>CM053750.1:9062786-9088412 GCA_028658305.1 Pachyuromys duprasi
TAAAAAGGAAGAAATCATGAAATTCGCAGGCGGGGACCTGGAAATGATCATCCTGAGTGAGGTATCCCAAAAGCAGAAAGAAACACTTGGTATATACTCACTTATATAGACCTACAGGATAGGATGGACATGCTGAAATCTATACACCTAGAGAAGATAAGCAAGAAGGAGGACCCAAGGTGGGATGATCAATCCTAGCTTAGATGGTCAAACGGGATGGACATTGAATGTAGGAGAAAATAAGCAACAGGACAGGAGCCTACCACAGAGGGCCTCTGAAAGACTCTAACAATGAATCAAAGCTGATATTAAGACTCACAACCAAGCCATCGCCAGAGTGCAGGGAATCATATGAAAAAGGGAGAGTTAGTAAGATTTGGCAAGGACAAGAGCTCCACAAGGACCAAATAGATCAGGGCACAGGGGTCTTCCATGAGACTGTTTCTCCAACCAATGACCATGTATGAATACAAACTATAACCCCTGCTCGAATGTGGCCCATGGTAGCTCAGTACCCAACTGGATATCCTAGTAAGGGGAACAGGGACTATTTCGGTCATGAACTCAATGGCTGGCTTGTCAACTGCCCCGCCCCCGAGGGAGGAGCAGCCTAACTACATCCCAGAAGAGGACATTGCAGCCAGCCCTGAAGAGACACGATAAGCTAGGGGCAGATGGAAGGGGGTGAAGTCCTCCCCTATCAGTGGACTTGGAGGGGGCCAGGGAGAAGATGAGGGAGGGATGGGGAGAGTGGGAGGGAATGAGGGAGGGGCTACAGCTGGGATACAAAATATATAACCTGAGATTAATATAAAAATAAATTACTTAAAAATAAATAAATAATAAGATGGAGAAGACAGGCGTGGTGTTGCATACCTGTAATTCCTGTACTCAAGAGAGGAATCTCTGTGACTGCATGAAACTGTACATACCTGGACACACACATACACCACATGTGTGATTACAAACATCAGAATTGTTTTATGCTGCCCTTTATTGAAACACAGTAATTTTAATATTGATCCATCCCAATGAATTGTATTTTGACAATCTTCTTAAATGGGGTCTTTCTAATCTTTAGTGTTTTCTTTCTCCTCCTTTCCCTGTCTCTCTCTGAGTGACTGTGTGTGTATACTCTACATGCAATGGTACACCTGTAGAAGTCAGAGAATAACTTTCAAGAGCTGGTTCTCTCCTTCCACCACAGGGTCTAGGAACCAAGCTCAGGTCAACAGGTTTGCATAGCAAGTGCTTTTACCTGCTGAGCCATCTTACTGGCTCTGACACAGTTTTTTTTTTGTTTTAATATGCACTGACTGTAACTACTAGAAAACTTTATTGAGTAATATTAACACAGACATCACTGAAGTAGGAATCAATAGAGTAGATGGAACTTGCCACCTTTCTACAGCTTAACTAGGAGCTTTAAAATATTTTCTTTAAATTCTTAAGAGAAAAAACAGATTATGCTACTTTAAAGGTGAATAATGTTTACGTAAAATTGTATTTAGTAACAAAACTTCAAAGCAGATATATCTGATTTTATTCATAAATGGTTTGCATTTATGAATGCAAACTCTTTTTTAAAATATAGATTAAACAGTTGTATAGCAAATAAGAGATCTCTTATGATTCAAGTAGTAACAATGTTGCCAATTCAGTACTGTTTATCTTTTAATACCAGTATGAGTTTTTTAAGAAAATTGTAGACTTTGATAAAAATTTTAAAAATAGACATTAAGAGTAATGCTCAAGAGTAGAGCGCTTACCTGGAATTCATAAGCCCCTAGTTAAATTAGCTAATATAAATTTGTAAAATAGGGGGGAAATAACTCAAAATATTAGATCTAAAAGTATGAGCATGAAACACCTTTACTTATAAAGTGCACAATAGAAACACACAAGCACATCTATAAACTGTATTTTAGTGTCTAAAGCTTTACAAAGGGGCATGACTTTTTCTAGTAACTTAACTTCTCCATTCTCCACATAAGATTCTACAAGTAGTAATTAACTCAGAAAACAGGATTTATGCTCTAATCAAACAAATTTTATAGAAATAAAGACGAGCGAGAATGTCATTGATTTCTCATTTCAGTGGAAAAATCAGTTGAGCTTCTTCAATATCATTTTGGATATACCGCATGTTTACAAAATAACCGCTCTTCCATCCAAAGACTTTGAAAATAACTGTCATGTCTCAGAACTTTAGTAATTATGCTAGCATTTCATTAAGGTATTACTTTACATATGTGTAGCCTATAAGCTGTCTGTCTTGGCTTCACAGCTCCTCTCTGGCCAAATGCTCGATCATTAGTTTTCTGCAACACAATAAAAAACTGGCACTCAAAGAGACCTCACCACTGAGCTGCATTACCTCTCCTGATACTAGCAAATCCAGAGTAGCAAAGTGCTGGTTACTCTCAATAACGACGTGTTCCTTGGCTCAATGGTTAAAGAGCACTTGCTGCTCTTCAGAGGACCAGATTTTAGTTCCCAGCAACTGTCATCTGGCGGCCCACAACTCCAGCTCCAAGGAATCTGACAACCTCTTCTGAACTCTAGGGGCATTTGCACTCACATGTGTGCATACCTCTTCACCAGTGGCCCTCAGCCCGTAGATCGTGCATCCCCTTTCAAGTACAACCCTTTCACAGGGATCACATATGACCAGTTGAAAACACAGATACTTACATTCCAATTCATAACAGTATGAAAATTACACTTATGAAGTAGCAACAAAAATAATTTTATGGTTGAGGGACAGCACAATATGAGGAACTGCATTAAACACTCACAGCATTGGGAAGGTTGAGAACGACTGACTGGTCTATAAAAATACACCCCCCACCCCCACTCCCAACACACAGAGATTTTTGAAAGTTACCCTCCCCATCAAAGATACCTAAAGCTCATCTGTACATACTATCTATCCAACGCAAACAGAAAAGCACAATTCCTTCCAAAATGAGGAACTGACACAGTAAAGAACTGCATCTCGCAGTTCGCACAGATACAATAGTATACAGATTCGTAGCAGGTAGGAATGACTGACATCCTGTAATGCAGGAGTCAATCTCATCCAACTTTCCATATCCTGTAGCCATATGAATCTAGGAAAACACAAATGTACACACTGGATTTTTACCTTTTTTCACATTTTAATAGGCTATAAATATCCAGAAAATCACAGGAAATATTAACATTTTATTATAAATTTATCAAACCATAATAAAATCTCCACTTACTGGGCTGGCAAAATGACCCAGCAAGTAAAGGCACTTGAAGCCAAGCCTGATGAAATGAGTTCAATTCCCAGGACTCACATGGTGAAAGTAGAGAACCCCACCCTCCTGGTATCGTTCGGCCTTCACACGTACTCAGTGGTATCTGCAACCACACAATTACATGAAAAAATAATGTAATAAAAATATTTAACTAGAAATGCTGAGGAGATAGTTCACCAGTGAAACGCAACCCTATGGCATAAGGATCTGAATTAGATCACCAGAACCCACATAAAAGTCCAGACACAGAAAGCACATGCTTATTCTTAGGATTAGGAAAATAGAAAGGAGGACCCCTGGAGCTTGTTGGCCAGTTTAGCCATAGCAAAGAGCCACAGGTCCCAGAGACCTTGTCTCAGTGAATTGGAGGAAAGCTTGGGCTACATGGACAGCCTGTTTTAAAAGGAAAAAAAGATTCAGCACTCTGTAACATTATATAGGTCAAACAAATTGTAAAAGTTTAAACTATACATTTGCCACTTTTTGCTAAAGTCTTCACATTTTTATTTTTTATTTTTAGATTAATGATATACACCTTCCTTGCTATGCCATAGTCTTTTTTTACACGGAAAGTACTTAAGTAGTCCTACAGGGGAAAAAAAAATTACAAAAGTATGGTAACACATTGGGCAAACCTTTATGAAGAAGTATCAACAAAGTATCCAAATACCTCTTCCATATTGGTACGATGTCTTGATATTTAAACTAACATATGCTTTGAAACTTAATTCTCTCCAGGAGGTTGAACTTAACTGGTTCCAATTTCCGTGAAGATGGGCTGAGCTTCTACCAAGTGATTATAGAAAGGCAAAAAATAATAATCTTACAATGGAGAACATTGACAGATACTACTCTAAAAAAGTGATTAAAGTTACTTCATGATAAGATTATGCATCTTCCCTAATAAGGTAGGAGCACTTCCCTTGTGCAATTTCTAAAACCTCATTCTAATGGGGAAAGGGAATCAGAGCCCTCAACTTAGGATCATTACAAAAATACCTACACAGAACCCTTAAAAAAAATTCATGTAAAAACAATTAAAGATTGAACTGTCACAAATTAAATGAGACTTTTAAGACATTAAAAACTAAATGCTAAACAGATCCATATTTATCTCCCTGCAAAACACTAAAGTCCATGTGGATCAAAGACCTCAACATAAAACCAGATACTCTAAATCTGAAAAAGTAGGGAAGAGCCTTGAGCTCATTGGCACAGGAGTCAACTTCCTGAACAGAACACCAACAACACAGGCTCTAAGAGCAACAATCAATAAATGGGACCTCATGAAACTGAAAAGCTTCTGTAAAGCAAAGGACACTGTCATCAGAACAAAATGACAGTCTACAGACTAGGAAAGGATTTTCACCAACCCTTTATCTGACAGAGGGATAATATCCAGAATATATAAAGAACTAAAGAAGTCAAAAAGCAACAAATCAAGTAATCCAATTAAAAAATGGAGTACAGAGCTAAACAGAGAATTCTCAATAGAGGAATAATGAATGGCAAAGACACTTAAAGAAACGCTCAACGTCCTTAGTCATCACGGAAAAGCAAATTAAAACGATCCTGAGATTTCACCTTATGCCCATCAGAACGGCTAAGATAAAAAACTTAAGTGACAATACATGCTGGAGAGGATGTGGAGAAAGGGGAACCCTCCTCCACTGCTGGTGGGAATGTAAACTTGTACAACCACTTTGGCAATCAATCAGAAAATTAGGGATAGTGCTATCTCAAGACCCAGGTACACCACTCCTAGGCATAAATCCAAATATGTTCAAGTATACAAGGACATTTGATCAACCATGTTTGAAGCAGCATTATTCGTAATAGCCAGAATCTGGAACCAAACCAGATATCCCTCAAAGGAGGAATGGATACAGAAATTGTGGTACACTGACACAATGGAATTACTACTCAGCAATTAAAAATAAGGAGATCATGAAATTTGAAGACAAATGGTGGGAACTAGAAAAGATTATTCTGAGTGAGGTATCCCAGAAACAGAAAGACACACATGGTATATACTCACTTATAAGTGATATCAGACATATAATATAGAGTAAACATACTACAATCTGTACACCTAAAGAAGCTAAGCAAGAAGGAGGACCCTGAGTAAGATGATCAGTCCTCACTCAGAAAGGCAAATGGATAGAAATCAAAGAGGGAGAAAACAGGGAGCAGGACAGGAGCCTACCACAGAGGACCTCTGAAAGACTCTACCCAGCAGGGTATCAAAGCAGATGCTGAGATTCATGGCCAAACTTTGGGCAGAGTGCAGGGAATCATATGAAAGAAGGCGGAGATAGAAAGACCTGGAGGGAACAGGGTCTTCACAAGGAAAGCAACAGAACCAAGAAATCTGGGCCCAGGGGTCTTTTCTGAGACTGCTACTCCAACCAAGGACCATGCATGGAGATAACCTAGAACCCACGCAGAGAGGTAGCCCAGTCTCCAAGTGGGTTCCCTAGTAAGGGGAGCAGGGGCTGTCTGTGACATGAACTCATCGGCTGGCTCTTTGATTACCTTCCCCCCCCGGGGGGGGGGGGAACAACACAGCCTTACTAGGCCACAGAGGAAGACAATGCAGCCAGTCCTGATGAGACCTGATAGGCAAAGGTCAGATGGAAGGGGAGGAGGACTGCCCCAATCAGTGGACTAAGGAACGGGCAAGGGAGAAGAAGAGGGAGGAAGGGTGGGATTGTGAGGGGATGAGGGAAGGGGCTACAGCTGGGATACAAAGTGAATAAATTGCAATTAATAAAAAAAATAATAATAAAAATTTAAAAAACTAAATGCTACCGCGGAACTTGCAATTATAATTCTGCAATACAGTACCACTAAGGTAAACTGAATTAAAAGTACACAAGACCTCACTGCAAAACTCTATGTCAATATATACATATTTCAAAATAAAAAACTTACAGGAGCCTACCACAGAGTGCCACCAAAAGGCTCTATCCAGCAAGGTATCAAAGCAGATGCTGAGACTCATAGCCAACCTTTGGGCAGAGTGCAGGGAATCTTACGAAAGAAGAGGGAGACAGAAAGATCTGGAGGGGACAGGAGCTTCACAAGGAGAGCAACAGAACCAAGAAATCTGGGCCCAGGGTCTTTTCTGAGACTGCTACTCCCACCAAGGACCATGCATGGAGATAACCTAGAACCCCTGCACAGATGTAGCCCATGGCAGCTCAGTCAGTCTCCAAGTGGGTTCCCTAGTAATGGGAACAGGGACTGTCTCTGACATGAACTCAGTGGCTGGCTCTTTGATCACCTCCCCCTGAAAGGGGAGCAGCCTTACTAGGCCACAGAGGACGACAATGCAGCTAGTCCTGATGAGACCTGATAGGCTAGGGTCAGAGGGAAGGAAAGAAGGAACCCCCTACCAGTGGACTTGGGGAGAGGCATGGAAGGAGATATGGGAGGGAGGGTGGGGTTAGGAGGGGATGAGGGAGAGGGCTATACCTGGGATACAAAATGAATAAACTATAATCAATAAAAAATTAATTAAAAAAACTTAAATCAAAACATTAATACACTGAGGAAGCTCCTACCAACCTAACTTCATCCTTCCCCCCATGTCTAATCTCCAGGCCTGGCCTGCTGAGTTCGGCTGGTCTTCCATTCTACCAAAATTTCCAGATTCAATACAATCCCAAACAAGATCTCCATCTCATTCATCACAGAAATGGAAAAGACTATCTGAAATTCGTGTGGAATCACAAAGACCCTAAATAGTCAAAGTACTCCTGAGCAAAAGGAACAGTGTTGGAGAGATTACTGTTCCAGATTTCAAGCTGTGCGAGAACCACAGCAATGACAGAACGGCACTGACACAGAAACAGACACAAAGACCAATAAACAAAACTGCAATTTTCCAGACACAACTTACCAAACGTTTATTATTTTATTTCTTCAAAACCACAGGTAACTTTCACATTGGTAACATATCGTTGCTCATATGAGGGCCAGTAAAGTACAACTGGATCTCAGGTAAAAATAATAGTGTTACCATTGTTTACTGCCATCCTAATAGCTGCCATTCCTTTCATTCACTCCACATCGCTGAATCCATTACTGCTAATTTTAGCAACAATTACAGATCAAAGTCATTAAACATTTGTCAAAGCTCACAGCACCAAATAAAAAGAGAAGTTGAAAATAAAGGATTCTGTTTAGTAACAATGCATTCATATTAGCTCAATTGCAATGTATGTATATGAAAACAAGATGCTAATAACATGGGAAATAAAATATAGCATGGTACTTCACCTAATGGTAATATTTTTGCAAGCCTAAAACCACACAAAAAGAGCTTAGCTGTACTTGGAAAAACAAAAATCTGAAATGATGTTGCAGAACTGCATTCCACTTTAAGATAAACTTCTCTATAAACTTCTCTATTACTCAAATAGTAATACTAACATTTAAACTGAACTGTATTCCAGTAATTTCTAAAATTTAAAAACTATAGTCTATGATAAATTGGCATTTGCCAAAAAGGGAAAAAAAAAGTGTTTTAGTCCAGAATTTCCTGACTTATGTGAATCTAAACATTTTTTCTCTAATACTTATGTAAATTGTTAGGAAATAGTAGTGCTATGCTAAAGAAATCAGATTTGTCAAACATACTTGAAGAAATACTAATATAAGGATGAAGGCAACAGAGTTGGGAAAACTGTATTTATATTTCTAATCTCACTTAATGTTACTGATAAACTAAATTATCTCCAGAACTTCACTTTTTACACTGGGCTGACAGGCTTCTTTTTTTTTTTAATCAAAAGAAAAAGGAGAAGGGGTATTTAAACCAGACTATTTCCAAGTCATTAACAATGATACAGAGGAAAATATAACATCCTAAGAAATATGCCTTTTGTATACAAATTATCTATGAAATCCATTAGCAGAAAGTTAACATCCTGATCAAGAAAACATGTAAACTGACAGAAATTAACTCTAAAGCATAACTAATAACCAAGAACTTTGTGAAACACTATGTGAGCTATATATGAAGTAGTGAGTGTATTTATATAAAGATCAAAAAAATGTTTATAGATGGTGTGGTTTTGTTTTAAGAGAACAAGAATCAGCACAGAAACAATGTTCAAGAATCAAACCAAAGATCTTTGTTTCTCTAATAAATATTCAGAGTTTAGTAAGTTTCCTTTTGCTTCTTTTCATTTCCATAGCTGACAATGCTAGAGAAAGCAAGAGTGAAATGGTTCAATGGAAGCCTATAGGCAACAATAAAAACTCCCTATGGGGTTTGGAGATATACTGCTCAGTTGATAAAGTGCTTGCCTTGAATACATATTGCTCTGGATTGACTACCTAGCATGGCAAATTAAGCAAGTAAGTAACTATCTAAATAAGCAAGTAAATAGAACAAGCAAGAAAATAAGCTTCAGGAGAAATTAAGGAATACTTTTATGGCTAAACGTATGGCCAAATATAACGATCGATAAGGAATTTCAGCTCTGCATGGACTACACAATGAAACCTTGCACTGCCCCATACACAACAAAGAATACCATATGATGAAATAACTTTTTAAAATATCTGTAAGTGTTTTAAATTAAACCATAAAATATTAGAATAGATTCAATTAAAAATAAAAAGACTCTTGTTAAATTTTATCAGAATGCACTTTGGAAATACAAACATGACAACTAAAATCCTATTCAAAAGTTTTTGTATGAGTGTGGTCCAGGGACAGGAACCCAGGGCTTCGGGCATTCTAGGCAGCCCTGAGCCATACCCAATTTCTCTATTAGGAATTTTTTAAGTCTTCAATGTGTTTCAGTGAGTAAAAGCAAGAAAGTTCACCATTTCTCTTCATTTCAAGAGCCAGGTAAGTGCTTGTCTGAAAAAAAAAAAAAAGAAAAAGAAAAAGCAAGCAAGAAAGACAAAACTGATAAAACAATTTCAATATCTAAGAACAATTATAAAAAAAATACAGATGACTGCTAAGGCAGCTCATCAGTTAACACTTGCTGCAAAACAAAAGCCCACGTGGTATGAGTGAGTCAACTCCCACAGGCTGTCCACTTGCCTTCTACCTTTGTCTCTGTGTGTGTCTGTCTCTCATACACAAACCTCACACACACACAACGTATACACAAAAAAGTAAAGAGAACAAAGTCTGCTTGCATGCTCTGTGCCTTTAAAAAAAGACAACTAGAATGGTCTCCAGTTCAAAAGCGGCTCTCTCTTGCCTATGACAAATCAAACAGTATCTACTATGTATAAGGCCCTCCTTACACACATTACCAAAACATTTCATGAGGTCCCCAAAGATCATAGGACACCTACAGAGTCCATGAGATACTTTCATGACGCTTGCTTTGCCTTTCCTTCAATCCCAAAAGTAGATCTAGTCAGATCAGACTAAATCTTAGTATTTCCCTTAAATCATGTCCAAAATCTCCAAGGATAGGAAAGGCCAAGCTATTAATTCTAGGGTAGATGGCAGTTTGACAAAAAAAGAGATTCAGTTTTAGATTACAGGTTTCTCACAAAGGTCCCCAAATAAAAACCTCCATTCCAGAGTTTAGAACTAACCTATGATTTGAAAACCAAGGATATCAGTTTCAGGCAGATGTAAGCTCCAAACTTTGAGATGATATAAACAGTAAAATTTCAACATGGCAGAACACGATCTAGGGAGAGGCTCCATGATTGAGAACTTGCTCTGCAAGCAAGGGTGTTTATCTCCAGCATTGGGGGGTGGAGCCAACCAGCCTAGTCAAGAAGATGAGTTTCCAGTTCAGTAAGAAAGCCCATCCTGAGTCAATAAAGTGGAGAACAACATACACTGGACTTCTTGCTCTGGCTTCCCCAAACATAACTACATGCTCCCACACAGAGAGAGAGAGACAAGGCAGACAGAGGAAAGAGTACTCAGTGTCAGAGATGAGTTACAAATACTGGAAAAAAACAAAACAAAACAAAAAAAAACAGCTCAACAAGAATGAGCAGGGCCTGGTGATACAGACATCTGTAATTCCAACTGCTGAGGAGGCAGGTCTTGGGGGAAGCTGAGGCAGGGCTACTGAATTGGTTCAAGACTGAGCTACAGAGTGAGTTCAAGCCTAGTCTGGTCAACTTCATATGACATTTTTTGAAATACAAAGTAAAAAAAAAAAAAAAAAAAGACTAGAGATACAGGTGAAAAGAGGCCCAAGTTCAATCCCCAGTAAAGAAACAAACAAACCAAAAACTACTCTGGAAGCAGATGCAGGTGGATCTCTGAGTTCAAGGCCAGCCTGGTGTACAGAGCAAGTTCCAGGATAGCCAGGGGTATAGAGAAAAATCCTGTCTTAAAAAACAAAAACAAAATTTTAATAATTTAAAATTTGTATAGATTAGAATCATAGCCTTCTCAAATAGATATAAATATAAATATGTGTTCATAAAAAGACTCCCTTGCTCTGTGTACTGGAAGGTCTGGGGCAAAAGCAGGACCACAAGAGAAATAAATACAAATACCAAGACCCTGGTTCCTAAGTACCATTTTCCTTTTAAAATAACCAAGGAGGGTGTGGAGAGATATCTCAATGATTAAAAGCACTTGCTACACAGACCCTGAGGACTGGAGTTCAGATTCCAGCACCCACATAACAAGTCAGGCATCCTGCAAGCCCATCCTAGGCCAGTGGGTACAGGATTGCTGAGGCTTGCTGGATTCCAGCCTAGGGGGGAAAAAAGGAATCACGAGCTTCAGGGTCAGGGAACAGGATACAAACAAGGAGACCTTCTGGTCTCTGCACCTGCCTATGCATGTGCATCTGCATTCCATACACAGAGAGCTAAATCTGTAAAAGTAATAACCAGGAAAGTAGATTAGCTTAAAACATGCAAAAAGCACAGCTGTATTCTAAAATTAATTTAAAAAAAAAAAAAGAAAGAAAGCCAGGTGGAAGACAGTCTCACTTTCCAAACCAGTAACAATGAGGGAGTAACAACAGCTCAGTGGAGAGGACTAGCCTACCATGCTTAATCACCAGCCCTACATTTAAAATAAAGAGCACCAAAATTAATGAAAATGAATTAACTTTGCATATAATAGGAAATCAGGAGTTTAAGTACATGTAAATAAATTAAAAATCTAAAGAAGAAAAAATTTACATTTCAAAACACCTACCTTCAAAATAATAATCACTAATAGGAGAAAAAAAATACCTTACAACAGGGCAGTGGTGGCAGACTCCTTTAATTCCAGCACTTAGGAGGAAGAGGCAGGCAGATCTCTGAGTTCAAGGCCAGTCTAGTATTAAATGTGAGTTCTAAGACCACTAGGACTATTAACACAGAGCATCAAACCCCCATCCCACCTCACCACCACCACCCCCAAAAACAACAAAACAAACAAACAAAAAAACCTTTGAAAAAGGAAGTTTGGCAGTCCCAACCTTTGTCACTTGAAGTGATTATCAGTAGTGGACAAATTCAAATTGCCTGGCCCTTGGTAAGATGCCATGAGAACACAAAGTGAATCTCTGATAAAGATGCTAAAGAGTTCATCATAACAATCTAATTATGAAATCCAATTTAAGAACTAAATATAAAAAACAGCAGACAACTGAAAATGATGGAATGTTCTACAAAACAATGAAGCCTGTAGTTTTCATACATATCAGTGCCTTGAAAGACAGAAATTGTTCCTGATTGCAGAAGCAGAATGACAAGCAACTGTAACACATAAAGACAACTGATAGGGTTAGAAAGCTGTGTTCATGTTAAATTCTAACTTTCATAGTCCTGATGTGATTGTTTATAAGGAATAAACATGAAAGTTTAAGCTATGAGATGGGCAATCTATTGCCAAACAGGTTAAAGAAAAATAGGTTCAACATTTATGTCTTGTCATTCCCTCAAAAATTAAGACAAGAACTAGGGATATAATTCAGGAAAATGAGTATTTGCCGAACATACTCAAAGCCCTGGATTTGATTTCCAGCACCATATAAAAACTCATCCTGGGAGTAAACAGTGACACATGTGCCTGTAAGCACAGGACTCAGGAGATCAATCATCAGTTCAGGGTCATCTTTAGCTATAGAGTAAGTCTGAGGTCAGTCTCTCACACATACTGGCACCCTCAAAAACACAAACAAACAAAACCCCTCAAACAAGAGAAAAACATCTAAAAAGTCTACAGCCATTTAAAAAACCTGGGGAGAGTACGTATCTACAAAGTAGTATGAGACTATCAAGGATTGGAGAAGGGAGAGGACATCAAATGCAACAGTCCTGGTAATCCAGTTCCATGGCCTACAGTCAATTACCTGAAGTTGTTCAGTCAAAAACTGTTTGATAGAAAGTTCTAGAAATAAATTCTAAAGTTCATTTGGAATAAACTTTACTGTATTTACTATCTAAAGTAAACACAATTCTAAAGTAAAAGCTTCACACTGTCCCTCTGTCTAGTGCATCCACACTGTGGACACTCCCTGTCAGTCACTTAATAGCCATATAGGGTATCAGATACATTGCAGAGGTATTTCAGCACTTGTGTTCATGTAAAACTTATTCTACTTAATGGACTGAAAATGTAAATAGGCTAATAAGCCAAAGAAAAGCCACTTTCTTTTCAGTAAAAGGAAAAAAAATATGTTGACGTTTCTAAAAATCCACATTAAGAATTCATCTTATGGCCAGGTGTGGTCGTATACACCTGTAACTCCAAGCACTTTGGAAGTAGAGGCAGGAGGGTCACGACCAACCTCGGCTTCACAGTGAGTTCATAGTCAGCCTAGGCTGCATGGAACCCTGTCTCTAAGTCAGCAACAAGGAATGTGTCTTCTATCAACGAAACTGTGAAGCTCTTTACCCTAATGTTGCCACCCCACCTTAAACAGCAAAGGCTGCAGCCCCTGGAGCCAGGGCTACTGCTCCCTGGTAGACGACTCATTTGCGTAGCAGGTAGAAGCCCTCAAAGCCAGTATTTACTGCTTAAAAATTAAACATTTTAAAAACTTACAAGCACAGTATGTGGCGAGTGCTTAGTTAAGACAGAAAAGGCATACAATTATAGGGTTTGGTACCATCAGTGGTTACAGGCATCCACTCAGTCTTGAACCTTTTATAGCCAAAGATAACCACGTACAGCTATAACTATGCATATAGGGGGCAGACAATGAAAAGAAGCATAAAATGTATCTCCAAAAATACTGAGTTTTCTTAGCAAGGGTTGGGAGCATTGTGTCTGAGCAGTCAGCCAGCTCGTAGAGAAAACTGCAGAGTAGAACACGCTGAAGCTCCAATCTAGCGTCTGTCTGTACTGTGGGAAAGCTGACAAGCCAGCAGGACGCTGGAAATAGGAAGGCATCCCCTGAAGGACAGGAAACACCTGCACCTTGGTGATCCACATATCCTAAAGCTGAAACACATTAGTACAACAGTCCTCTCCTAAGCAAGTACCAAAGCAAGAACGAGTATTCACTTAGGCTGGGAAAATATGTTAATAAGGCACAAGGTAGGCCCTTAATAAAAACTTTACCCACTACAAAAAAGAAACTATACTATTTGAGGAAAACCGAAAAGTACAATGGATCTACCGAGCACAAGATCATATTTCAAGCAGAAAACAGGCAGCAATATTAAATAATTAAATAATACCTCAGAGATTCTAAATTACATGTGGACCAAAATACTGCTGAAAAATAAAAACCAACATCTTTGAAAAAAAGGAGTTCTTAGAAACTCTATTTCAAAAACAAATTACTAAGAACTGGAAACCAAAGAGCAAGCTGAACGATTAAGCTTCAAGATTCTGCCATAAACTCAGATTACCCTATAAGTATCTAGAAAGTGTTCAAAAACACTCCTCCCTTTCCGAGAAACATAACTGTATGGGGTGGATTTTCTTCATATATTTTAACTAAAACAACATACTGCGACAGATGGAAGAAACTGATGAGATGTGATCTCTTACATTAAGCACAAGTAACTTGTAAAAATGAACACATACCCTCTTTTCACTTCATTCCAATCAGTCCTCCAAATCACTGTATTCAACCATGCTGAGAATACTCAGGGGAAAACTGCATCTGTACTGAATACATACAGACTCTGCTTTCTTGTCATTATTTCCTAGATAACACTTTAAACCATTTACTTAATATTTATATTGGATTTAGTATTACAAGACATCTAAAGTTGTTTTAAGTGTTTCCAGCAGATGGGCTTAGGTTATATACAACTACTATTTAAGGTACCTAAATATCTATGGAAGGAACAGGAACAATCCATCATGGATACCATGTCACAACTGTATTTGTTTTGGAAAATAATTATATTTTTTGCTAAAACAATGTTAGCAAGCAATGGTTTACTGTTATTTTAAATTTTGTTTTAATTTCTAAGAGACAAATAGTAATCAATAGCTGACATAAACCCAAACTTTTAGGTGTTCTCAACTTGAAGCATTTGTGAATTCCATGATCAAAATACCAAATAATCTTATGGCTATTACTATTTCTCATAATCATTCCACAGTATTACTGAGTGACTCCTCCAACCTGCAAATGAAACGTACAGAAGGCATTCTGTGCAAAATAAGGAGTTCAGACTACAACTGGTCTCTGAAATAACAAGGTGCAATTTACAGCTGTTTCACAATACGTTTTATGTATTTTTATGACACATACGCAGCAGAAACTACTTGAAATTTTTATCACGTCTTCAACCAATAATCCAAGTTACAGTATTTCTCAGGAGACACCAAAAAAAAAAAAAAAGGATGAGAATAAACAATACTCTACCATGAACTGGGTTGCCAGAATATTTGGACACAGGTACTCAATAAATGACAGGAAATACTAAATACCTGTTATAAGCCAAGCTTTTGTGTGAGATGATTTTGCCCAACTGCAGGGCTAATAAGTGTTCTGAGCAAGGTAGTCTAGGCTAAGCCACCACATTTAGTAGGTGTGGTGTGGTGAATGCATTCTTGATTAGTTCCAGCTATGATCAGTTTTTTCAGCAACGCAATCCCATCCCATCCTAAGTTCAGAACATCTGTACTTTGTAAGTTATTCAATCTTCTTTCCACTTACCCATTCTCACTTTAATACTCATTAGTCATAACCTCACAGTGTTGTCAATGTACTTTTCTCAATCCTTCTAGCATACCAGAAAGCCAAGAAACAGCTCACTACACACAAAACCGTGAATTAGGATGCCCCTATGAATAAATGTCACAGGCTTTATTATACCTGTTTTGATTATACAAACATTCCTGTTGTTTGTTAGAGTTTTAGAATACAATATATAATTAACTTCACAGATGGTACACTTCATATGAGTAGTGCTTATTTTTAGATATTCTTATTTTCTATTCTCTTGCGCACCATCATTTACAAAGCATGTTGTGGAACAAAACTGGTAGTGACAAAAATAACGTGATAAAGTCCCAATGCAATCATGGATCAAGACACACACACACACACACACACACGCAACTCAAAAACGTAACTGCAGAGTGACTGAGGTAGAGTAAGAAAACTGAGGGAACAGCACAAAAACAAAACAGTACACTAATATACACTAAAACACTGTCATGAACACTGGGTTAGAATGCAAACGGAACAATTAAACTGACTGATCAAATCAATTTTTCTGTTTCATGTTTCACACCTTTGAGGAGTAATACATGTGGACTAAGGAACTTTGGAAGAGAGAGGCAAGGAAAATGTAACTAAATAATTGGTGAACATGTAAATGACAACAGGTACTGAGGAAAGAGAAAATATAATGTGAAGGGGGAAATGGAAATCCCCTAGCTAATTCAAAAGAATATATTATAGAATATAATTCATATATCCAATTCTTAGGGCAAGAACACATAATGGTCACTCAAGAACTTATCATGAACAGTTAAGGAAACGTTATACTGCTGTCAAGAAAGGGAAAGAGAAAGCCTGGAGTTTAAACAAACAAAACATAACAAATGGAGAATAAGACAAAGAGCAAAGATTAAAATCTAAACAACAAAGAATCCTGAATAAACAGCAACTATAAATTTGTTTAGTATCCAACATCACTAAAATTCTGATAATCCCAAATACTTTGTAAATACTGCCATAATCTACTTCTACAACAAAAGCTTAAACTCTAAAAACACATTGTTGACAAGCAATTATTTCAAATAAATGCTCAAGTAAGTACCTAGTTTTCTGAAAATTTAAAGTATGCTCCTTGTAAAGTATTTTTAAAAGTAAAAAATAAGAAAATATATATAATGTCTAGAACAACCAAATTTCAGATTTACTACCAATGATAAATGTAAAATGCCTCCATCTTAATCACTTAGTTAAGAAACAGCACAGTAAACACTGTTTCAGTTATTGAACCTCTCTAAGCATTTTATACATGACATTGACAATAGATAGCTCTTAAATGGCAAGGAAGCGCCATAATACTGAATCAGGTGGAGCTTTGAAAGCTCATGATTACTTTCATTAACAAGCCTCTCCATGAAATTTAGTCAAACACTCTGAAGTATTTTATTTCACAATTTAATTGGGGAAGGGGGGGTCTCTCACAAAAAAACTGAAAATATATAAATTTTGAGGCCATTTAGAAAGACTTCAAATCACTGTCTTAAAAAAATTTTTTTTCAAACCTTTGTTGTATTTTAAACAAGACTTCAAAACTATTTGGCCTGAGAATAATATAAAACCTAAAATTCAAAGTGGTGCTAAATTTACCTAACCTTAACTGCAAAATAAATGCCTTGTTGAGGAAAAAAAAAAAAGATTCACAAAGGTTCAGAAAGGTGGAACATCTCATTTTTAACAAGTCAAAATCTAAACATACTACTCTTTAAAAAAAAAAAACAAAAACAGCTACTTCTTTAAAGAGTGGGAGTGTTAAATAGTCATTTTTAAGTGCCCGAATACTTTATACAAAACTAACTGACACAAAAAACATCTTTGCAAAGTATTCATTCTCTAAAAGACTTGCTCTATTAAGGCTTGCTGCTCTAAAGCCAAGAAGAAGCCATAAAAGGAAACCAAAGTTCAATGTCATTTATTTTGTTCCCCTCTTTCATATGCGAAAGAATAACCTCCTTCGATGCCTAATTATATGTCCCCAAATCATAAAGTCCACCGGTTATGCACTTTAAAATCTTTCATAAAGCAGTCTGGCTTTTAACAGGAGTAACTTGATGGGTTCACAAATCTTACCAATAAAATAAAAATGAAAACAAAAACTCCAGAGACCAGGCCCTAATAACACAATATAAATACTGGAATGATTCTCTTTTTGAAATGTACTTCATAAAATCGGGACAGCCAAGAACAAGTAGTGAAGTTATTTGATCCTGCTCTTTACAACCTACCTTTTCTCTTTCAACTAAAGGAAGTCAACTCTTTTTTTTTTTTCAGGTTTCTGGTAATTATTTTGGTAGCATCTGATTAAACATTAATTTAAGATTAAGCTACATCTACCTATAACGAATGTTTATTTAAAATACAGTATTATCTGCCACCTCCCTTTAACATAAAAGCACTTGGGAAAAACAAACAAGCGAACTAAACTTAAAACGGCACACAACTGAAACACTGCTAGGAGAAAAGACAGCAGGGTTTGCTGCAACCAAAACTAGTTTTACCCATGAACACGACCTCACTGCTTCAGACGCGTTCCTAAGTCTGACTGATGGAATGTCTGCCATGCTTCACGAATTCCTGCCCGCACAGTCCGTACCTATCACTTATTAGGCAGAACCAAACAAAAACAGATGGGTCAACAGAAAAATATGAGGACTGAACAACTGCAAAACAGCGCCGCTTTTTCGCACGATGCGACTCCCCTGAAAGTCTTCAGCGTTTCTCTCTCTCTCTCTCCTCTTCCTCGGTTCCTAATCGGAACAGCATACAAGTCCTGACCAATCAACTACCTGCAGGTGTTTGGGGTTGTGCTTTGTTCTCGTAGCCGTATCCTTCTCTGTCTTTATCCATAATCTGTACCTCATTCCGCTTCCTAGAACACCCGTTTCAAGAAAAAAAAAAAAAAAAAAAAAAAACCTAGCACCTACTTGTCTTCAGCCAAGCAGCCAAGCGAGAGCACTTGCAAGCGACGGTCGGCGAAGAACGCGCTGCTTACGCCGACCAGCGCCTCCGCCGTCCAGAAAAAGGCAACCGAGAGCGGCGGGCGGGTTTCTAGAAGCCCAGGGGAACGCGGAGCGTCGGGACAAGAGCGATCGCCCGGCAGGATGAACGCCAAAACCCCAAACAGCCGGCGCCAACGTAAACAAACGCGGCAGCCATCTCGGGGACGGGCGCAGGCCGCCTCTCCCGGGCGGCCCCGGCGCTCTCAACTTTTCCTTCCCAAGCACAAGTGGCCGGGCTCAGCAACTCCGCCGCGCCGGCCGCGTCCCGGGGCCGGACAAAGGCGCTCCTCCTCCCGACGGCCGCGGACCGCTCGTCCCGCCGCGGGAGAAGGGGATGAGGGTGGGGAGGAAAGCCGCTCCCCCCCCCCACCGTCCGGCTGCGGACACACCGAGCCGCCCCGACCCCGGAGGGACGGAGAAGGGGCGACCCGGGCACCGCCGAACCGACTCAAGCGCCGTCGCTTCCGGCCCACCAACTTGGCTCGACGCTTTCCGAGTTTCGAAAATAAATAAATAAATAAACGAAAATTACCTCTCGGGGTGTCTCAGGGCAGCCGTCCCCGGGCTCGCCCCGACATGGTTCCCGGCCCCTTTGCTCGGTGGCTCCGGGCCCCGCCGGGGGCTCCCGCGAGGGCGAGGCGGATGCGGAGCTGGCCCCCGCGGCCGCGCGGCTGCTCCGGTGGCGGCCGGGGTGCGGGCGGGCTTCCTGCTCGCGACTGCTGTCAGGACTTCCCCGGGCCCCGGCAGAGCTCCTCCGCCGGAAAAAAAAAAAACTTTTCACTTGTGACACCGCCCGGAATTGCCGTGCGAGACTCACTTCCTGCCTGGGTGAAAACGCAGCATCCAGCCGGGGGCCCGGGAAGCCGGAACCCCGGGGCGGCGCGCCGCCGAGGGGGAGGGGACGGCGCCCGCCCCGAGCCGGGCCGCGGGGCCTGGCGCGGCCCACGGGGGGCGCGGACGCGGAGCGCGGGCCGGCCTGGGCCGCGCTAGGCCTCCGCCCCGACAGCCGCGCCGCGCCGCGCGGGTTATTGTCTGCAGCGCGCCGGCCGCACCCTGCGCCCGCCGCCCCGAGCGGGAGCCGCCGGGCCGCGCAGGCTCGCGGGCGGCCGTCCGTCGGGCGGTCCGTGCGGCCGTCCCCCTCCTTCCCCGCGGGGCCGCGGCGGCGCGGTCTCCTCACGAGCTCCCGGGGCCCCGCGCCGGGGGCCGAGGCTGCGTCGCGCGCCGCCGCCGCCGCCGCCTTCCCTCGAGCGGGAGACGGAGAAGGGGGGGAGGCGAGGCCGAGGGAGAGAAAGGAGGAGGCGGACCCGGGCCGGGCCGGGCCGGGCCGGGCCGGGGCGGAGGGAGTTTCTGCCTCGCAGGCCGCGGCGGCAACAGCGCCACCGCCCCGCCGGCGAGGGGGCCGAGGCTGCGCGCGGGCGGCGGCGGCGGCGGCGGCGGCGGGGGCGGGGCGGCCTCCCGCGGGGGCGCCCCAACCGCCCACAGCCGGGCGAGGGCCGGCGCGAGCCAGTCAGCGCGCGCGGGGTCGACGCGGCCGACGTCGGCGGCGGGGGGCGCGGGCCGGGGGACCGCGCGCTGGCGGGAGCCCGCCCTGCCCCCCTCGCGGCCGGGACCACGCCGAAGGCCTCCGCCGCCCCGGGCCGATCGAGTTTCTTTGTACGACCGTAATTGGCGCAAAGAGGTTGTTCGGGTGCAGCCCCGATTTGCAGGCGGCGGGTATTCGCTTTCAGCCGCGGCACTCCGACATCCTCTAATGGCACGCTCAGGTTGCAGGAACCCGCCGCCGCGCCGGGCAGCTTCTTCCCACGCTGGGCCGGCCTCCGCAGAGGCCGGAGCCCGGGGATCGCCTCGAGACGGTGTGCCTTTGTTAAGAGGCAGCGTTGGATGCGCTCCGAGCCCCGCGCAGCTCCTCCAGCCCCTGCGCTTTCGGGCGTGCGAGCCGTTCGGTCGCGCTGGCCCCGGTAGTTCTCTCCTGGCAGGGTTTTGCGTTTATTGCCGAGACAGACTTGAACATTCTGTCAACACATATGGCTTGGGAAGCTTCAACCATAACATTGCCGTTTTTGCAGTTACTGCTTTAAGTGTGTTAGCAGACAGAGCATCCTTGTTTTACCCGAGGGAATGGAACAAGATTCACCCCCAACCTGCTGTAGTAACTATGCACAGGGATGGTAATTAGCCTCTGGGTCCCTCAAAGCCACCGGTTCAGTTCTTTCGTCTGTAGCCCAGAGATAATTATTCATCACCGAGTTTGAATAAAAAGCTATATGCCTCACAGATGAGTTTTGGCTCGCATCCAAAGGAAAGAGTTCACGAAGTCCACCAAAGAATTATTTACTAAAGTGTGTTCTACGCCAGAGACAAATATTTGGAAAAACTCCAAAAATATTCAAGTCATTTTGAATCGAAGTGGAAACATTTTAACTACACCCAAAACTGCTAGAATTAACTAACACAGGCGTCAGTTTCTTAGCATGGAACAGGAGTTGATGGGACAGTGACACCAGGGTCTCCGTGCTGCCTCAGAGCGTTCAGTGACAGCCCTGGGAATGGCAGATCTAGTCATTTCAACTCGGGTATCTATTTCACACTAATAGGGATCTCAACCATTGAATATTTGAAAGCAGAACAAAACCGTGTGTTTGTACAGACTGAACGTACATGAGAAAGTTTTGGTTTACACTTTGGAAAATGGAGTTCTGGTCAGAGCTCAGAGGCAAGACTGTAATCAAAGGGTCACTCTCCTAAAGCATCCTAGATGGAGCAGAGCAGCTTCCATCCAGTGAGACTTCAGTTGAATCCTGGGATTCCAGGACGGCATCCTGAGGGTAGACTTAGGCCCTATTAAATGTGGTTCAGTATGTAACTCAGTAGTGGGACACTTAGCCGTGTGCCCTGGGTTTGATCTACACCATGTGCAGAGGGGAGGGGATAGTACAATAGATTGAAGTAAACCTGCTCCCAGCCTAAATAACATCAGACCCCATCTCGAGGCTAAAACTCGCCCTGGTCCTAGCCTTTTTTTTTAACTCCTGCTAGGGACCACGTGACTACCACTCTAACTAAAGTCACCCTAACCCACCTGAAATTCTGACAGTAGCATTTATTTATTCCCTCAGGGTTCATTTCTCTAAAGCAAAGCCATAATCCCAGCAAGGTGGCCTGTTAAGCCTGAACAGCCACTTATACCTAATTCATCAGATTGTTCTCTAAAGCAGCTTTTAGTGGAAGGAGAATATAAAGATGGCATGTGTTGATGCTGAGTAAATAAAGGAAAATGAGCCCCGCTCCTTACAGAAGAATGCAGGCAATAAAATGATCCACAGTAAATTGTTAAATAAGTTCTGATCACACTGTGGAATGCGCCCCGAGAGTGACACACTTTTTAGTATGTCCTTCTGTATAGCTGAGACAGAAATATAATAACATTGCTAATATGTAAAAGTTTAAGGAAAATATTCTAAACTAGTCCATGTGTTCATGAATGCGTGAACCTGGAAAATGAACCCCCAAACACTATATTTTATAAGAATTGAAGTCAAGATACACCTTGCCTATTTAGTCAAGTGTTTCTTTAATAATCCCTTATAAAGTATTTCCCAGAAATTCTGTATCTATGAAATGGCAGCTATATGATTAGGTATTCAGCCATCACAAATGATTCATCTTTGCTAATCATCACTGTTCTAACATGAACAGACATACAGAAATAACCAATTCTTCTATCTGGACTTTTTCATAAACATTCTTGCTCTGTGCTTTACAGATAGATTTCTTTGAAAATCCCCTCACAGGAAACAGAACTAAACTTCACTTTAGCAAGGCCGCCTTGCTGTGACTCTGTAGTGATAGACTAGCCTGTAGGACCACCTTCAAGAGTGAACTGTTGATAGCAGTTCAGCTTCCTCGTTGTGATTCTCTGAGAACCATTCTTTGTGATTCCCCTTCTCAAACCCAGGCCTCAAGAGCACACTGATGGAGAGAAGCTGCTTCAGTGAAATAGCATTTGTAAGGACTTATGCATTCCAACAAGTGCTTATAGAGCCCACAAGAAAAATAAGCCAAAGAGAGGGCCTTGGCACTGGTGTTTGATTTTTAAAAAGACCCTCTGCCATAGCCCCATGCAAGCCAAGCAGTTATAATACACAAGCACCAAGGAGGCAACATGGGCAGAGTGCAAGGCAAAGTTTAAAGTGATCATTCTTCTTTTCTCAACCTTTGACAAAGAATTAGTCATCTAAAACCAAAGTTTTCTGTTTTCCATATATATGTACATTGAATATACATATGTACATATACACATAGATATGTCACAGTAGTGTTTGAGAGAATGAATCTTCTAGCTAGTAGCAAGGGGTTAGACTAAAAACAAGTCTAGAAGATTTAGATGAACCAGGTCAAATTGTTCCTGTCTTTTTTTTTTTTTAGTAGTAGAGATTTGAGTTCCCTCTTTTCGCTTCCCTCTTAGCCCCTTGAGAGAGCAAGGGCAGGAGGTCAGGGTAGCAAATCTATGACTCAAAAGAGGTAGCCAAGGACTTGCAGGAACCAATACTGAGATCTGTTAATAATACTTTGCAAATACTATTACCCCTCCCACAACAATAAAGATTTTAGCAATATTGTGTTAATTACAGGGAAAGACTATTGGTGAAAAGGTTCCCATAAAAGCTTTAGAGTTTCCCCAACAGCACAGCAGCCCTTTCTTAGGCACAATCATCGATGTCTAAAACCACGTGCCACACAGTACCAATCCTGGATATATCATGTACATTATGTATTGATGAGTAAGTTTAATTTATAGATTAAGTGCATTAATGGATCAGCAACAATAATAAGATAATTGTGACAATATATAACAATAAAAATCATGTGAGGTCCAGTGCGGGGGGGGGAGGGAGGGGGCCTCCATGGGTAAAAGTGACTGTCACCAAACTTCACACACAACCTCCAGGACTCACAGGAGAGAACCAGCTCTCAAAAGTTGTCCTCAGGCCTCACATGTACACAGAAGAGGCACACAAAATGTAATTTTATTTTTAAGCTATGTGAATGAAGTCTTTGTAAACATCTTGTATTGTTTCACTTATTATGATGATGGAGAATGATTAAATTCCTACAAGATAGCCTAGTGTGGCAAGACACACCTATAACCCCAGAACCTGAAAGGCCAAAGCAAGAAGACTAAGGCCAGTCAGGGCTATGTAACAGCACCCAATGTCAAAAAGACAAAACATGAAACAAAGCCTACATGATGGGAAAAAGTGAGATGAATGATGTGACCCAGCGATGGCCCATTATATCAGACTTCCTTGAACATAGGCACTGAGAACCCATGACAAATCGGTGCTATCACTAAAGTGACTAATGGCTAGATAATGTACTTGATGGGAATACACTGGGCAAAAGAATGGTTTGCATTCCCATCAAGACAAAGAACAGCACCCAGTTGAAAATGTAAGAATTGGTCATTTCTAGAATTTCCATGCAGTACTTTCAGACCATGTTTGACTACAGGCAACTGAAACTGGGAAAAGTGAAAGCGTGGACAAGGGGTAACCGATATGAGCGCTTGTTGATCTTTTTTTTTTCCTGCTCATTTGCAAGCTACATTTCAGACATGTTGTGACTATAATAGATGCCTAAGGGCTTTCTGTGTGGCTCCTGAGCATGGCTGAAGCAGAAACATGGCCACTGGGTGACTGGACCAAGTTTCTCAATAGCTGCTAGCATACTTGGCTGTCCCCTTCAGAACGGGGGCTTTGATAGCTACGTTGTAGATGGTTGGCAGTACAAAGTAGAATAGTGCTTCGCATATTACTTGGCAGACTCAGGAGTGTTAGCTAGGGTCAACAGTGGCTTTAAAACAAGCTGAGGGCACACTCTGCGTACCCGCCATTTCTAAGACCACCGCAGTCTATCACTCAAAGCAGGGCACTTTAAGAACGAAAGCAGACAAATTAGTATATAGGGTGACAAATGCGAAACCCAAACTGTCCTTGGCCGATGAGCAATCACCCCAATCATTACCACCTCTGCTTCCTTTCTGATCTACTTCTCCCTGGTGTGAATCATAGTCTATTTCTAACATATTACAGTACACATGTCTCTGCAAATTTCAGCAATATTAAGTCAACAAAAATTTAAATACTGATATGCATTGCCTATCCATGCAGGCTTGCAATTCTAAGCAAGCCAAAAAACAACAATAATAAAATTTTCTTTAAAAATTACTTCTTTCATGAACTCTATTGCCTGCTTTTGGATCACTTCCCCCTGGCAGGGCTGCCTTGCCTGGCCCCAGGGGATAAGGATATGCTCAGGAGTAATGTGACTTGATCTGCTGGGGAAGGCTGATAGGGGGAACCCCCCTCTTCTGGGGGGGAAAGGGAGAGAGGAAGGGGGAGAAAGGGGAAGGGGGTTGGGAGCAGAAGAGCGATGAGGTACCCTTGGGATGTAAAGTAAATAACCTGAATTTTAAAAATGAAAAAAAATTTACTCTTTTCCCAATTAAATCTACATTTCATGAATTAAAAGTTTTCTATAGCATTTTATTCTAAGAACAACTACTTAGCATAAAAAATACCTGGAAAATAGCAAATGCATAGGCATTAAAAATAATTCAAGGTGCAGTAAGTAGCTGAATGCTCTAAAATACCAGCTAAATTTTTTTTTAAAAAGGAATTTTCTAGTTAAGCCTTGTGTCATGCCAATCTCAAAAAGAGTAAATTCTCTCTATACTGTCAGAGGCCAGCATATCATAACTGCAATCTGGATAAATCTCACCAAAAGCTGGTTTAATTGGTATTTGGAAAATGATAGTCCTCAGTTGGGTCTTCTAAAATAATTCTGAATTAGCTTTACTAGACTTACCTTTTTTTCTGACAGATAAATTTATCTTCTGGAAACAGCCTGCAAATTTCCTTCCACAGTGCTGATCCAAATAGCAACATAATGTTAAATGTTTTGTCTCTTTCCTGTTTCACCCAACTCAGTCTCTCTGTTTTTATGCCAGACCCGCATCCAATCTCTCTATTTCTATTTTAAATTAATGTCAACCATCTCAACAATCATATTTTAGCATTCTTAGTTTTTTTTTGTTTTGTTTTGTTTTGTTTTTTTAAATTTATTTATTTTTATCTCAATCACAGGTTAGGTACTTTGAATCCCAGGCGTAGCCCCCTCCCCCATTCCCTCCTACCCACCCAC
>CM053750.1:9088912-9205529 GCA_028658305.1 Pachyuromys duprasi
ATTGATCCACTATTGTGTTATTATGCCAATACCATGCAGTTTTTATTACTATTGCTCTGTAGTACAGCTTGAGGTCGGGGATGGAGATACCTCCAGATGATCTATTGTTGTAGAGGATTGTTTTGGAGATTCTGGGTTTTTGCATTCTTAGTTTTTAATAAATTACTCTTATTCCCCCCTTCAGCTTTCTTCGATGATGAATGCTTAATTTCTTTCTATCTCTTAGAATTCCCTTGGAGATTTTTATTTTCTTACATAGAACTTCACATAGTATATCATTCATTCCCCTGCTACACAGCATATCAGACTATTAGAAGAATGCCACTTTTGTCCCACAGGATATCTATTATGCTTCTGTATGTAAATGCAAACATGTGGAGAGGAAATGGTTCTCAGAGTCTTCAAGTACTGAGTCAATAAATTTCAAATAATATTTTTCACATATTAATATGAGACTATCGACATATCTATAGATGAGATATATATCTGATATATCTCATAGATAGATAGATGGATAGATAGAAATAGATAGATGGACAGATATAGATAGATATATGGGGGGGGGTCTCTTTGTGTAGTACAGGCTGGCCTCAAACTCACAGAGGTCCGCCTGCCTCTGTCTCCCAAGTGCTGGGACCAAAGTTGTGCTATATCACAGCCCTGTGACAACTGATATTTCTAGTTTATCTGCTGTAGTAATGTAAGCTAACCAATAAAATCTTTCTTAGCAGTACGATCTTTCTTATCATCTTGCAGGATAGTTTAGAGGTTGGCACCAGCACTTACTAGTTGAGAACCATAGGAAACTCACGTAATTTCCCCATGTGTAACCTATACGATGGGACATCAGGCCTTATTCTACCTATGTCATATGGTTAGTGCAAGTGCCAAATAAAGTGGTGGACATTAGAGTACCTTGTAAACATTATATAAGTAAACTGTCACTATTATCACTTCTGAAACAGCATACGCCATGTTAAACGTCCTTGACTTGGCAGTTACATAGTATGTGTTAGGATTTGACTCTAAACATGTGTTAAAAGCATGGCTGCCAGAAGATGGGCTTCTGACAGGTGATGGATCCCAGGGCCTGTATTGATGGTTAACCCAGCAGAGGTGGGGCCTGGTTGAAGTAACTAGGCCATGAGAACGTGAGTTTGAGGGGTCTGCCTAGTCCCTGGACTCTTTTCCTTGTTGTCCCTGCTTCCCAGAAGCCAAGAGTTGAGAAGCTCTCCTCCATTACATGTTTCTGCCATGACATTCTGCCTACCCTCAGGGACAAAGCAAGGGAGACAACTTACCATAAACTGAAACCTCTGAGGTGAAATAATTCTGAGATCTTTTGTTTATCTCAACTAAGTATTTGCCCCAGTGACTAAAAGTGACACCGAAAGTGTTACTGTGCAGGATGGATATTTCCAACTCTATATTAAAAGCGGCACTTTTTTAAAAAAGAAGTTTATCATCTATAGGAGAAGGTATTAACTCATCATGTTTTATATAAAAATTTAAATTATTAATTCAGAGACCCAAAAAATAGGAGTCTTAATAAATCACGCAGTAACTAGACATCCCACTCAAAAAAATACTGACAGGCAAATAAAAAAACATTTGTCCTGTGGAGAATGTTTGGTCTGCTCTTAAACCAGGCAGTGGTGGCACATAACTTTAATGACAGCACTTGGGAGGCAGAGGCAGGCTGTTTTTTTTTGAGTTTTAGGTCAGCTTGATCTATAGAGTAAGTTCCAGGACAGAATTTTTAAAAAGAAAAGAAGCTCTCCAGCACTCAGGAGGCAGAGGCCAGCCTCGTCTACAGAATGCGTTCCAGGGCAGCCAAGGCTATAAAGAAAAACAGTGTTTCGGAAAAAACAAAAGTAAAAAAAGAAAACAGCAGAATCTGTGAATTGTCAATAACCAGGAAGAAGTCATCTCAGTTCAACTTCAAATAATTTTATAAGTGAATAAAAAAAAAAACCCATAGATTTGACAACCGGCCCAGAGTTACACCATTAGTTAACTGAAACCCGGTTCTCTGAGAATGGGGACATTGTAGAATGCTTGTCTGGTGCAGGTAGGACCCTGAGTTCAATCCCTAGAACTACAAAGGAGACAAAGAAGAATGGAGGAGAAGGAGGAAAAGCCCAGTCTGCCCAGTTTCTCCCTTTCTGCCACATTACCACCACATGTGAATCCAAACAGAACTCAGAAAACACCAAAGAAAACTTTAGACAGAAAACGCCAAAGAAAACTTTTGACAGATACAACTACTTAAAAATTTCAAATTCCTGTTGGCAAAAGACACCATAAACAAAACTGGAAGATAAATGGCAGACTAAGACAAAAAAAAAAAAAAGATACAAGAAACAGTAGTTAATATCCGTGGATATAAAAAAAACTCTTGTTAAGGCCAGAAGAGATTAACAGTCCAACTGAACTATTTACAGAAGACATAAACTGATAGTGTATGCACACAGAGAGAGAGAGAGAAAAAGAGAGAGAGTATAAACATGTAAGGGCTTTAAAAATCTAGTTGGAGGCTAGGAGGGTTGTTCAGATGGTGCAATGCAGGACTAGCAGGCCGGATATGCTGGCTTCCATCCCAGCACCCCATAAATGGGATGTGTAACCCTAGCACTGAGGGACTCAGGAGGTAGAGGAAGGAGGATCAGGAGTTCCAGGTCATCCTCATAGCGAGTCTGAGGTCACTCTGGGATACATGAAACAATACTAACAATAGCTGTAGCTGCAAGTCCAGCTGGAATAGCCCTGTCGAAAAGTAGGACAACTGAAACCCTTGCTGGCTTCGGCTACTTGCCCTGGACTTGGGATAACTATTGCTTTTCCATGTGGTCAAGCCAAAAAACCTGTACCGACCTACAATCAAAGGGTGGTCCTATAACATGGGCACATAGGAAGTAAGCCGACCTGATATCAAGCAGACTGGAGTTGAAATGTTTAAACCTGGCCCCAGAATATAGGGTCTTTCTGGTGTCACTCTGAGTGACACCTGTAAGAAAGTTGAATAGTAGCTCCCCAAAAGTGTCAGGCTTGGGCATCTCCCTCCACCCCCAACCCCGCTAGACTATCAGGCTTCAAGGATATGGATTTTCCTTAGTTTACCCAAATTCTAATGCTGTATACTTTGGAAAACACAGTTTTTGTGATACAGTATCTGTGAGTGTCACACAGATGCAACCAGTCACAAACTGGAAATATTGGGAAGAAAAAACAGGGGTCCGAACTGACTATTTTCTTTCAGTCCCTAAACAAAACAACACAGCCCTTTACGTAGAATGCACTTTCTATTGTGTATTTTAAGACCCCTAGAGGTGATTTAAAGTATGTGGGAGGCTGTGTGCAGGTTATATGCAAATACTGTGCTTTATATAGGAGACTTGAGCACCCGGGGACTTTAGTATTTTTAAAGATTTTTGGAGCCCATCCCCAGCAGAAAAAAATAAGGGCTGAAGTGGATGATATGGCAGCAAATCATTCTAGCAAATCACAAGGGTTGGTCACATAGCAGCCTTCAGGAGAGTGGTATGTGGTGTGAGTGAGCCTTTAGGGGAAATAAAGGCTTCAGTTCCCTGCAGGGCTGGGAGAGCTCTGGAGAATCCTGTGGGAAGATCCAAGGAGACAAGTGCCGAGCTGCTGCTGAGCTTAGGGAGGAAGTGAGAAGTCTTTCCTGCTATTAACACAGACTTTCACCATTCTCCACACACCCTTAGATTTGCTTCTTGCCAAATCATCATAAACACAGGTAATAGGGAAAGTACATGGATCCGAACAGAAAACCGAGTGAGGCTTAACATCATTTTTTTAAAATAACGTAAAGGGGCTGCAGAGATGGCTCAGCAGCTAATAGCACTGTTTGTTCTCCTACATGGACCCAGGTTCAATTCCCAGCACCCACATGGAAGCTCCCAACCGTCTGTAACTCCAGTTTCAAGGAATCCAATGCCTGTTTCTGAACTCTGTGGACACCAGGCACATACATGGTACCCACACATATATGCAAGCAAAACACTCATATGCACAAAACAAATACATCTTTTTAAAAAATTCCATAAACTTTAAAATAGGCTAAAGCAAACCAAAAGTAAGAGAGTGAAATAAAAAACATTTTATTCTTCTTTCTTTCCTTTTTTTTTTTTTTTTTTTTTTTGGAAATGGGAACTCATGTAGGCCAGGGGTATCTCAAAAACCGTTCTTGTTGTTGTTTTTGGTTTGTTTGTTTCTTTTTGGGTTTTTTTAAGATTTTTTTTTAAATTTATGTGTATATATGTGTGTTTATGTGAATGTCAAACGTGTACAGGTATGTATGGGGACAAAAAGAGGGTGTCAGATCCCCTGGAGCTATGGGCAGTTATGAGCTGTCCCGTGTGTGCATGCAGAACTGAAATCAGGTCCTCTAGAACAGCAGCAAGCACTCCTTAAATACTAAGCCATCTCTCCAATCCCTCAGACTTAATATGTAGTCATGGTTAGCCTTGGATTTGGATCCACACACCCTACCTCCAAAGATCTGCATGGACCACCATGACCAGCAGAATGAAATCTCTTGAAGACTGAAACAAGTTTGTCAAAAAAACATACATAAGCAAGAAAAAGAGAATTAAAATTTGCTAAATAGATCAAGCAGAAGGGAAGAAATTTAGCATTACAGTCTTCGTACAAAGCAGAAAACTATTTATGTATATATTTATTTATATGCCACTTATATGTATATATATGGGGAGAAGTTGAGTTAAAATTATTTTAAATGTGCTCACTCCTTGTGATGCAAGCTTGTAATCCTAGCCTTACAAAGGAGGTAGAGGCAGGAGCATCAGGAGTTCAAGGTTATCTTTAGTTACATAACCGTTTGAGGCAACCCCTTGAACTGCATGAGACCCCGTCTCAAAACACAGAAAAAAAAAACCCTAATTTTAAATGAATGTCATTGCTTCAAGTATGGTAACTTTTCATCTATAATGTAACAAGTGCTCACTGGTAGAACAGCTGTCTACGATACCCCACGCCCTGGGTTCCATCCCCAGCAAAATACATTCACACACACATACAGTTCCGAATTAGTTAAAAATCAAGAAAACTGCTGGAGGCCATGAAGTTCCTAAATTGTCTGGTTTCACCGGGAGACAAGGTACAAGCTTCGTGAGCAGAGAGGTAAAGAAACAGAAGGCCGCTCTGAAAATGTTCGCGGACTCCTTCCTAGTTTACTGGCTCCCAGCGTCCACCGCCGCCGCAGCACTGCCTGCCCTTTATACAGTCCTCCCAAGCCCTTTACTCCAATCTCTTCCTCAGTGCATCCTTATTAGAACAGCACGCTATGACACCAGTTAATAGACAGCCTGCCTGCCAAAGATTATGTAGCTAGGAAACCACAGAGCTGGGGTGTGGACGCAGTCACCAGGGATCAGCCCATACGCATCAGCTATTAAACTACGTGTAATCCTTTAACTACTTTTAGTTCTTGTACCAGCAGGTTTTCCACACCACAAGTAAGCAAACAGTTCACTTCTAAAGCATCGGTTTGGGGGGGGGGGGGTATTTTACATCGTTAATAACTTGTTAAATGAAAGCAAAGGAGTTTCGATTTTGTTTTTATGTATTTCCCGTATCTTCATCTTTCTCTTAGGCCCTTTTAAACAAAAACTAATGCCTTTCCTTCTCTCCCCCTCTCTCCCTCCCCATTCCTCTTCTTTCTTTCTTTCTGATATAAAGGCAATATTTATGCATTGTATTAAATAGGTAGCTTATGATGTACACAAAAAAAAATTGCAAAAACATTCCACTGAAACCAGCTAAAAATAGGACCTTATTAACAGTGTTAGTCAAGTCTGTAGTAAAACTGTGTAGATGGTGATTCAAGGCCTTTTTTCTCTCTGAACATAATGTTTGTTTTTGGACTATAGCAATTGCTAAGCGTAGAAATTCATATTTACTGCCCCCCCCTTTCATTCCAAGTTTCTATTGCACCTGTTTACCAGTCTTGTTTGTCTGGTTTTGGTTTTGTTCTTTTGAGATAAAGGCTTACCAAAGCCCAGACCGGCCTGGAACTGTAATAGCCCAGTGTGGTCTCAAATTTAGGACGCTCTTCCTGCCTCAGCCTTGGAAGTTCTGGTACTGTACACATGAGCCATCAGGCTCAGATGGAAATAAAGACTTGCATGTCCCCTTGTTATTGTTGTGTGCAGCTGTATATGTAGAAGAAGGCACAGGCCAAAGTGCACATATGGAGGGCAGAGAATGACTCTGGAGTCAGCTCTCTTATCCACCTTTAGTGTGGATTCCGAGGATGAAACACAGCTCACCAGGCTTGCACAGAAGGTACCTTTCACCCACTGAGCCATCTAGCAGATCTTGTTTAATATTTTTAATAGCAACTTTAGTTAATAATTTCACCTTATTCAGTCAAATATCACTGCATTAGAATGTTTCGGTAAGCATTCTGCACACTTGTGCAATGTAACACCAGCAAGCCTCCGTTGATGCTTACTTGCAAAATTGATGCCTTTATCCCTGGACTTCTTTCCTTCCACATACTTAGGACTCATTGATGATTTTCAGCCACTAGTGGTGAAGGTAGTTTAAAAATCATTACCAAAGTAAACATCCATTCCCTGGCTCTACCTTGTACTTCCTCACATCACCTCATTTAAAGTCTTTGTGCTTCAAGGTATATAATAGCCCTAAAAGAAGGCATTATGTGTTTCAACTATTGCTCCAAAAGAAGCAGAAACCTAGCTTGTTAACCCGCTGTGTAATCCCTGCACGGACCACAGCTTCTTTCAGTGAGAAGCCAGTCTCTGCCAAGAGCAGGGAGGATCGCAATTTAAACATTACAGGGTCAAGTTCAGCGTTCGTTCCATTCACAGAACTCCCACTGGCATCAATGGGACTTCTGTGCTGAGTACGATTTCTTGCTCAGTGAGATGATTTCTGGAAGGGCTTCTATTTTGCCAGAGTATGTTCCACAAAGAAGGTAATAAAGAAAATATATGCAATATTTGTCTTTTTAAAACCAACCTATTCTTGATTTCAAAAATGTCATTGACAGAAAAGTCTTTCTCTTATATAGGACAGGATTTATAAGCCAATTTTGCAGCAATTGTCAAGAAAAGGCTTCAGTATCATTCTGGATTCATCTATTTGCCATTTTTAAGTTTTTGTTTTTATTATTTACTTTTGGTTTGGTTTCTCAAGACAAAGTTTCTCTGTGTAACAGCCCTGGCTCTCCTGGAGTACACTGTGGCCTCTTCCTCCTGAGTGCTGGGATTAAAGGAGCGCACCACCATACCCGGCAAATTTTTGTTTTTTTAACCTGTGACATAAAAAGCTCATTGCATTTAGCCAGTGGCCTTTGAACTGCTAAAATTTTTGCCCTAAACTATATCACAATTGGCTGATTTGTACATAGGATCCATAAGCCTATTAATCCAAAACCTATGGGTTTTAATTTCAGGTCCACAAACACCGTAAGGTTAGTAAAGTTTGCTAAAGAGAAAAAGCAAAAGCACTGAAATATGTGTAATCGTTGCAAGGACCATACCCTACAATGCTATGATGTAACTTTATTGACGTTATATTATAGTACCAAGGAAAATGAACTAAGTCTAAAAGGAGATCAAATAAACAGAGAATTAGTTAAAATAAACAGAGTTAATTATGACTAAAATGCTTTTAAACATGTATTTATTTATGGGAAGAGCATGTGTGCCACAGTGTACCCATTGAGGTCCTTTCTCTCCTTCCACCACGTGGGTTCTGGAATGGACATTAGGTAGTGACATTTGATGGCTAACATCTTTACCTACTGAGTGTTCTCCCTGGCACATGAACCTCAAGTTTGATATGTAGATTATTTTTGGTTTTGTTTTTTTATTTTTCGAGACAGGGTTTCTCTGTGTAATCCTGGCAGTCCTGAACCTGCTTTGCAGACCAGGCTGGGCTCGAGCTCACAGAGATCTGCCTGCCTCTGCCTCCCTGAGTTGTGGGATTACAGGCGTGTGCCACCACGCCTGGGCTTGATATATAAATTTTATTTCTTTGAATGGGTATTATCTAATTCAAGTTATGACCTGGGGAAAATTACACATAGTTTTTGCTACAAATGAATTACAGTGTCTAACAACATACTTAGGGATTTTTTTTTTAAGATTTCAGAAGAACATCTGAAGTTTCTTTGAGGCCAAGAAAATATTCTAGACTGAAAAATCTGGTGTGTTTTGCTTAATCTTCAGAAATATTTTTAAACAGACTGGATTTCAAACTTCATTTGTTTTCCCTAAAAAGCTTTGGCATGATTTAGTCACACTTCATGTAAGGGAAATTCTGATTTAAAGAAAGGAACCTAGGAGCTAGGGAAACACTTCAGGCATTGGATGGAGTTGGGCTCTTGACAGTTGCAGGTTGAGAAAGAATTAGACTTCAGATAAGACGATCTTCTTAAAAACTAGTTGGTATTTTTCTCCCTTCACTGCTTTCCTATCAAAACCTTTTAAACCCCAGAAGTTGTTTTCTGACTGTTTTCCATGGCCTTTTATCAATTGAATTATGCTTACCTCAGATTCAGGGTCAGGAGCCTTCTCAATTGAGCTATCTAAGCTTTCTGAATTATGCTTACCTAATAAACAATTTTTAGTGGTTAGTAAAGAAAATTAGCAATGTATATCCATTTACACGGAGAACCTACATTTTTGTTAGATTTATAATTATATATACATGTGTGTTTACAAGAGTTAGTTACAACTATATACCATACTATGGATGCTATTTGTTTAGGTTATTTAATTTTTGTGTGCATTTTCTAAGTGATGATTTGAAAATACAAGTATGCTTCCTTTATATCAAAAGGTGAGGTAGGGGCTGGAGAGATGCCTCGGAGGTTAGGAGTGTGTTCCGCTCTCGCAGAGGACCCACAGTGAGTTGCTTGAACCCATACCAAGTGTTTCACATCACACGTACCTCCAGCTGCATGGGGTCCAGCAACCTCTCCTCCTTCCCATGGGCTCCTGTGCTCACATCCTCTGTCACACAAACATGACTAAAATGTGAAGGAAACGTTAAGATGAAATAAGGCTGGAGGAGAGTTTTTGTAAGCTCAAGGTTTGTGTTCTTTGGTGTGAACAAGAAGAGGAGGAGAAAGGGAGAGGGGAGGGAGGAGGAAGAGGAGGAAGAGGAGGAAGAGGAGAAGGAAGATCATTTTTAAAATAACATGAATTAGAATTTTTATTGTTTAATAGATACAGAATTTTTGTTTGGGATGAAAAAGTAGTTATAGTAATACCTGTCACGGTAGTCTTTACAACACTGTAAATGTGCTTACTGTCATTGAAGTAGACCGTTTAAAAATGGGTAAAGTCATAACGAATATGTGTATTTTAGCACGATAAAAATAATAGGCATGGGAGGATTAGAACTTGGACGAGTGCTCCTCAACGCTCATGTGTTAAAAGCCTGTGGCTCCATTGGAATACGGTGGAAACTTTAGGAGTAGGACCTAGTGGGAAAAGTTGGGTCATTTGATATGTGCCCTTTAAGGGAATATTGAAATGTCATCCCTCTGCTTCTTTTCTTTTTAGCTTCCTGGCTGCCATGAGCTGCTGTAAAATTAAAAGTATTTTTTTCCTGCTTCCAGTGTCTATTGCATTTGCCCTTCTGAATAAGGACTGAGCATATTCCTTGTTGTTTAGCTTCTTTAGGACTATAGATTCTAGTATGTTTATCCTATATTATATGTCTAATAACCACTTATGAGTAAGCATATACCATGTGTGTCTTTCTGCTTCTGAGATACCTCACTCAGGATGATCTTTTCTAGTTCCTACCATTTGCCTGCAAATTTCATGATTTCCTTGTTTTTAATAGCTAAGTAGTATTCTATCGTGCAAATGTACCACAATTTCTGTATCCATTCGTCCGTTGAGGGACATCTGGGTTGTTTCCAGATTCTGGCTATTACAAACAGAGCTGCTAGACAAGGGAGAGAGCCATAGCTGGGATACAAAGTGAATAATTTGTAATAAGTAATTAATAAAAATTTTAAAGCATTTTTTCTACTCTCACTCTAGCTCCCAAATACACAAAGACCTATGAAATTTACTGCTAATCTTTAGACACTATAGCTAGGCAGATAGTCATCTATCATAAGCCAACTATGCTGGCTTGGCTCCTTCCCAGCCACGTGTCCCTAAGATCACCTGACATCTTAGCCTCAGGCTGGCTGCTCCTGCACCATCTGTGTCCTCGCATAGATTCCCTCATGGTGACCTCCTCCTGGTAACCTTCTCACTTCTTCTCTCTCCATCTCAGATCCTCTTCCTGGGATCACAAGTCCCACCTCAACTCTCCTACCCAGCTACAGCCTGTTCAGCTCCATCAGAGATGATGAAGAACAAATTTTACATAAGATTCACAGAAATGGCAATGCCCATGTCTGGACTGCAGCCAGATCTCTGGGTACAGAAACCAGCATTTGAATACACAGTATACATCCCCCAACAAACTGCACCTTCTGCTACACCTGCCCATCACGATGTTTTGCTCTAGACCCAAAAGCAATGGGCTAACCAACCAAAGACTAAGACCTCCAAAACTGTGAGCCAAAAGTAAACTTTTTTCTTTTATAACTTGATTTACCCTAAGTGTTTCATCACAGTGAGGAAAAACTAACACAAGGTAGTAAGTATTCTTATTACAGATCAACTCTACTATTAAATGAAATGAATTAAGGGCCATGGTCTTGGCATGTTCACTCATATCCTTTGGCCAAATGTACAAACTATTACTCCTTAACTTTCCAGCTATAAGTTTACGTATGAAGAAGGTTGTGTTTACTTTTCAACTTTTGAGTTTCCGATATTTTTAAAACTGATTAATAGAGCTTTTAGGGAAATTACTCTCATTATTGTTAATTGTCCAGTCTTGTGAAATAATGTTAACTATCCTCCTTGACTCTCGTTTGGTTAGAGACAGAGTCAACATGAAAATGTATTTACGATGCATTTTGAAAATAGTTTTCCAACAGCTTTCTGGTTCTGCCCATTTTATGAAGCATCCCCACACATTCCTCCCACATACACACCCCAGTTTGGAAGTTTAATGAAATACATTAATAGTCGGCAGTAGATTAATTCTATGCCCCACTCTTCTGATTGGATGTTGGAAGGATTTTGACCATGTAGCATCTTCTGCTTATGTTTCCTGCAAAGATCCTGGAAACATTCCACTCCTTTAGATACCAGGAAGAGTTTAAATTCTGAACCACGTCTGGTCTCATTCATAGATGGACAACCAACAAGAATGTGTTTCTTTGAGTCACTTGAGCCGGCTGTTCAGACACTGAGCTGAACAGGAGTCCTGCTCACAAGGCTGTGGCTCGTTAATGCTTTTCCCCTAACTAAAGCACAATAATGAACCCCTTGGAAAGGAAGAACGCTGTTTCAAGAGCTGTCAAAGCATATGGAAATTGGGGAACAATAAAAGCTCACTGTTGAAAGAAATGTGAAAAGCAATTAAAAACTAACAGTATCAGGGCCAGCAAGATGTTTGTTGAGCAAAAGTCCTTGCCACCACACCTGATTCCCGAAGTTTGATCCCCAAGACCCACATAGTAGAAGGACAGAACTGACTCATGCAAATTGTTTTCTGACCTCTACATGGGGGCTGTAGCACACACACACACAAAGTAAATGCATACAATTCAAAATTTTAGAAGATTTGTAAAAATTATTTTAAAATTATGTATCTATGTGTGCTCTGTGTGCATCTGAGTGTAGTCCCTTCAGAACACAAAAGAGGGTGTTGGGTTCCCCGGAATTCGTTTCAGGCAGTTATGAGCCACCTGATATGACCCAGGAATGGAATCTGGGTCTTCTACAGGAACAGAACTCTTAACCATTGAGCCATTTCTCAATTTAAATTAGAAAAAAAAATCTGCATTCATTACAGTTGCTGAATGTGGTAGCATACTTCTGTATTTCCAGCATTTAGGAGGCTAAGGCAAGAGGATTAGGCATTCAAGGTCAGTCTCTGCTAAAGTTCAATACAGGTCTGGATTACATAAGACCCTATCTCAAAAAACCAACAAAACAAACTCCAAACAAACAAAATTAACCACACTTTTAGTATGAGGGTGAAAAAGGAAAGTTTATGTCAAGAATTTGTCCAGTCATGCAAAACCAAGCATGCAAGTCACTCAGTTCATCAGAGTCAAGTGAGGATAGTGAAAAGGCCTTTGACACACACATAGAAAATTTTAAAATTAACCCTCTAACAGTTCAAATGATCTGACATGGAAAATATTGACTACACCAAACTGAAGACCCTCTAAGATTTTTACAAAGTTGTGTACTGGCCCTAACTAAGTGTTGGCCTTTATATACAATGACTAGCACATTTCCATTTGAAAAGTGGGGCACCATCATAAAAGGTTACACATCCTTAAATTAACCATTAGAAGATATGCACAAAGATGGATAAACACACATGCAATATCCATTCTCCTTGTCAATGGAGGGCATCTCTGAATCAGAGACTACAGCTAAGGATAAATTCCCACAGCATGCATATTTCTAGGTAAAACATAAGTGTTAGCTGTAAATTGCCTCCCTATTTTATCTCTGTTTATACCAGGGTTTCTCAAACTTAATACCATATCCACTTTGGACTGGGTAATTTTTCATAATGGCAGTGTCTCGTGAATGACGTAACCAGCATCTCTGGCTTCTGTCAATATGTGAAGAAAGCACCTCCCACATCTGTGATAACCAAATATGTCTGCAGATACTGCCAAATGTCTCCCCTTGAAAGCCACTGATTTATACCAGTCTCAGAATGAGTTTGGCTTTGCAGCTTTGGACACACCAGCTGGGTGGTAAGAAAAGTCGTCTAGAAGAGTACAAGGAGAAGCTGGCTCAGGACAAAGAAAATTTATTGCAGATAATCTGCAGTGTAGATAATCAACAAGTAATTCATGAGAATTAAATAGAGGGCTTGGAGCATCTTATTAGAGCCAGTTGGTAGACAGTGAGTGATTGAGGTTGATATAAATACCGGACACAGTGTAATCACCTTCCGGGCACCAGAGCCTGGCCACTGAAGATCAAATCAAGTATTCCTTTTATAGAACTGCATGACTTGATACGCACTGTGCAACTGAGCGCATGCTTGTTTTTCAGTTTTTGACAGCTGGGCCCATGAAAAGGCTGCCAGATACTTGGGCCTTACAACCAATCTCACAGAACATACTGGGCCCGAGGGAGTTATAAAGGTGATGACTAAGGAATTCAAGAAGAGATCTCTTCTAATTTAAGCATAAAATTGATAAGGTTTCTGCTGGGTTTAGCTCATATTATACCTTCATATATATTTTATGGATTAAAAACTTATTTCTACAAGAAAGCCTTTGGTCTGGTTTTTGCTTTGAGACAGGTTGTCATGTAGCCCAAGCAGGCCTCAAGCTCACTACGAAGTTGAGGACAGCAATGAACATCCTCCTGCCTCAGTCCTGACTGCTGGGGTCACTGGTTTAGGCCACTACACCTAGCTCCATGAGAAAGTTGCTTGAAGGATGGCAGCCTGGGGGCTTATGAATTGCTACTCTGAAGACAGGTATCACAAGATACAAACTAGGGCTGCAGATAGATATCAGGACTAGAGTGCTTGCCTAGTATGAAGGAGGCCCCAAGGGCAAAACCTGCACGGGGGGGGGGGGGAAGGGGGAAGGGAAGAGAGAGAAGGAGGAGAGGGAGGAGAGGGATGGAGAGAAGGAGAGGGAGACGGAGAGGGAGATGGAATATCTCTCTTTCCAGTCACTCCTTTCACCAGGAACAGTCACTAGACTGGTCTCAGCAGCACAGATGACACTTTCAGGCTTTGTCCTTTATATAAGTAAAATGATACAAGGTGTTCCATGTGTGGCTTGCTTTCTTGACATTCTCTTGAAAGGCTCAGCCAAGTTTCTGGATGTAACTAATTTGTTCTTTTCTTGTTGCTATTTTGGTTATAAGAACTAATATGCTACAATTGCTTTCTCTATTATTACATTGTTCTCAGTTTGATAGTATTAAAAATAGTAATTTAGCTGGACATGGTAATCCCAGCACTCAGGAGGCAGAGGCAGGTAGATCTCTGTGAGTTCCTGACTAGCCAGGACTATGCAGTGAGGCCCTGCCTCAAAACAAAACAAAACAAAACAAAACAATGCACACACACACACACACACTTTTAAAAAGAAGCCCCACAGGGCAAAAGAACATATTCTTTTGATGACTCTATTTTTCATTTTCCCACTCGTACTGATTGGTTCCTGAGCTCTATTGTCTGCTTGGCATGAGGTATTTGTTTCTTTCATATAGGGTCTTCATATGCTGCCCAAGATGGTCTTGATGTCACCAGTTCAAGTAACCCTCCTGCCTCTGCAAGCAGGCTGGGACAATAGCTTATGTACATATGCCTGATCCATGTGAGGAATTTAATAGAAAGTGGTACATCTGTAGGCCAGCAGTAAAGCATTTAACAGAGCATGTGCAACTCAGAGCTCGGTCTCTAGCACTGCAGGAAAAACAACAAAACAACAAACAAAACCCAGCTATGCCTGGAGAGAAGGCTGTAGGTCACCGGATTCCATTTGTATCAGGTATAGCAATCAGTTTATTTTCATTAGTAAACTTCTGTTTACTTATCCTTTAACTTTCCATAAACTTTCTGTTTACTTATCCAGAAAGAGATGTCCTGAAGGCTATAACCTCAAGTATAGTTTATGAATCAGTTTACCAGTGGATTTAAGGAATAGCTCAAAGGTAGTCACTGGAAGCACAGCATGGCCCCCTGGTACCTGGGAGGCACATGTTTGATTAACAGCAAGTGACTGAACTCAGGGCAACATCGGTATGATTGGTTTTTAAGAAGTTATTCAAGAAAATATTTATATTCTAACTGTATAGAAGTTTGTTGAAATGTGTATAGAATTTGGGTCTTGTAGACTTTGCTTTGTGTGCTTTTTCTTTTATTTGAAAGTCCTTTACAATAAAGTTTAATGTACGTACATATATGCACTGAGCTATAAGCCCATCTGACTTTAAAGCACTTAACTTCCTTTTCTCCTCCTTCTCCTCCTTTCTCTCTCTTCCTCCTTCTCCAACCCCTCCTCTCTTCCTTCTTGATACAGTTTCATTCCCAGTCTGGCCTCAACTTCTCTATGTGGGTGAGGACAACCTGGAACTTTTTAACTTACAAACTAGGTAGAGCTAGATGGAAAAGAAAATAAATTCTGTCATAAAGCAGCATTTCCTTCTGTAAGAGAGAGGAGTGTGTTACACTAGTACAAGATAGTATATTGGTAATGGCCACCAATCACATCTAAAGGACAGCTCATGGCTATGGTTACCCACAGCCTCTGCTGAGCCTACGGTATGTTGAAGTATTGAAAAGCCTGTGCTACCTGAGGTCACACTAGTCAACATATTAAAGCAGCAACAGTCCTATTATCCCAGCCTAGCAGCTTTCACTTTCCACTCTCTGGATAACCTCTTGGACAGAATGTTAACCATTTGGCTCCCTGAGCCTCCGTGTTTTACTAACAGAACTAACGGAAAGTAGGTAGAACAGAGAAATCTGCAAGTGTGTGCATGCGCATGTTCACGCCTGTGCGCCCACCTAGTGCACGCCAACTGCTCTATCATTCCCAACTTCACTGCCCTGATACAGGCTCTCTCCCAGAACCTGGGGCTCACTGTTTCACCTAGTTTGGATAAGGTGGGGCAGTCAATTTCCTGTCTCAGCCTTCACAGTGCTGGCATTTACAGGGTCAGGGCTACGCAGAGCTTTCACCTGTGTTTGGGATGGAACTCCAGTCCACATTCTTCACATCAAATGAGCTTACCCCTGAGCCATCTCCACAGCAACAAGACATCAGTTTCAGTATTTTAAAACTCTGCTTCAGGGCCGTTTGTTGTCCTAGGTTTGTCTCTCTACTTATGTCACATCCTAGAGTGCCCCTTGACTACCCTGACTAGAGAAGTGGCTAGCAACTGTAGCTGCTTTTTACCCCAAAGCCCAGGTCAGCAACATTCATTCCTAAAATTTCTGGACTGAATCAAGCCATGGCCTCAAGTATTTGTAAAGAGGTCTGGTAACCATTAAGACAGATTTTTAATTGAGGGCAACCAACATGAAGATACATCTAGAAACCATATCACATGTATACATTTGATCTTAGACAAAATACTGAGGACAAATGTGTTGTCTGAGGAAAAGTTGAAGAAATCAAAGGTGCTTACCGTGAACTTAAAAAGGGCAATGGTATGATTACGTTCTAAGTGAACATCTACTATAAAGAAGAGGAAGTGAGAGTTATTTCATTTGTAAGTAGGAAATATAAATAGAAGGATGTTTTAAATTGACTTTTGGGGCCACATGGAAGGACAAACTTAAATATATATGTATACATACTTATATATGTATACACATATTTATATAACTACATATCTGACTTAAATATGTATACATATAATTCAAGTTCATTCAACACAAGCCAACTCATACACTGAATATAATATCCTGTCACTTTAACTACAAAATTTGGAAGGAAGATGGTTTTGATCCTTGAAGGTGGAATGGGGGTGAAGATGAAGACATAAGGAATATGTAATGCTCTTGGGTTATGCAGAATTTTCTCCAATGATTGTAGTGTTTTAGGACTGATCACTTGGAAGAGATTGGCCCATTAAATTTCTGAAGAATGGAATCATAGGATTTTCAGAAAAACAATGAGAGATGGTTCTGCACCACGCAGCTGGGATCGAAAGAAGAGAAAAAAAAAAAAAAAAAAAACATGGCAAGAGGTTCTTCCTGACTAGTAGAAGCAAGATGTGTGCGGAACAGAAGGGGTGAGAGATTTGCGGTAGGAGCGGAACATTGATGAGTTATTCTTATTGTGACGTTTAGGGAATTGATGAAACACACAGAACAAGACGCCTAAAATTTCCCAAAAGTTTATTTCAATGTAAAATGATATTTACTAGAAAATATTTTTATATTGTTTATAAAAAATATCTCAGGGTGCTATTAAAATATCATGTCTTTGGATGCTTTGCCAATAAGTCTATGTTAGTATTTATGCAAATGACATTTCTAAAGAAAGTATTAAAGCTGCCTATGAAGTATCGAGACACCATTCGTCAACACACTCTATGTCGATGATGTATGTCTGGAAAAAGAAACAAGGTTGATAGTGATTGCCTAGGAAGGACACTCTAAAGGGTAGGTAGGCATTCCAGTGGGTGGCAGGATTTTCATGTCCTACCTTTTGGTATTATTTGAAACTTCATACCATCTGTCTTCTTCAACACTTGCTAAATAATTACTTAATTAAAATGATAACATTGTACCCACGATTGTTGACATCAAATTGAAAGATATATGTTTTCTCATTGACTCACTTTGGTATTTTGGTATTTTTGTTGCTAGCTTTTTTTTTTTTTTCCTTTTTTAAGACAGGGTCTCACTATGTAGGACAGGCTGCCCTCAAACTTACACTTTCCCTGCCTAAGTTTCCCATGTGCTAGGATTACAGATGAGGCTACCACACTTGTTTTGCTGACCCAAAGCACAGCCTTATCTGAGAACAAGATCTTATCCACCCTTCCTCATTCTTTTTCCTTTGAGTATTTTCTCCACAGTGGGGCCAGCAATCCAATCATGTCATTGCCAGTCAGGGCTTTGCATGCCTGTCGTTTCTTCAGGAAGAAGGAAAGACTTCTTTGTATGGCTTACAGAGTCTTTCTGGAGCTCCTGGCCGTTCATCATCAACTCTGATCACTCTCCCCTTCTTTGGTCCAGCTTTTCCAGTCTTGGGACTTAGGATGAACTTTCTGTAACCCCACTATCACCTAGCTAACTCTTATTTATCCTTCAGTTCTTTTCAGAATGGCGGCTTTAAGGGCCTCACAGCACCTCTCAATCTGGGTCAAGGAACAATGTTCTGGGCTTCCAAGTACCCTATGCTTATTCCTATTGGCCACTGGTTCACTATACAGTGTTTTGCTCCCCCGGGTTTTGTACAAGACCCTCAGCTTCATGCAAACAGTGACATATCCACAAACTAATGATTACATTTCCAGAAGTTAGCACAGGCTCTGGAATGAGTGAACACCAAAATCGATTAGAATTATGCTAGAAAGAAAGGAGCTGTGTTTTAATTATGTGTTGAAAAATAAGATACTTTATACTTTATACAGTATACTTTATACTGGAGACTGATCTGACAGGAATTATAGAAAAGAGGGATCTCATTAGAATAGTTTATAAAAAGCATGTTAATATAGCTTTGCTTGTGAACATTATCTTACTGAATTCCAGGAAGGAAGGCATTAGGGTGTTTCCTTTGGGTTGAGGTTATGTTTGTATTCAGGGCACACTAGTAAGACTGACTTTGATATTGGAAAATTCTACTCTCTAGCCATCCTCACGGGAGTGAGGTGGTAGTGCAGTGTGGCTCAGATTTCTCTGATGACTAACAGTGTTGAGCACTTTACATACTTACTGGCCATTTGTGCATCTTCTTTTGAGAAATGGCATCTGAGTCTTTTGCTCATTTTTTAAAAAATTAATTTTTATTAATTACAATTTATTCACTTTGTATCCCCCTGTAGCCTCCTCCCTCCTCCACTCCCAATCCCACCCTTCCTCCCCCTTCTCCACTCATGCCCTTCCCCCAGACCACTGATAGGGGTGGTCTTCCTCCCCTTCCTTCTGATCCTAGTTCATCAGGTCTCATCAGGAATGGCTGCATTGTCTTCCTCTGTGGCCTGGTAAGGCTACTCCCCCCTTAGTCTTTTGCCCATTTTTAAGCTGGATTATTTACTTTCTGCTATTGAGTTTTGTCCACAAACTGGCACTTGGCGAATACTTTTCTCTACTTTGTAAGCTCACTTTCTTGACTACCTCCTTGCTGTGTAGAAGCTCTTTAGTTGAATGAAATCCTGTTTCTCTGTTTTTGCGTTTACTGTCTGTGCTTTTGAGGTCCTACCTAAAAAGTTCTTGCCAATCCAACATCCTGAACTGTTTCCATTATGAATTCTTCTAATAGTTTCATAGATCAAAGTCTTACATCTAAGTGTCTAGTCCACTTTCAGTTGATCCTTGTGAGTTGAGGTGCAAACTCAGGGCCCTTCGTATGCTAAGAACTCTGCCACTGAGCTGCACCTCCAAGCCATTTGAGTTTTATATGCTGTAAGAGACAGGGGCCTAATTTTATCCTTCTGCATGTACATGTCCACTTTTTTTTGCTCTAGCACCATTTACTAAAGAGACCACTGCTTCCTCAGTGTTTGTTCATAGGAAGCTGTTGACCCCCTATGTGCTGTTGGGGATGTGAAGCCCATAGAACTGTTCCACACTGTGAGTGGGAATGTAAACGAATACTGACTTTATACAAAACAGTATGGAGGTTTTTTTTAAAAAAAAAAAAAAAAACACCACCTTAAAATAGAACCCTCATATGACCCAGAAATCTCACTAATAGGAGATTTATCCAAAGGAAATCAAGTGACTATGTCAAGATATGTTTATTGCAGCTGTAGTCACAGTAGCCAAGATTCAGGCTCAAGGAGTGTGTCAAATGAATGGACACAGAGAATGTGCAATGTATAAACAGTAGAATGGTATCTGACCATAAAAGATCAAAGCCCACCATCAGAAAGACAAATGCCATGATCTCACTCATACATGGAATCTCAAAAACAATAAAACAAGAATAAGAGAACTGAAGGAAGCCAAAAGTAGAGTAGAGGCTGGGGGTGTGGGATGGGGCAGAGATGGGGATAAGGACAAAGTTACAGCTGGATGGAGAGAATGAGTTCTGGGGTGCTATTGCTCTGCCAGGCAAGGGCGGTTAACAGGAATGCATTGTGTACTTCAAAATGGCAAGAGGAAAGGAATTTGAATGTTTCACTGGAAAGGTGTGATGGACATGCTAATCACATTGATTTGATAATTGTACAATGTGCACATGTACCAAAACAACTTCTTGTTTCCCATAAACTTCTATGATTAATATGTCCCAATGAAAAGTAGAAATAGGAAAGTTACATGGCACAAGGACGTATGATTTCTGGATTCCCAAACGTCATCTTCACTTGTCCCAACTCTTTCTCTGGCAGTTTTGCCCCTGGACAAAACCGTCCTAAACAGTCTCCTCCCAGCTCAGAGCTCTGTAGACTAGGACCAACACATTGATTTTTACCTCTGAATAAAATGGTGTGCATTCAAATTTTTATAAAATTGTATATTACAGTTATTCATTTATTTTGTTTGCTTGTTTTTCTTTATTTCAAGACAGGGTTTCTCTGTGTAGCCTTGGCTATCTGGACTCACTTTGCAGCCTCAAACTCAGATATTCGCCTGCCTCTGGTTCCCCAAGTGCTGGGATGACAGGCGTGTGCTACCACGCCCAGCTCAGTTCTTCATTTCTAAGAGATAAAACACTTTTTTTTTCTTTTTCTTTTCAAGGAAGGATTATAATAATAAGTGTAGCCAACAGGCCAGCACAGTGTCACACATCTATAATCTCAGCATTTGGAAGGCTGAATCAGAAAGATCACAAACTCAGGGCCAGCCTTGAGCTATAGAGTATGATGTTTTCTCAAAAACAAACAAAACAAAACAATGCAAATATAACCAATGACATTAAGATTCAGAATTATTTAAAATATATTATAATGAGAAAGACTCCTGCCTAAATTTTCACATACACAAATACATGTATTTGAATAAAAGAAATAGGTACAGAATTTAAAAGAAGTAGCAGGGGCTGGAGGGATGGCTCAGTCCAAAGGGCACACACTGCTCCCCAGTGAACCAGCTTTTAAGACCCAGCACCCATGCCAGGTAGTTTACAATCATCAGCTCCAGGGTGTCTGACACCTTTAGCCTCTACCAACACCTGGATGCACATGCATCTGCCTGCACATAGGCGTGTACCCACATACATAATTAAAAACATTGAAATAAATCTTTGGAAAAGAAGTAGCTGTATTGTAAGATGTTAAGGTTGATTGGGATGTGGGATGTGGATAGTTTTGTTAATGAACTTGATAAACAGGCGTGGGAAATAAAAGAGAGAAAAATAGCCATGGTGTGTTTAATGTGTTTTTGCTTCACTCCCAGGTGACTGAGACTTCTGTAGACTGAGCTGACATATCTTACTCTGGGCATCACTGCTGTCCAAAGCTGGTATGATGGCCTTGCTTGCTCCAAACCACACTTTCTCTCTCTCTCAATCATTTCTTTCTTTTATTATTCAGTATGTTGCTCTCCCCTCTGGTGATAATTCCACAGAATACTTTTGGTAAATCTTGAGTCATTATCTCTTGAGCATCTGCCCATTTTATCTTCATCGGTGTTTGTGTGTTTTAGGATGGCCTCAGACACAATTCTGCATTCTACAAACTTTTCAAGAGCATGCAGAGTCTATGGATGTCTACACGTAGAAAAATGCAAATAGATCCATACTTATCACCCTGCACAAAACTAAATTCCAAGTGGATCAAAGACCTCAACATAAAACCAGACACACTAAACCTGTTATAAGAAAAAGTGGGGAAGAGCCTGGAACTCATTGGCACAGGAGACAACTTCCTGAACAGAACACCAACAGCACAGACTCTAAGATCAACAATCAATAAGTGGGACCTCATGAAACTGAAAAGCTTCTGTAAAGCAAGGGACACTGTCGTCAGAACGAAACAACAGCCTACAGATTTGGAAAGGATCTTCACCAACCCTATATCTGACAGAGGGCTGATATCCAGTATATATAAAGAACCTAACCAAGTTAAAAAGCAAGAAATCAAGTAATCCAACTAAAAAATGGGGAACAGAGCTAAACAGAGAATTCTCGATAGAGGAATATCGAATGGCAGAAAAACACTTAAAGAAATGATCAACATCCTTACTCATCAGGGAAATGCAAATCAAAATGACCCTAAGATTTCACCTTACACCCATCAGAATGGCTAAGATCAAAATTTCAAGTGACAACACATGCTGGAGAGGTTGTGGAGAAAGGGGAACCCTCCTCCATTGCTGATGGGAATGTAAACTTGTACAACCACTTTGGAAATCAATCTTGCACTTTCTCAGACAACTAGGAATAGCACTTCCTCAAGATCCAGCTATACCACTCCTAAGCATATATCCAAAAGAGGCTCAAGTACACAATAAGGACATTTGCTCAACCATGTTTGTAGCAACTTTATTTGTAATATCCAGAAGCTGGAAACAACCCAGATGCTCCTCAAATGAGGAATGGATGTAGACATTGTGGTACATCTACACAATGGAATACTACTCAGCAATAAAAAACAAGAAAATCATGAAATTTGCAGGTAAATGGTGGGACCTGGAAAAGATCATCCTGAGTGAGTTATCCCAGAAGTAGAAAGACACACACGGTATATACTCATTCATATAGACATAAAATATAGGATAAACCTACTAAAATCTGTACACCTAAAGAAACTAATCAAGAGGGAGGACTCTGGCTAAAATGCACAATCCCCATACAGAAAGGCAAAGAGTATGGACATCAGAAGGAGAAAATAGGGAACAAGTCAGGAGCCTGCCACAGAGGGCCTCTGAAAGGCTCTGCCCTGCAGACTATCAAAGCAGATGCTAAGACTTATGGCCAACCTTTGGGCAGAATGCAGAGAATCTTATGAAAGAAGTGGGAAAGAGTAAGATCTGGAGAGGCCAGAAGCTCCACAAGGAGAGCAACAGAACCAAAAAATCTGAGTTCAGGGATCTTCTCTGAGACTGATATTCCAACCAAGTAGCATGCATGGAGATAACCTAGAACCCCTGCACAGATGTAGCCCATGGCAGTTCAGCCTCCAAGTGGGTTCCATAGTAATGGGCACAGGGACTGTTTCTGACATGAACTAATTGGCCTGCTCTTTGATCACTTCCTTCTGAGGGGGGAGCAGCCTTACCAGGCTACAGAGGAAGACAATGCAGCCACTCCTGATGAAACCTGATGGACTAGGATCAGAAGGAAGGAAAAGAAGACCTCCCCTATCAGTGGACTTGGGAAGGGGCATGTGCAGAGAAGGGGGAGGAAGGGAGGGATTGGGAGTGGAGGAGGGAGGGACCTACAGGGAGGATACAAAGTGAATAAAGTGCAATTAATAAAAAAAATTTTAAATGCTAATATCCAAAAAAAAAAAAGATGGAGTTCTAGGATTTTAGGGATAGCTAGATTGTTATGTGGGTGCTGGGATCCAAACTCTGGTCCTCATGATTGAGGAATCAGTGCTCTTAACTGCTAAGCCATCTTTCTAGCCCCTTCTAAATTTTATTGATAACATGTCTTTTCTTTAGTTGATCTTATTGAAGAAATCAGTTCATCTATGAAAAACTTGTAGTTGTTTTCTCCTGTAGCTCAATAGATTTTTATCTGCTCTTGTACTAGTGTATTAGTGCCTTGAAGCCCCAAATCTTTCACCAGATTCCTTTCCTGAACCCTGAGTGACCAATTACCAGCCACATATGAGAAGACCCTTGTATGCCCTGTATTAATTTTCTTTCCATATCCTTCTTTACGCTTCAGTTTCCTATATAACTTTCTACCCGTGCCAGCTGTCATCTAGGACCCATCCTGTTCATCATCTCCTCATCCAAATGTTGAATCTTATACATTTTGCTCATTAAATGGATTTCAAACCATTTCTCTCCCTCGTCATTGCCGCTAGCAGGCCAGACCACTATAATGTCTTGCCTCAATCATAGCAAAAGAGTGTCAAACCACCTCCTTGCCTTCAGTCTGTCCTCAGAGATCCAGTCTACACATAGTAGCTAGAATGATTGTTCTGAATCACAACCTAATCTCAATTCTCTTCTGCTGATATATAATATACGCACTGCCTTCAGGATTAATCCAAATTTCTCAACCTGGCTTTATAGACATTCATGATCCGCTCTCTTGCAGCTTCCCCTCTGCCAGTTTCCCGTCCCCCAACCTGGCTGCAGCAACAATGAGTTTCTTTCTGTGTGCTCTGGTATTTCCTGGTCTTTGCATACACTGCACATTCACCACTTGGAACACACCAAGTGTTCTCTGCGTCACCAGATATTTGTTATCAGCTGCCCTCAGTGCAAACTCCATAGTTGTTGGGGAGGCCTTCCCAGGGAGGTGTCCTCCTCTATCGCCACAACCCACCGTACTTATTCCTGTTGGAGTTTATTACACACTGGCTTTTCCTTTTCTGTTTATTTTTGTCCCCCTTCTTAGATTGCCAGCTCCCTACGGACAAACACAGTGTCTTGTTTACTTCAGTGTTGCTGGTAAGTTGATAGCTTAAAGGCCCTGTAAAGAACCCGGCAGAGGCCTGGAACCAGTAAGCTCTCACTTCCTATTGACTGAACTAATGAATGAAGTCACAGATGTGACAGGCTCCCTGGCTGCTAGAGCGGTTACAAATAAAGCTTGAGTTACTCTGACTGGATTAACAAGTAAACCTTCAGGCCTATGCCAGATTCAGGAAATCAGGACTTTGATTTTCATGGCCTAGACTGACCCGATCCCACAGTGTTGTGGCTTTAACAGTCAAAGGCCTGTGAACTGTAAAATACTGCAGCATGTGCGTGTGTGCGTGTGTGTCACTTTGGTTTAGCCTGGAACTAGCCAAGTAAGCTGGGCTGGCTATTCAAAGAGCCCAAAGATCTGTCTGTCTCTACCTCCCAGAAGCTGGGATCAGAAGCGCCTACCACTGCACCTGGTTGGTTTTACATGGTTCTGGGAATGAACCTGGGTCCTCATGCTTGCAGAAGACATTACCAACTGAGTTTTACCAGCCCCTTAATTCCCAGTTCTGATAGAAGCTATTTCATCCCCTAAATGAAATATAAACTAAGCAAAAAGAACCTTCTATTCCTTTTCAGGAATTGGTAGCATTTTAGTAACCTGCCCTCTCGCCTAACAGCTTCGATCTTCCTCTGAGCTCTTCCACTGAAGAATCTGTCCCTTACAATGACAGGCTGCTTATGGAGTTTCTCTTTCTCCCAGAATTTTGTAGAAGCCTCAGAAGAAAAGTGTTTCTAGTACTCTGTAGGTATTACTCGGAGTCCTCTAAAGGGACAGAACTCATAGACTATCAGCTTTATAACACATGATTGGCTTACAGGACACAATCTGGCTAGCCCAACAATGGCTGTCTCAGGCTGGAAAGGCAGGGAATTGTCCAGTTCAGGAGGCTGGATGCTACAGCAGCCCCACTTTGGTGCTGGAATCCCGGAAGATGCCTGGAGAGGAGAGCTGCTGGTGTTTGCTTTACACTGGAATCCAAACTTTCCAGGAGCCAGGTGGCTACGGTTCTGATTTGAACATCAAAGGAACATCGATTGTCCCTGCCAGGGGCCAAGCCCAGCAGACTCAAGGACAAGGGCTGTATCAGGATGGCACTCAAGTCTCAGGCCACTTCTCTGCTGGAGGTTTTTAACATTATATTCTAGAAAATCAAAGGTTATTGCTGGACATCAATGCAGGGACAGACATCTGGACAAGTGGATTGAAAACTTGGGGTATTTTAGTGGAAATGTACCAGGAGCAGGGTTAAACAAGAAACAGTGCCTTGGCTAAAAGAGAAGAACCCAAGACACCAAAGACATCAACAAGCTCAGAAGGTGATAAATGCTATGACGTCAAAATGGGGCGATTTGATAGAGGTTGGGGGCTCTTCTCTATATAAGCTCAGGAAAGCCATCTGAAAAGGGGATATCCAAGCCAAAACCTGACTGGTACCATAAAGAAATGTAGGGAGAATGATCATGTTGGAAGAAATAGCAAGTGCAAAGAATAAATTTGCAGGTTCAACAAACAGGAAAAACAAGCATTTGTGACAGGGCCACAGTGTTGCTGGAGAAGGGGGCTCCCGGGCTACAGGACTGGGCTTGAACCCTGAGGAAGCATTGGAGGCAAGTGACTGATTTTTCCTAAATATCCTTGAGATATCCTAAAGAAGTAGAAGCCAAGAATGGCATGGGGGCAGGGAGCCAATTATTTTTAGATCTCTCCCACTTCAGCTAACACCATTTGTTTGTGCCTTGCCATAACACTCAAAATGCATTGCTAACATATTAAAATGCATTTGTGATGTATTTTATGTCTGTTAGTGACTCCAGGTGAAGAACGAATCCTCCCTGCACATTTTAATTATTATTATTATTATTTTACTGTTTCTACCCAATGGGAGATTAGAAAGTAATTTTGTTTAAGAACTAAAATTAAAGCAATTACTAATTTTAACCTCTTCTTCTCCCAGGCGGTTATCGCAATTAAAATCAGAACCTATAACAGTCACATCCAACGAGAACACAAAGCTTTTGAATCCTTTATTCTAGACCTCTGGGTGAAGGGCTGAGATTTTGCAAATCTTCTCTATTTAATTGCAGTTTATGTAGCCTTTCTAGAGAACCTGTGAGGTTTAAAGGTGAATTAAATCTGAGTGTAATTAAAAAGTTATATGTGCAGTGTTCCTTGCTGGGAAGTGTTACCATGCAGTGTTTGTTAATACGTTTAAAGTTGGTTTGTTAGCTGGCATTCAGAAACTTTATGGGGGTTCTCTGTCAGAAAAAGAGCTTAATATATTGTAGTCCTGCAAAAATATTTTTTTCCTGAGTATCTTAAAACATTCCACTATTGTTTTCTCATTTGTTCTCACCATTTCCAAGGTAAGTAGATGGAAAGTATTATGCACAGACAACATGAGCAGGAACGAAGCCAAGAGAAATGAACGAACATGCCCAAGGTCACGGACTACGTCAGCGGCAAGGGAGGGATGAATCTCAGGTCTTTTAATTCCCAGGGATCTGGCATTTTGTAACGTCAGCTAGGTACCAAACCAGTTCTTGTTTGGTTTAGTACATTTGAGTCTCCATGTGTCCAATTACTACAAACTAATAAGGCATCTGTTTGAGGTTATATCTCTACACTCTGTGTTTACATTGGCAACGATTCTTAATGGTTATTTTTAGCTGTTTGTTTTTCTTTCTTTAAGCTGCTGTTTATAAATGATGGCATTTGGGGTTTAAAATGTGGTAAGATTAAAAGATTTATCTCATAAATCATATGCGGATTGTCTGTCTAGGAACCTATGCTGGCTTTACAGTAACCTTGCTATTTTGCTAAAGACAAGATTTATTGCCTGTTGTTTAGGAAACTAGAGACACACACACACATACACACACATGCCCATTGTTCACCGAATGGCTTTCTTCCATAATAGGGTATTTAAGCCTCTGGATGCCTATAAGAAGTAAAAACAGTTTGAGCTCTGAATGCTGGATGTTTTAGTTTTCTTTTTTGTTTGTTTGTTTGTTTGTACATCCTCTCATTCTAGAATACCTTTGGGGCCCCACCTGTTTCTTGAGACAGGCTCTTACTACCCAGAGGGGCTGGTATGAAACTCTGGCTGGTCTAAGCTCTCCCTGCCTTGGCCTCCTGAGTGCCACTGTTCCCTTGCAGTTTTTGCTGCTTCCTCCTTTCTCCAATGCCTGAATATTCATTGTAAAAAAGAAAAAAAAATCCCAAGCATTCACAGGTGAAGCAAAATTATTAGTTGGTGGCCATATGGCTGCCACCTTGATGGCAGTTACGTGTAAGTGTCATTATAGAGTGACAAAGATTTTACCACACGTACTTCATATGCCACCTTTCCCCCTTGCCAATCTTTTCCAAAATAATTCACAGACACCAAGTTAACTCACCTTATAAACTTGATCCCTAAATCTCTAAAAAAGTAGGAATTTTAATTCACAGTTGTAATGTCATCACCACACAAAATAATTAACTATAATGTCTTCGTATCACGTAAAATCTATTGTACAATGAAGTTCTCAGATGCTTAAATGAACCAGTGTTTCCTACGTGTGTGGTCACACCAGGGTCCCCAAATGGCATTCATCTGCCGAGCCATTCTGGTCCTCTAGCATAGCTCTCTCCCTGCCTCTTGCCACATCCGGCCATTGACTGGTTGCAGAAGCCAGGTAAATTGCTTAGAGAATGCCTCACGGTTTAAAATAATCTCTTTGCCTCTATTCCCAATGTGTGTGTGTGTGCGTGTGTGAAACAGCTTGACTACACTGTTGGTTTTTTAAATTGTTGCTTAGAGAACATTTCATGTGGGGTGCTGTGAGTCTTCTAAGAGGAAGAAGGAAAGCCACATGCCGCAAGGAAAGCCACAGTGCCTGACTGTCCTGCTCTGAGATGCTAAGAGTAATCAGAAAGCCCATGTGTCGCCTGATCCCTCTGTTAGACTCCCACCAGCCTTTTAGCGATTGATGATCTTTACCTCAACAGATATTTCAAAGTTGTCAAACTATTTTCTAATCCTGTCATTCTTCTTTATTTACTTGATAAATTTTTTCTAGAGAAGCTTTGATCATCAATTCAAGTTTACTTAGCTAAAGAGGGAATTAGTGTTTAATTGTTTACTCTCCTATAAGAAATTGATCATTCTAGTTACATCTAGTGGTATCTAATGAGACAAGATTCAAATAACTGCATTTGCAAATCTTGAGACTCAACTTCTCAAACTAAATTTTTACTTCTAAAAGCAATTTCGAATGAAAGAATATAAAAACAGGTATCTGATGTACAATGAAATTGAAGAAAACACATAAGTGGTTTTGAGCACTAGTCTTCCATCTTAACTAGATCCTTCCCTGTTTCCTTTGGCTTCACTCTGTTCCCTAGTATATATAAATGTGAGGGAGAATCAAAAGAATGAAAAAGAGTTAAACATTTCCGATAGAAACAAGAAGGTTGGGACAAAACAAAAAGAACAAGCTCTCTATGAAAGAAAAAAAAAATGCCACTAGGTAATATGGCTTAGGGGGTGTGGCTCAATGGTAGAGTACTTGCCTAGAAAACTGAATCCCCTTATTTAACTGCTAGTACTACAAATAAACATGCTGTGTTACCTATCTCCTTCAATGGAAAGAATAGAGACAATTCTTTGTATTTCTATTAAAGCAGAAACACTTTATTAAATTTTCACCTTGACACATATTTAATTACTTGCTGAGACGGTAAAGACTAGGCATTCTCATAATGTCAGTATCTTTCAATTGTACAAAGGAATGGCATCACTGGGGAGAGACAGCCATATCCACTCAGAAGTCATGGAGCATCATGCTTTTAACTTTCCTTTCAATGCCACAGTTTGTGAGGTACCAAATTAACATAAAGCTACCACAGTCTGACTACTTGAAGACTGTCTTTCTAATAACACCCTTTATTAAGAATACACTTTCAAAGAGTGCTGGAAAGATGGCTCAGCAGTTAAGAGCACTGGCTGCTCTTCCAGAGGTCCTGAGTTCAATTCCCAGAACCCACATGACAGCTCACAATTGTCTGGTCTGTAACTCAAATTCCAGTGCTTTAGACTCCCTCACACAGACATATATGTATGCCAAACAGCAAATTACATAAAAAATAAATAATTCTTAAAAAATAGAATACACTTTTGGGGCTGGAGATATGGCTCAGTGGTTAAGAGCACTGGCTGTTCTTCCAGAGAACCTAAGTTCAATTGCTAGCACCCCCATGGCAGCTCACAACTCCAGTTCCAAGGGATCTAACATCTTCACACAGACAAACATGCAGCCAAAACACCAATGCACATAAAATAAAAGTAAGTACATATTTTAGAGGGTTACACTTTCATTGTACATTTCAGAAATAACCTTCTACTAACATACTAATGGTGTGTGGGGCTGAGATGCCTGCTCTCAGCAAAGATGCATAAGAACATTTTAAAATCACCTTTTAATATTAGAGAGAACACAAGACCCACCACTAGAAAAGTCAGAGTGGTTTGCCAAAACCCGCCTCTGTTATTAAAAAAAAAAGTAAAGTTAACACATAATATTTTTGGAATGTCCCAGAAGTTCCTACGAAAATATGAACAGTGTAGGAAGGTCTCACTTTCCACTCACATTCCTGTAACAGATATTAACCCTAAGGATGTAAAATTTTCTTTGCCTTGGCAAGTTCTACATCCCCAAATCAAACGTGATGCCACAGTCTGATAGCCTACAAAGATACAAATGTCATGGATAGGGCTCTTAGACCATTTGAGGACAGGTGAAAATAACTCATAAGCCTTCTCTAAAAAATAAGCTGAAACTGTTTCTTTTTTTTTTTTTTTTCTAAAACTGTTGGAAGGAATTTTGGCGTTCCATTCTGCTTCCATTAATGACAGTCTTTGTAGGGAAGCTGTCTAAAGAGTAAATTGGGAAAGTATGATTAATTATGTCTGGAGGTTAAAGTGGAAACCACTGATTCCATTAAGTAGCACATATATTTGCATATAGACGTGTAAGAGTGCCCACAGAGTGTAAAGGTCTCTGTATCACCCATTCACACCCACCATGTGTTTGATGTCAGTCAGCTAATGCCATCCACCACTCCACTGCCGCCATGTTGGGCACAAGAACAGAGCCACAGTGAGAATGCAGGCCGTTGAGCTATCCCTGCCACACTCAACCCTGCCTCTCTCCACCCCTAAAGGGAGACCAAACAGCCCCTTTATGAGCAGCTAACACCAATGGGTCTTCATAAGCAAACTGTTCTGATGGCGGGACTGGAGAGATGGCTTAGCAGCGAAGAGCACTTGCCATTCTTTCAGAAGACCTCCGTTTGGTTCCCACAAGGTGGCTCACGTCTGTCTGTAATTCTAGTTCCAAAGGATCTGATGGCTCTGGCCACTGAGAGCACATGCACTACCATACAGACACATGAATAAACACACAGTGAAAAATATATATGAAAAGATCTTCTGATGGTAATAAGCACTCATTCAGGCTATGTTAGCTTTCCCTGCCTGCCCAAGCATTACCATCCAGAGCTTACACAGTATTTGATCCACTAACATGGAATCCCACCCCATCAGCCCAGGAACTCACTTTACTTACCTGTGCCTATAGAATTCCCCTGATGTTAACACACACACACACACACACACACACACACACACACACACACACACACGACGCAGATGCTGCTGGCCACATAGAACTGGACAAATGTTCTGAAAATGTGCTGAGACACCAGGTCAGAATCAACGCTATGTAAGGAAGGCCATCATCCTCCAGGGTGTGATGTACGTAACAGGAAGAATTTATGGACTGTGAAGCACAGGGTGAAAACAAGGTTGCTTGCCCTTACTCTCAGTGCAGGATTTCTGCCATCTGGCCCCATTACATCTCTAAGCTGAAGATTTTGATCTTCAGAAGAGGACCACAGCCCTACCCTGGGGGCAAAATAAGACCCCCATTGAGGTGTGGTGTGGTGTCACACGCTTTTAATACCAACACTCAGAGGCAGGCAAATCTGTGAGTTCGAGGCTAACATGATCTAATAGTGAGTTCTGGGCCATGCAGGGCTATAGAGTGAGAGCCTGTCTCAAAAAACAAACAGAAAAAAAAAAAACAAAAAACAAAACTTCAGCTGAACTTCATTCAGGCTGCCCTTGAACTCTTCAAGCCCTCTGTGTTAAGGGATCTTTAGCACACCAGCAGGGGAGTTACAAGTTTTCAACTTACCATCTCCAAGGTCATTGGAGACTGATGGGACTGAGGGCAAGTGAGAATTCCTTGTAAAACCTGGTTGGCTCAAATGGGTACTGCTTGCCATTCCCTTGAAAACTGCAGGAGACAGGCTAGCAGAGAACCCCACCCCCCAACCTGAGATGGACAGTGCAGACCAAGAGCTCAGTTCCTTTAGGAATGATGTAGCTAGGCTTCGGGGACTTCTAGAATGGGTAGTAGATGGATGTAACTGAGCGCTGGTTGCAGTCTTAAAATTTGGGAGTATCAGTTTTTCCACTGACCATTCTTTTTTGTTTGTTTGTTTTTCAAGACATGGTTTCTCGGTGTAGCTTTGGCTGTCCTGGAACCCGCTCTCTAGACAGGCTGGCCTCGAACTCAGAAATCCGCCTGCCTCTGCCTCTCAAGTGCTGGGGTTAAAGGCATGCGCCACTGCACTCGGCAACCATTCCTTTCTTTAAAAAAAGAGGCCCAGGCTGGAGAGATGGCTCAGTCATCATAGCACTTCCTGTTCAGGGGCAAGTATGTGAATTCAATCTCCAGAGCTCTAACTCCCAAGGAAGAAAGCTAGTTGTGACATAATTGGGGAAACAGACAGGCAGATCTCTAAGGCTAGGCCAGCCAGTTTCGTCCAGGGAAAGACAACACCCAATACTGACCTCTGGCCTGCACAGACGCATGCACGCGTGGAAAAAGAAAGAGATGCCTGGAAAGCAGAGTGTCTAAGTAGTACCAGGTGGTGTCTATTGAATACAAAGAGGAACTGCACAGATCCACCAAGGAGGAAAGATGCTAGGAGTGGAAATGAAAGAGAGCCTTCACCTCACAGGTCTTGTAGGAAGTGCCTAGGTCACACCCTTCCGGAAGTGACCCACATCCAAAGATGACGGGTCTGATAGGGGGTCTGAATATTGCATCCTGAAGTGAGTCCGCTGCGGGGCGTTTGGACAGCCCCCTGCCCCCCCGAGAATTGGCTGAAGCTGCCGTGCTGGCACCATAGTGTGCCTTTCCCCGCTGCCTGATTCTCCTTCCCTGATAAACATCACAAACATTAATCTGTCTCAGCGCTCAAACCATGAGCATTAGTTACAGCGAATTCTGCTTCTGTGGATTTCCCAAATACGAGTTACTGATAGATATGAGGTCTACAGCTTCCCTGAGCACAGTTGCCTCTCTATGTGGCTGCCACCTCCCTAGAGGCATCCAGTGTAGCGGTCGGGCATCACGCTGAGTTGCCATGAAGGTTAGCCTGTAAGTCTGTCTCACCATCCTAGCTGAAGGATCTTTTTCTCACTAACTTCTGTGTTTCCAGCGCTCAAACCACGTGATTAAATGGTGATGAATGACGAGAAGGGCAACGTCAAGCCAGGCTTTTCTTATGACTCATTCTTGAAGTTCTAAGCCCTTGAAGAAAAATGAAGACCTCTGTTAAACTGCTCAGTATACTTGGCTCCGTGGCCAAGAAAGGCCTCCTGTTCACTTCATAACCTCCTTTCCTTTTTGCCTGAGTTAGAATGAAGTGGGAAGTGGCTGTCAGGAGGAGAGCAGAGGCTGGTATTCCAGGCAGGAGTAAAGGGTGAATGAGTGCTGTCAACTTCACTGGCTAAAATCCCAGAAGCCAGCGCTTCCTATGGACACAGCAGTTGCCATTTTCTTACTGCTAAGCTGCTGTTCACTGGGCACAAAGCTAGGCCCAGGTGTCGGTGAGACAGAAAATACTGCATCCCGATGCTCAACTAATTCAGAAGATGGATGAGCAATAGAATCTAGGGTACCAGCGAGCCATGCTCTTCCCAAAACACCTGTAACAAACGGCTGGTGCCAGGGGCAGAGTGAAGTGCCAAGCAGCAGGCAGGTGCCTTTGAAATTAAATCACAAAATCCAGCCATAACTAGAAACACAGAGCACATTTTCTCTCTAGTCAGGTAGCTGAGGAGTCATAGACCTTCCTGGAAGAAGATGGTTAAATGAGCAGTGGTGTGCTCACTGGGAAAAGAAAGCAGGCCATTCAGGGAGAAGCTCCAGACAGTGTGCTAAAGAGGAATTTAGGGGGCTGGGATTGTGCTTAACCTAGCACGGGAATGGCTGTGGGTTTGACGCTCAGCATTACAAACCACAAAACAAACCCCAACAGGGAATATCCGAAGAGTCTGAATTCTTTCACTCTTAAGACAGAGTAGACTCAATCTTACAAAACAAGAAACCACTAGGCCAGCGGTTCTCAGCCTTCCTAATGCTGCAGCCCTTTAATACAGTTCCTCATGTTATGGTGACCCTCCCCCCCCCAACCATACAATTATTTTTGTTGCTACTTCATAACTGTGATTTGGCTACTGTTATAAGTCATAATGTAAATATCTGATGTGCAGATGGTCTTAGGTGATGGTCCTCTGCTCTCCCCCTGCAAAAGGGTTGCAACCCACAGGTTGAGAACCGCTGCACTAGGCTAATATAGCCACTTCCGGGCACATGTACTGGGCAGAAGGGATTAACTACTTTGAAAGGGATATCTCTAGCCACATGGAAAGAGGACCATGTGAGAAAGCGAATGCGTCCTTGGAGGCCCGTGCTTTCATTGCCCAAAGTCAGGATGCCACAGCATACTGAGAGGGCTTGCTTTTGAAGAACAGGAGCTGATCTGTCCTGTCAACTCCACTTCTTTACTCTTTGTCCAGGAGTGAGAACAGCCAACACATCAGGAATTAGCAGGATCTATACTTAGACTTTCACAGAGGATCATATGATCAGGCAGAAACTTGTCTAGGCAGGTGTCATATTCAGAGGAGGAATGTAACAAGGGAGATGCCAGAGGAGATATAGAACACAGTGGCAGTAAAGTAGAAGAGTAAAGAAAGGCCGCTGGTCCCCCGTGTACTGACAGCATTACCAGGAAAGTCACTGTTAAGCTCCAGTGCTAAAGCCAACATGAATTCTTAACTCATGCAGTTAGGCTTGGTTGTATGGGAGCCTCAGAGACACCTCTCTTGACCTAAGACCCAGCTTGATATCATGCGTTACGTCTACCCCAGAGACTATATCTTGATTCCTTCATTCTAGTAATGAGATGCACCAAGGAGAGATAAACCAAAGAAAATTAACTGGTTAAAAAAATAAAAAGGCTGGCTGGAGTAGCACATGCTGAGATGCAAATGGCAGCCTGGGTAACATTTTTGTCAGATATGCTGGCATAAGCCTATAACCCCAGAATGTGAGAGCCTGAGGTCAGATGGTCAGGTATTTGAGCATCACCTGAGCTAAGTAGCAAGATCCTGTAAAAAAAAAAAAATCCTAGTACAACATTGAAAAGAGTATATGTATGATTAATCCTTGACCCCAGTTGAAGAACAGCAAAACTGAAGAATGAGAGCAATAATCAGAAGTAGCCCTGGGGCCAGCCTGGAAAAGGATCTGGGAGAATTTTCAGGGATGCAGGAAGTGTCCTGTATCTAAATCTGGATAGGAATTATGTAGACCTGTTCAGTATGTAAAAGTTCTAATGAACCTACCATTTAATAGTCACTAAATATATATGTATATATATTTGATATATATCTGATATATATGTATACTGGACTACCCGACCACCGGAGGGAGTAGGGGCTTTGCCAGGCAGTGAAAGTCCGTGGGTCTCCTGGCCTAAGAACAGGAAAAGCACCTAGAGTGAGCAGCGGGATTAAACTACAGGTGAGGATTGTTGAGCAGCCCTGGTTCATGAAACCAAGCCAAAGTAATGCTGAGAAACAGCATTGGAACCACAGAAGGGCCAGGAACACATCAAGGGAGTAACCTGAAACTTTGGCTCATTCACTTAATCAAGGGTCCCACACGGAGGTAGTGGGCACTCAAAACAAAAGCAATGCCGAACCTTTTCAGGATATGAGACCTTGTCTGTTACCTGCATAGCTTTCAGCTTGGAGCTAGAAAATAAGAAGTCAATGGCAGAGTACACAGAACAGGCTGGTAAGGATGGGATTGCTAATTGCAACCTTTAGATCATCCAGTACAAGACTGGTTTGTCTGAGATCAGACATAGATGCCATTGTATGGACAAAGTGGCACTCCGTGCAGCCATTTAAGGGTAACATTAACTATTTTAGCATGCAAAGACAACAATGCTGTCAGAAACAACAGCTGCATCGGAGAATACACTGTGGTCATTAGAGACCAGCACCAAACTGAGCAATCAAATAAGAGTCCAGTAATTAAGTTAGACACTGTTCCAGGCTAGCTGGTCCTACTTTCCGATGCCATTTACTAAAAGCAATTTTACTGTTTCAGATGGTAGAAGAACACATGACTATGAAGGTGAGGAACGTAGTTCCCAAGGACAGGCTCTGCTTCTGTGTTCTTTCTGAAACCTGACTGAGAGGCTCTTCCTCCTATGCCTGCATCCACTCATGGCGCTTCTTTCCAATGGATCAGTGTGCATGCTTGCTTTTTTTTTTTTAAGATTTATTTCTTTTGAGCTGGAAAGATGGCTCAGCCATTAAAAAGCTAGGCTCAAAACAAAAAGACTACATTTACTCTATGTGTCTGATGTATGGTGTTTTGCCTGCATGTATGTATGTATGTATACCATGTGCATGTCTGGGGCCTGTGGAAGTCAGACACAGATCCTGGATCCTCTGGAACTGGAGTTAGAGATGGTGGTGAGCCACCATGTGGATGCTAGAAATGGAACCCAGGTCCTCTGCAAGAGCAATGAGTGTTCTTAACCACTGAGCCATCTCTCCAACGCCAAGATGTTCATCATTTCAAAATGACTTATTATTATTTTGGTTTATTTTGTTTAAGTTTGTTTTTTCTGTTCTTTGTTTTTTGAGACAGGGTTTCCTCTATGTAGCCCTGACTGTCCTGGAACTCTCCCCTCTGTAGACCAGGCTGGACTCAAACTCAGAGATCCACCTGCCTCTGCCTCCCAAGTACTGCGATTAAAGACATGTGCCACTACCTAATGGCTTTTAAAAATGTTTTTTTGGAGGGGGAACAAGGTCTTGCTATGTGTTTAGGCTGTTCTCAAACCTACTACATAGTTCAAGCTGGCTTCAAAAACTTTTTAATATGTATGGATGTTTTGCCTACACATGCTTATATGCATCACATTCATGCAGTACCTGAGGAGGCAAAGAGAGCACCAGATTCCCTGAACTGGAGTTTCAGACAGTTGTTGGCTGCCATGTGGGAGCTGGGAATTGAACCCAGGTCCTCTGGAAGAACAGTCAGTGCTCTTCACAACTGAGCTATCTCTCTAGCCCCTTGGCCTCAACATTTGTGATCCTCTTGCCTTAAGCTGTCACATGTTGAGACTGTAGGCACATGTCACTACGCCTAGCAAATGTGCATTGTTTTAGTCAGCTTTCTAGATCCTCTGTTATCTGTACAAAAATCCTGTCTTCTTAACTGCATGAGTCCTACTCTGGCAGTCAAAAGACTTCGCTGGTTGTTTCATGAATCCCTTCTCTGGGGGAGACTTTTATCCACTACAAGGTCCCAGCAACAAACCAAAGTATAATTTTATGAAAGCTCCACCTGGGAACCAATGAGCTTACTGGGCATAGATGAGGGGCTCTTTCCAGGAGCATGGGTGACTACAATGTTGCCACACCGAGAAGCCTTCACCCTTCATGAGTGATGGCTCCTTATAGTCACGGGGACCGCCCCTTTAGTTAGCCTTCCCAGCCTAAATACTCTAGTACTGCCAGAGTCCACCTCTTCCCCCAAGTGCTGATGAGGCAGAACTGCATACACATATCTGGAGGAGGAGATGGAATTGAAGGTGAAGGTAGAACAGCCCTCCCCACTCCAAACTCTGATGGAATTCAACAGTGATGGGGTATGTGTAAGTAAGCCAGCCAGCTGCTTTGCTTGGAGAATTATGCTGTACAACACTGGCTTTGCTCTACTTCCCTCCCTCTCAGGTCCTTCCCCCTGTTCCAGCTTCAGGGCCTACTGCCGATTCTGCTCAGTGGATTAGCGACTGTCCTTGATGCAGGCGAACATCACTGGGCTCACCCTCATCCTTCCACCTTTAGCTTCCAGACAAGTAAACCTCTCATCTTGAAAGCCCAATCTCTGTTCTTGGTTCATGTCTGAGCTTATTTTTTGCCAGCACTTTTAATACCTAGATGTCTTTATGTCCTCATGACCCCCTCATGCCCCAAGAATTCCCATGGTGAATGGAGTGTGAAAATCTCTCTGGAATATATTCTGAAGTGCAGTCTGTGAGTTTTAAGGTATACTCTTAGCTTTTGGGACCCTTGACTTCTTACTCGCATCTCTACAAGCTGAGTTCCCCCAGTGAAGCAGGTTCTAGGACAGAGATGAGTGAGCCAAAAGTTGACCGTGGAATCAATCATGTTCAGATCAAGAGCAATGAAGGGGAAGGAATGAGCAGGGCTGGACAGAGGGACCAGTGGAACTAGGATGGAACCCCAAGGAAAGCCTCGGTTGTCTCCACAAGGAGCACTAATCTAATGGCCCCTCAGGGTGTGCATGCTTACGGTGTATCATAAGGGTATGTGACCAGACACTGGATGCAGGCTACCCTAGGTGTATGTATAACCTCGGGCAAGATAATTCTCTTTGTCAGATTTATGCCTCTTTCTCACAAAGTTTCCGTGTGTGTTGTCTTGTTTCTTTGATTTGGGTTATGTGTCTACCAACAAGGCAGTGTCCTCATTACCACATATATCATAGATCAATATTATGTAAAAAGTTATTGTTATCACTTTATCTTTTTTATTTTTTGAAGATTTGTTTGCTTTCACTCATGTGTTCATGTGTGTGCTTGCACGTACACTTGTGTTGATGAGGCCAGAAGATCTCTTGGAGCCTGAGTTATAGACAGTTGTGAGCTTCCTGATGTGAGTGCTGGGAAGTGAATTTGGGCTCTCTGGAAGAGGAGCCAGCAGTTTTAACTGCTGAGCAGTTTTTCTAGCCCTTGGTTGTTTTTGAGAAAGGATTTCCTGTAGCCCAGGTTAGCTTGGAATGTGCTATGGAACTGAGAATGATCTTGAACTACTCCTGATCTGACCCAGGCCCCTGGGCTTGTGGGCATTTGCCATTACACACAGCTGAAAACATTTTTTTTAATACTGAATTTTCCTGTATACGAAGATGTTTATCTTTCTAGATAACCAATTTTTTTTTCTTTAGTGGCTTCTAATAAAACTTATTACTATCTCCAGGTAGGTCTTACACATTTTCTGTTAAATTCTTTCCTAGGTACTTGGTAGCTTGCGTTGCTATTGTAAATGGTATTTTATTGATGGTGTTTAGCAATACAATGAGCTTTGGCTTTTAATTCAGCAATCCTATTAAATTCTTATGTTAATTCTGATAAATTTCCTGTAGATTCCAGCATTCACAATACCCACTGCATGTGTTGGATGGACAATAATATACTTTCATAATAACTCACTGGAATAGAAGATTCTAAAGCCAGAGCCAGCCACTTCCTCCTCCCTGGCCACACTCCACAGGTATTCAGCAACAGTATTCTATGTTTCCTCCTTGTTTATGCCAATATCCAGGGGTGTTGGTTCACTTACTCTTCCTGAGACAGAACTATTCTCCAAACACATTATTCTCCAACCTGCTTGTTTACTTCTGGTTATGATAAAGTTCTCCAGCTTCATTTTTCTCTCATATTTCATATATATAATGGTATACATATCATAATTATGTCATATATTGATTAGTTTTAGTTGGCCAGTTTGGGTGCCTCACTCTTCCCTATGAAATTGATTTTATGGTTTTGTGTTCATGAGTATTTGCCTGCATGTATGCCTGTGTGCTGTGTATGTGTCTGGTGCCTGCTGAGTTTAAAGGAGGGTGTTGGATGCCCTAGAACAGGAGCTGTGAGCTGCCGTGTAGGTGCTGGGAATTCTCCAAGTCCACTGGAAGAGCAACCGGCGTTCTCAGCCCCAGAGCGCCTCACCCTTCAAGAAAAACACAAAAACAAAAATATTAATAATCAGGAAACTAGACCACAACTTTGATTCTCCAGCAAAAGACTTTGCAATTAGGGCCAAAGGTATATATTTCAGTGGTGAAGAATTCACTAGGCCTTGTACTTAGTCAGCCCAAGGTCATAGCTTCAGCCCTCAGGACCAGAAAGGAAGAGAAACAGAGAGAGATTGAAAGAGAGAAAGAGAACGAGAGAGAGAGAGTAGCAGAGACAAAACAAACAAACAAACAACAGGGCTGAATTAGTGCCTTTACAATTTATAAAATTATTTTATTTATTTTGAACTCACTAGTGTAGCCAAGAATGAGCTTGGGATTCTGGTCCTGCCTCTGCTTCTAGAAGGATGGGATTACAGGCACGTGCCATTCCACCTGTTTTATGGAATACCCATTACCAAACCAAGGACTTTGCACATGGTAAGCAAGCAGTCACCAATGGAGCTGTACCCCCACCTAATGCTTTGCACAGTTAAATACAGTATGTAAGGCGCCTATGCATCTTTTAAAAAAATGGCTCACACTTCGATTGGGTCCTTTGTTTTCTTCGAAGAAGTGTTGTCTCTAAAACATAACAGTTAGGGCTAGCATGCAGAATTGAGAGACAAAGTAGACTGTGAAGTACTAGGCACACTAGGCCTTCAAAGATAAAAGAACAGTGTGACTTTCTTCTTCCTAGGGTGATGTAATCAGGTGTCCCAGTGGCACCGGGCCATGCCATGTAGATCATGTCTGTCCAGTGAGATGACGTGAGGGCAGAGCCTGCTCCATCTGGGCCGGCAGCGGCTTCACCAGCATTTCAAGCTGAGCCGTAGTGACTTTAAAGTAGAACAGGAAAAGGAGCAAGATGCAGCAAGACCTGGTCAGTCCTGCTGCAACCTGCAGAGGATGCATTGCGTGGGGAGCGTGCGAAGCCACGTATGTCAACACTCTAGAACACGTGGAGCCTTCTGTAAAGACAGAACGCTGTCTGCCAAAAAGATATTGAAATGAATTCACCTAGTGTTTCTGTAAATAACGTACTATTCTGGCCTAGCATTTTATGAGAATCAACCGTATTTGTACAAATAGAATTAAGGGGATGACTAAGGCTATTTCCTATGATTTTACTAAAGGAATAATATTATTTTACATGTCACTTTTACATCAGCAGATGTTTTCATATAATTCTATGTTAATATTTCATTCTTACCACCTTGAATTCATAATATTGCCCAAACTCAGTGAATTATTCTTCCTTTGAAAGTGGCTAGTATGTATATTTCATAATTTCATTGCCATAAATAACAGGTGTTAGCACCATTGCAGAGCTAGGGGAAGGACACTAAAACATATGGCATATATATCCAGAGGTCAACTCCATAAATTAAAAAACAGTCCTAATGGTAACTCTCTGTGAACTGTGAGTGTGTTATTGACCTAGGTGCTTTCCATAATCATTTCATTCAGCCCTCACAGTGGCCCGGCACGCTATGCAGTATGTATCATTATAAAGAATGCTAAACTTGACAGGACCTTGGACTTTATACCAAGGAGTCATTCCTTTCCTTGATGGTCTTATCTTGCATACTGGATATTACAAGATGTAATCTCAATGTACTTCAGGGAGAGGACAGTGTACTGGGAAAGTTGCAGCTCAGCTGTATTTACTGAGTGCTGGGAGACCACTGGGAATTCCCACAGGTCGAATACAGGACAGCAACTATGGTGAGAACAGTTGGGCTCCAGCGAGTGTACCTAGGAAGCTGAAGTTGAAACTCAACACCACCAACACACATTTCTAAAAGACTGCCCAGAAGTCATCTGGGGACAAATTGCTGCATGTATTAAGTGTAACACTCAGGAATTGAGCCATTGCTCTGTAGAAAGTGGTAAGAGACAATTTAACAAGTTTAAATTGTATATGTTGTTATAGAAAAGCCCAAATACCCAAGTATGGAAAGAACAAAGTTTCACCTTCTGTTGTTGTACCATTATTATGTTCCTTAGATATAATCACTGCTAGTTTGAGTACAACTTTTCTAAATGCATAAAAATATAGAGCTACTGTTTAACATAAACGTAGTTATACTTGACACTTCTCTTGGCAGTAACTAACTCGGTAAAATGCTTCTGCGTGTCAGCATATACTTTGGACAGCTTTTGAACAGCTTCGGGCACTCCAAGGCTTTCTTGTATTAAGATTAAAATCTAGAAAAAAGACATTAATATAATGTACACATAGTTTTGTATACTTACCCAGTTATTTTAAAATCTGAATTATTGAAAGTGGAGTTGATGGACACATAAAAACATACATATCAAAATTTAATATATACCTTTAAATTGCTCTTTAGAATTTTTTATCAAGTTATGCACTTCAAGAAGATGTGTGTGGGGGCTGGAGAGATGGCTCAGCGTTTAGGAGCACTGGCTGCTCTTCTGGAGCACCTGAGTTCAATTCCCAGCACCCACATGGCAGCTCACAGCTGCCTGTAATGCCAGATCCAGGAATCTGACATCCTCCCTCACACAGGCAAAATGCCAATGCACATAAAATAAAAAAATTTAAAAAAAAGATGTTTGAATGCTTTTTTTCCCCCTCTGTCTATTTACCAGTGTTAGGTCTGATCAACAGGGAACTTTTATTCAGCAAGGTTGTAGCTTCAATCAAATCATTGTTTTGAATGCATGATTCACTGTCTATTTAAAGTCCTAAAAGAACTGGGGAAACAGACACTAAGGAAATGAAGAATCATAGTATATTAGGAACAATGACGAAACATGAACTAAGTCACACTGGACAGAAAACTGAGAGTACTGTTTTAAGCCAGCGGGTCTCAAATACCAGCCCAATGGAACTTACATCACCTAGAAAGCTTTTTTTTTTTTTAAAGCTAGCCAGTGTCTAAGCTGCACACCTCAGTTTTCATTTCACTGGTCCATGGTGTAGCCGGCATATTAAGACATTTCAAAGCATTATACTATGAGCTGCAAATGAGAATTTCTGTTTTGGGTATTAATTTTAAAGGTCCTGAATTCCACATCTACATACATGATAAATTCGATTCTTTCCTTGAATTTTCAGAAAAGAATTCAGGCTTGGCAGCACAGAATGGGCTGCATGTTTGGGGGACATCTCACTAGGTTATGTTTAAACACTTTATACGAATAGCGTGAAGAAATAGCTATCTTTTCTCAGAAAGGCCACTGGATTGATTTCCAGGCTTTCATTTCATTTCTATGCCTTGGCCTACAAAGGTGAAAGAACAGGATGACTCAAAGGCTGAGTCAGATACCATGCTAGATCCAGGTAAATCAAACAGAGGCTCTGCAAGTCTCCAGCAAACAAAGGAAATAAACAAATTGTTCTCAGAACATTCTCTGCAAGATGAAAATCTACCAGTTAGAACAGGTCTGGCCTGGCTGGCAATGCGGAGAAGGCAGGATTTCTATAACACATTAGGAGAATAATGAATGACCTGATCCAGTGCAGAACATTCTTCACGTTTTTCAATTGCCTAAAATCTGATTTCTCACCCTCTTTCTACTCCTTACTATCCCCTTTTCTTCTCCCCTCTCTCCTCCTTCTCCTATCTTGTAACTATAAAATCTTCAATCGTAGTCACTGTGATTGGTGATACCGGAAGGAAAATCCTGTCATGTGGAGAAATGAATGTCCCTGCTGACTGAGAGAATGACTCATTCCTAGCCTCCGACCTTAGGGTATTTTAGTGTTCCATGACAACCTGCCAAGCAGCAGCTGACGCTCTAACAAGAGCTTCTGACCTTCAGAGCTGAAAACTGAGCTCTGGATATCTGTATCCTGGGTCTTCCTACACCTGAGTCAGTGATTGAGGCTGCAAGGGCCTCCACTTTCTAGGCATGAAGGTCCTGAATTCCACATCTACATACATGATAAATTCAGGCATGTTGTTCAGGACTCACTTTCCAACATCTCATTAAATAGCATGGTTCTGCCCAGGAGTACACTGGTAGACCTGAGTGGAGGGTGGAGGGATAGGAAGGGTTCCGGCACTGGGGGTGGAGGGCCTGATTTGCAGCATTGCTGTCGTTCCTGTAATACTGCCATTGTGTGTGATGTCAAGTTAGCAAAGACATCAGTGGGCTCACAACATTCTTGAGCGTTTACTAATCAGCTTTCACCAGCCTGTCCAGACTGGTTCCAGCAGACTCCTGCCTCACGAACAATCCGCAATTGTTTGTGATGCCTGCCTATAATTCCAGTACTTGCGAGCCTGAAGCAGGAGGATCCCAGGTTCAAGGCCAGCCTTGAACATAGCAAAGCTCTGTGTTCAAAAAGAAAATCTCAGTAGTATACTTATTATTGAAGCTAACATCATTTTGTTAACATCAAAATTCAGTCCAAGTGCCAGCTTACACATAGATCATGAGTTTCTCAACACCTACTTACAAAGAGGCTGAGGCTCAAACAACAGAGGGGCTGAGGTGTAACACTTTAAGACGTTTATTAGTAAGAATTGAAAACTGAGCACAGTAATTACTTAGAACCAAGACAATGGACTAAACTGAAACAAAAGAGTTCTTTAATCTAATTACTAAGTGCACAGTGATGGCTACATGCTTGACTGCCCACCTCTTTTCTCATAAGAGCCGAGGGCTTGTTAGGAGTGTCTATTCTACATCCAATTTATTTGGGCCAAATATGAATTGTAAATTCTCTAGAAAAAAAGAATCAGTTCTTGGGCCAGGGATGGTGGAACACATCTTTAGTCCCAGCACTCAGGAGGCAGAGGCAGGTGGATCTCTGTGAATTCAAGGCCAGCCTAATCTACAAATTGAGCCTAAGGACATCCGGGACTGTTATATAGAGAAACCCTGTCTCAGAAAGAAAGAAAGAAAAGTAAAAGAAACAAGGAAACGAGTTCTCTATTTGATGTCAGGAAATCCCATGTCCTTCAAATGGATGTCTTACAGAATAAAGGAGACTTGGATCCTATTTCGGAAAGAATCCATCAACTCTCCCTAGAATATGATGATTTTCTGGCATTTTATATATTCATTTATTATATGTATGTGAATGTTTCACCTGCATATTTGTCTGTGTATCATGTGTGTTCATGGCACTTTGAGAACCCAGGAAGAAGGCATTGGATTCCCTGGCACTAGAGTTACAGATGGTTTGAAAACACCATGTGGGTGCTGGAAACTGAATTTGGGTCCTCTTCAAGAGCAAGTAGTGTTCCTCATTCTCTCTCTACCCCCATGGAATTTTTATTATTTTTATTATTTAGCACACTAGTCTCTTTAAAATATCAGGAATATGAGTTAAACATAATAGTGGATTACCATTTGGAATAATCAACGATCTGTGCTGTCCATGCTGCAATATCATAAAAACTACACACATAGCATCACCACATAAAAATAATAAGCACTTGCATTTGCACAGCAGAGAGGATAAGAGTGACCTGGAGTCTGAATAAATGTTACTGTGCAACAGAATGTGCAACCCCAGTTTGAACAGGTTATATACCATCACTAGGACTTCGGATCCTTCTTCGAAATGGACAGAAAATTTGTATCTATACGGCCAGGTATTGGGGTATATCCCTGTAATCCAAAACAAAAAACACAAAACAAAACAAAAGGCACGAGGGTCATGAGTTTAACGCTACCCTGGCTACGGAGTGAAAACTTGTCCCAAACAAAAAGCCTGGCATGGAGGGACGGCCCAGCGGGACACCAGTTACTCTTCTACTGCTGTGGGAAAACATGGCGATTGAGGCAAGCTACGGAAGGGCGTGTTTGAGCTATGGACACAGAGTCCCTCACCTTTATCTAGTTGGACAGTGGTGGCACATGCCTTTAATCCCAGAACTTTGGACGCAAAGGCAGATGGGTCTCTGTGAGTTCAAGGTCAGCCTGCTCTATAGAGGGAGAGCCCTGTGTCATTATGGTGGCAAGTGCGGCAGCCGGAAGGGCAAGCTGAGAGGTCACATCTCGAACCACAGGCAGGAATCAGAGAGAACAAACAGGGAGTGGCTTGTGGCCTCACAAACTCCAAGGACGACCCTTGTGACACACTTTCTCCAGCCAGCAGACATACTAAACCTACCCAAATAGGTCTACCAACTGGGGACCAAGTGTTCAAGCATCTGAGCCTGTGGGGGACATTCTCATTCACACCACAACAAGCAGTTAACCAAAATCCAGTTTCCAGAACACAGGCCCAGTGGACCACAACCAACTGTAACTCCAGCTCAACTTCCTCTTCTAGCCTCTAAGGGCATCTGTACTCACACATGTGCTCATGAACATGTTCACACACACCTGAACACACACAAATACACATGATTAAATGGTAAATAAAATCAAGTCAAGAAGCACAACCCAACACCAAAAGGTTCTTGAGAGTGTTGTAGGCAATATAAATATAGGAAGTACCACAGGCTTAGCATTTGGTAGATACATAATAAATCAAGAAATTATTGGTATGGTAGTATCTTTTTGTATCTTTTTTGAAGAACAAACAGATGTTGGGGTAAAACTATGCTCAGAGAATGTTTGCGTGCTGTTTTGATAGCACCCCATTCTTCAGAGCTGAGGAATAAGTAAACATGTGAAAAGCTTGAATTTGGAAGCGGGTTCATAGTAGCCAGACCCTATGCAATTTGAGCAAGAATAAATTCACTTCAACGACTGTACAGTGAAGAGTAAACTCCTAAGCAAGTAACACACGGAGTCTTTCCAAAGATGAAGAGTGACAGGTCAAAGAAGTGTGTTGCTTTAGATGCTCTGTCGCTATTAATAAAGCAGCCTGTCTGCAGGAAGTGTATACAGACAACTCACAAAAACAGGAAAGTCACTCAGGAACCTGCTGGTAAATGCCTGGTCTAACTCTGGGAACTGCCCAGCCTTGGGAGACCCTGTCTCAAAGCCAGGGTCCAAGAGCGCAGCTTTTCTCCTGCTTCTAAACATGCTGTGCTTTCCACCTGTGGAAGCTGGTCTAGAAGAGGGAGAACTGGAGTGGAACTTTCTATACCAACACCTTTATTTTACACATTTTAAAAAGTCAAAGCTGGAGATGCCAGTCATGTAGTATTTTTGCAGGCTTGGAATCCATTTTCCCTTCTGGTAACAGCCCATCCTGTGGATGGTCATTCGAGGACTTGTTCCTGGCTTCCGGTCTTGTTAGTCTTAACAAGGCTGCTCTCTCCTCTGCTTCAGGCTTGGTGGTTCCCATGTTCATGCACGGACAAATGGTTACACTAAAGCATTTGCTGAGAGGCAGGTGGGAGGTAGAACCCATATCCATTTCCAAAGGAAAAGTCAGCGTAAGGTCACACTGCTAATACTAAAGCTGGGAATCCGTCCACCTTTCAGGACAAGGCCCAAAGCATACCCACATCCAAAAATTGTTTTCACTCATGCAAAAATTGTTCTAGATTTTTTTGTGTGTGTGGCATTACTAAGCAAGTTTCTCTGAGGGTCTATGAACTTTTCTGCTTGGTCATTAAGTACCTGGAATATAAACATATAAACATATATGTCCTTCTTTATCTTTAAAGAAAACACAAATTTTAACCAACTCAGTGGTCGGTAATTTTATATGCATGTTGCTCTAAGACCACTTTAAAAAAAATCACAAAGATATCATTATATACTTAGACCCCCAATGGCCACATTCCAAATTGTAAGCATGTGAAAAGGGGCTAGAGGTGCTAGCAAGATGCTTCAGCAGGTAGGCACTTGCCACCATACTCAAGGACCTGAGTTTGATCCCTAGGTTCCACGCGGTGGGAGAGAGTCTACCCCTACAAGTTGTCCATTAACCTCCACATGTGTTCCATGGTATGTGTGCCCCAACATACATACAAACAAATAAATGTAATGAGCATGGGGAGAAAGCGAGAGGCAGGTGAAAGATGTGACAGCTGCAGAGGCTCGGAAATAATCCAGGAGGGATTGGTTCCAGACCCCACCTTGGATACCAGGACCTATGGAGGCTCTTTTCCTTTCTATAACATTGTGCAGTGTTTCCATGTGACGAACACACACACACCCTTCCATGTGCATTTGTTCTACAAGTACAATGCTGTCTTAGTCACTGTTCTGTTGCTGTGAAGAGACACCATGATCAAGGCAACTCTTATAAAAGAAAGCATTTAATTGGGACTTGCTTATCAGTTCAGACGCTTAGTCCATTGTTATTGTGATAGAAAGTATGGAGAAAGACTGGCAGGCATTGGATCAGACAGCTACATTCTGATTCTGCAGGCAGAGAGAGGCAGAGAGAGGGAGGGGGGAAGAAGAGAGAGAGAGAGAGAGAGAGAGAGAGAGAGAGACTGGGCTTGGCCTATGCTTTTTAAAACCTCTAAGCCTACCCACAGTGACACACTTCCCCCAGCAAAGTCACACCTCCTAATCCTTCTAATCCTATCAAAGAGATCTACTCCCTGGTGACTAAGCATTCAAATATATGAGCCTATGGGAGACATTCTTATTCAAACTACCACAAATCCCAAATAACACCTCATTCTCTTGGATTTAGCATGTAATTTGAAATACCTTCAAGGTCTGTTTTTTTGGATGTTGTGAGTTTTCTCCTCAAACACTTGAGCATGGTAAATTGAATCCATATATGCGGAGGCCACAGACACACAGAGTCCACCTTGTTTTATAATACGCAAAGTAGTCATGTTGGGAGGTAACTTCCCCTCAATCCTTGACTTTGCTGGTTTGAGGGGAACGTTACACTCTTCCGGTACTGTGGCTGGGCAAAGGTTAATTACTTGGGCTTCAAACTACTAAACCTCTTTGTCCCCCTTTCACAATGTCTTTTATTTCTTTTTTTGTTAGTCACTGTCTCTCCTTGTTAATTCTACCTGAGACAAATTATGAGACTAGCCAGATGCTATAACTACCCCTTCTAGCATTAAATTGAATTAGTTTCTTAGGTTATCACACAGAATAATGGGTTCCATCATGGAATCTGCATACACATGTCTTTGTAATGTGCTCTCATCCCCCCCCCCCCACCACTACCACTGAATTTTCATCAAAGGGCTGGAGAGATGGCTGAGAGACTAAAATCACTTGCTGCTCTTGCAGACGACCAGGGCTTGGTTCCCATCACACACATATGGCTACCAACAATCTGTACCTCTACTTCCAGGGTACTTGACTCTCTCTTCTGGTCTTCATGGGTACTGCACACACATGGTGTACAAACACATGCAGATAAAACACCGACAGTCATAAAATAAAAATAAATTAAAAAAATTAAATTGTAGAAAAACAATAAAAAAGTTTAATCAAAATATTTATGGCCAAAGTGTGGCTAAATTGGGGCTAGTGTTCCCATGTTTTCTGGAGAGAGCAGGGAACATCCAGGCAATGTAAATAATGAAAAGGAGAATGCTTAGAAAGAATTCTTATGAAACCATTTGGGGAAAAGGGCAATAAATCATAACAAAATGAATAAGCAATATAAACAATTTTTAGGTTAGAAAATTAAAATGAATCTTCTCCCATGAACAAATCTTTCTCACATGAAGAAAAATGTAATGCTTGAGGCTAAAATAAGATACTATTTTCTACCTAAGGACTAGCAAACATTAGAAATTTGCCATGCCAAAGGCAGTGGTGTATGCCTGTAATCCCAGCACACAGGAGGCTGGGCAGTAGCGTCAACAGTGTGAGACCAGCTTGGGTTGCAAGAGTAAGACCCTGTCGTCAAAAGGAACAACCAAAAAGCTTTCTAAGTTATTACACTATTGAAAGTGTTGAAACACAGGCGTTCGTATATAGCTAAGGTAGATCTGTGAGTGCCCCATAGGTTTGTAACCTACAGGCATTTCACAGAGTCCAGCAGTTCTGGATCATTAATACAGATCACTCATAAACAAACAAGAGCTGTTGTGGAAGGAGCAAGGTGCAACGCACAGAGCTGGCTCTGTCTCAGCACAGAGGCCGCTCCTGGGGAGGAAAGCTCCAGTGCTGGCTGGTCAAGGGGAGAAAGGCTTTGGGCGGTCCTCCTTTGCACCTGATGAATCTGACCAAAGTTAAAGACATGCGTATTCTGTGACTCAACAATCCCACTCCCTGAGAAATGAGCACACCTCTCTCCCAAAAGGCAGGTCCTGAAAAAAATGCTATAGATTTTTCTCAGGATAAGAGGAAGCTGAAAATAACCCAAAGCAACCACCTGGTTCTCACCAAGCGCTGGACCAATGCAGCCATTCAGTCATGGATTTTCACCTCCAGAATTGTGGGAAAAACAACCTTCTTTTCTTTACAAGGTACCCAGCCTCTGGAATTTGGATATAGCAACAGAACATGGACTAACATAATTACCAATTTGAAAAAGGTTGCGAAATTAATTTTAAAAAATTACCCAAATGCCCAGTGATTTCTTCTTTCTTTCTTTTTTCAGTGCTAGGAATTGATTTTAAGGTCTCACATGATGACCTCTACCACTGAGCTATAGTCTAAGTCCTGATTTCTCCCTTTATACTGATAAAAAGTCAAATCAACCTTTTTACTAAGCAGTAGAGAAAATACTGAGAATTTCCTTGTAGAGAAAGAAAGGCAAATCAACTACTGATTATTAGAATAAAATTCTGATTAAACCCATTGTAAGAAACAAAATAAAAGCCAGATGGTGGTGGTGCATGCTTTTAATCCCAACACTCAGGAGTCAGGCAGGCAGATCGCTCTGAGTTTGAGGCCAGCCTGGTCTATAGAGCGCGTTCCAGGATAGCCGCAGCCAGGGCTACACAGAGAAACCTCATCTCAAAAACCCAAAAAGAAAGGAAGAAACAAAGTGAAGCCATGTTCTGTCATGAGCCTAAGTTCTCAAAGACTGTAATAGAAGGGCCCAGCCTACCCCCCGGGCAGGTCAGGTGTTCCACGGTAACACGGAGGAACAGTTCCCTTTCTGCTTAAGGGGTTGGTAGAAATAAAGGAGCTATGGAAGGGCCACTTTTCAGAATGAGGCTATGCGACCACAGCGAGGAGAACAAGTGATCTTTGCAGGTAAAGTGACAGAGGAGCTGTCAGAGAGAAAAAAATGAGGTGGGGGGAGGTTCGGGGGTGGAGACGGGATAGGTGTTGGGGGGCTGGGGGCGGGGCTCACGTTACGTAGAATACTTGGAAGTGAATCTAAACAGGTACGTGAAACTACAAAGCAGGCTGGTTATGAATATACCAGAAAGATCTCAAAGACAAGAGCGCGCTCTCTGAGGAGACTTTCTTTTCAGCTGTGGCTCTATGAGAGTGTAGGCCTTCACACCTCTCTCTCTCTCTGTCTTTCTCTCTCTCTCCAGCGGCTTCACACTGAGGTATTTGCATTTCTGGTCTGTCAGGTTTTCTCCTCTTGATAAATTCCTTTCCTGGTTAAAAAATAACAGAAGCTCGTTGTAGAACATTGGAAAATACAGAGGGGTTGTAACAAACCAACAAACCAACAAACCCAAATAACGCTCAAGTCTGGATTTGGGCAGACCCCTGGGTAGGCGGTGGCCCCAGCACAGCCTGCGGGTTCACAGTCTTCGGGTTTAGTCCCCTTTGTCATTTATTTTTTAATCTGTGCTTTCTCCCCTAGAAGCTCTTTGAGGGTAGACATTTGGTTCCAGTACATAAAACGAGGCTCCAAAAAGGGTTGTCGAATCTGCCTTGCTCCACGTTGTTTCCTGAAGAGCAGAAGCTTAGCGAGTCTCTCTTCATCCAGGCCATGCTCTGAGAGGATCCTCAGCAAATGTGAGACTGTGAGTCATGTCAGCCATGCTACATAAAGTTTGATTTCCTCGCTCAGCATATTGAGAGGGTTCTCTAGAAGGACGGAACCGGCAGAACATACTCCACCATACATGCATGGCACGTGTAGCGGTACCAGCCTAACTAGCACTTAGGAGACAGAGCCAGGAAGATCAGAAAGAAGTTTAAAGTCATCTTTGGCTAGGTAGCAGTTTGGGGTCAGTTTGCCTACACAAGGACTTGTCTCAAAAATAAACAAAACAAAGCAAAATGAAGAAAGGATTTACTAAACGGGCTTCCATGCGCAGGGTCTGGGTAGTCTCTCCATGGCTACCTGTCTGTTGGGAGAGCCAGGGACCCCCACACCAGCTCAGTCTAGGAAGCTGGAGGCCTCAGAACGAAAGAGGCCAGAGATGTCTCCCCAACGGTAGCCTGATGGCCTGGAAGCCTCCAGGGAGTCACTGTCGGTGACCTTGTCTGTATTATAGGGCTCAGGGGACCTGACTCTGATCTCCATGACGGCAGCAGCAAAAGCAAGGCCAAGAAAACCCAGCTAGCGTATGTCTGTGAGTCTTGTTGGGCTTTCTGTTTTGTCCCAGTCCTCAGTCTACTGAGCCATGCAGCCTACAGGGTGGGCTCACCCCCATCTGCTAAACCATACGCCAATCATCTGTGGAAATACTCTCACAGACATATACCGAAGTGTGTTTGGTTTTTTTCCCCCATTTTTCTACACATCTCTCTAACCAGTCAGGTTAAGCACAGAGGTTAACCCCTATACATACATACCTGTGATAGAATTTAACTTATAAATTACTGTAAATTAAGAGATCAACAACGATGCTGGAGGTTGGTGGAGCACACTTTTAATCCCAGCACTTGGAAGAGGCAGGTAGATCTCTGTGAGTTTGAAGCCACGGCCCATGACAAGCAAATGCTTTACCACCAGTATACAAAGAGAGTTCCAGGTCAGCCATGGCTGTTACACAGAGAAACCCTGTCTCGAAAAACAGAGAGAGAGGGAGAGAAACAGTAATAGCCAGTGAATTGCAGAATTATAACAACATGCTGTAATAGTTAAGAGAATGTGGTGCCTCTAAGTACCTTATTGTTCTGTGCTCACCTTTCATTTTCTTGTGATGGTGTGTGATGATGAACTTCCCACATGACAAAATGCAGTGAGTGAATGCCACAGGCATCATGACACATTGTAAGGCTACACAGCAAGAGCTGTTGGAACTCAGCGCTGAGGTAACCGGGACTGGATCTGATGACAGACAGCCACTAAGTGACTAACAGGGACAGGTGGCCGATGGGCATTGTGACGATGCCAGACCCAGGCTGACTGGTATCCCAGGTCAGTGGGGTTAGAGAGCACAAGATTCCATCATGCTGTGAAGATCCACTTGTCCTTGAGAACTTGCGGTTACCTCTGGAATTTCCCATGCGGCATTTTTGGACTGAGGTTGATCAGTAGTTATTGAAACTGCAAAGGATGAAACCTTCAATAAGGCAGGAATGCAGTACATTCCCCCCCTCTGCTACAATAAAATATTTTAAATCACATGATTCGTATGTGTGTACAAAACCCGGGGTCTTGCTCATGACAAGCAAGTGCTTTACCACCATCACCCCAGCCATCATGAATATTTCTTACTAATCAATTTAGTTGTTTAAATAAATGTTGGATAAAGTTAGGGCTATGTCAAATGTGCAAGAAGCTTTGTGGTTTGTGTTATATCCTATGTTGTTTCTTACAAGTCTTTTCATGCACACCCATCAGCACTCACAGAAATTATTGCTTCCATTATTTTTAAGTTATTGTGAGTATTGGTGTTTGGGCTGTATGAATGTCTTTGTGCCAGGTCTGTGTGCCTGGTACCTCCAGAGGACAAAATCTCCTGGGACTGAAGTTACATTTGTTTGTAGGCCACCGTGTAGGTGTTAGGAATCAAACCTATGTCCACAGGAAGAACAGTAAGAGCTCTTAACCACTGAGTCATCTCCCCAGATTTATTTTTATTGATTATATTTATATGTGAATGCACATGAGTGCAGGTGCCCGCAGAGGCCAGAAGATGATGTTGGATCCCATGAAGCTGTAGTTTCTGACAGTTGTGAACTACCTGGCCTGGGTCCTCTGCAAGAGCAGAAAGTGTTCTTCAACAATGAGCTATCTCTCCAGTCCCAATTCCTTCTATTCCTTATGTTCCTTTAGTGTCCATATAACATATAAAATGGAGCTGAAAATCAATTTAACAACCATATAACTGAAGTTTAGGTAAAAAAAAAAATCAAACAAGCAGGAATTCTTTTGAACATTTATGTTTAGATTCTTCTTTTCCTTTCCTCCTTCCTTCCTTTCTCTTCTCTTCTCTTTTCTCTCTCTCTCTCTCTCTCTCCCCTTTTGTCTTTGGATAATGAAAATGATCCAAAAGATTCCATGCTGTTCAGAAGTCTGGAGGAAGAATGCTAAGAATATGGAATGTGCTTGTAATAAAATTTTTAGGGAGGGCAGATGGAATTATTCAAACTTGAAATACAGCCAGAATTCTGAAGTGAGCATCTCACCCTTGCAATGAAAACATGCTTGGAATCATTTATAAGCAGAGTTATCCAGGACCTTTCAAACATCAGAGCTGTGGGCTAGAGGGGTGGCTCAGCAGGGAAAAGGTGCTTGCTGCCAAGCCTGATGGAAAGAGAAAACCAACTCTTACCAGTTGTTCTCTGTCTGCCACACGTGTGTGTACTCACACACACAATAACTAAAATGTAATAATAATAATTTTAAAAATGGGTTGGCAAGATGGCTTAGCAGGTGAAGGCACTTACTGCCAATCCTAATGACCTGGGTTTGAGGCCCAGGACTTATTTAAAAGCAGAAGGATATCTAGGCCCTGTATGTTGAACTCTGTCTTACCTCCATGGATGCCTTGACACATGCCCCTCCCCACTCAAACAAATGTGGTTAAAAAACTAAAAACAAAACAGTTAGCTGAACCATGGAGGCTGTAGATACCACACTTATTTTTTTTGTTTTGTTTTGGGGTGGGGGGAGCAATCCCACAGTTAAGAAGTAGAATTTTCTTGACTCTTATACTTGAGAAGTCTAGAGACAGAACTAATCCAGGCATACATAGCTGGTTGCAGGGTTTAGAAATGTTTGTTCTTTCTCCCACATCCAAGTGATTGGCTCACAGGACAGACTAATTAGTGATTTCTGGGTCCTTAATACTAACCAAAGGAGAAGGTACTTGGACAGTCAAGGCTGGGTTGACAAAAAAATGAGATCAAATGTATCCAAAGCAAGGGAGGTGTCTGTCAACATAGGGAGAAGCCAAGAGTTTGGGGTGGAGGTTAAACTTTACCTGAGTCTTACTTGTGTCCTTCCACCTTCTTTGGTGGACTTTCAGAGACTCCATTGTCTATTCATGATCTGGCAAAGACATCCTCTAATTTCCCATTCTTTGCTTCAAAAACACTATGCTGCATGTTTGTGTTCTGTCCCCAATGACCTATAAAGTTCAATGACTGATTAACCTTATCAGAGTCCTTTCCCTCCCCCAGATCCCAACCAACAAGCTACCACACTTGAACGCTGGAAGTGGGAGAAGCTTTCCCCAGTGGCCTCTGTGGTAGACTTCAGAGAAAAACTCTCACCCACCAGCTTCCTGAGAACCTTACTCATCAGTCCTTCAATGGCTTCTTCTCGCCTGTTCTACACGCTCCTATAAAAGGCAAGCCCCTTTCTGCCTGGCCTTCAGTTCATGGTCTATTACATAAGTACCTTAGTCGCCATGCCTATAGCTTTCCTCTGCAGGTATCCTGTGACTCTGGCATCTCCAACACAATCCAGGCTTCTCCTTCACAGCTTCATGCAATGGCCTCTCTGGGCATCCATGCAGGAAGATCCCTGACACTTCAGAGGCTTTCCTTAGCCATGGGAGAGTCCATATTCCTTTCCTGTATCCTTGACTTCAAAGCCAGGTGGGTGAAGCTGCCAAGTTCTGCTTCTTGATGGTACTGCTACTTGGCTCCTTGCTGTGAAGAGACACCATGACTATGGCAACTGCTATAAAGAAAAACATTTAATTGGGGTTGGATTATAGTTTCAGGGGTTTTGCCCCTTATTGTCATGGCGGGAAGCATGGTAACATGTAGGCAGACGTGGTGCTGGAGAATAAACTGAGAATTTCTTCATCTTGTTCCTAGGCAGCAGCAGGAGACTGAAACATACCGACCAGAGTTGAGCTTATAATACCTGAAGACTCACCCCCAGTGACATACTGCCTCTGATAAGGTCCTCTCTACTCCAACAAGGCCACGCCTCTTGGTAGTACCACTCCCTATGGGCCAAGCATTCAAAAGCATGAGCCTCTGGAGGCCATTCCCATTCAAACCACCACAGGCTCCTTGTTCAGTAACATTTTCATTAGTTTTCTGTCATTGAGGGTTTCCTTCACTGCTGAAGCTTTTTAAAAATTCCTTTTCACAAATGGGAAGCTTGGCTGAGTAGGGGCTTGGCCTGAGGTCACCACTTCCTTTATTACATTGAGCATCAGGCTTTTCTTTAAACTTTTTATCTCATTGAGCACTGGAACTTCTGTTTTCTACATTACATTTTATGGTACCGCTTTTGTCCTCAAACTGTACACTTTGTATTTTTCCTTCCTCAGCTTGCTCCTTTTCATTATAGATCTGTGTAAATGTGATCACTAATAACCACATGACAGAGTCAATACTAGGTTGTCTTAAAATCAACTCTGCCAACAACATTAACGAAAAACACTTCAATTCAGCCTCAGGCAGATTTTTAGAACAAGGCAAAAAAACAGTCATATTCTTTGCCAAAGTATCACTAGAACACTGTTTAGGCCACTTACTAATATTCTTCCTCTCTGAAATCACTTATGTTAAATTATTTTTATAAAATTGTGGGGATTTTTTTTCTCCATTTCTCTCTTAACCCAGCTATCACCTAAATAACTAAGACTCTATTATATTATTTGTTTAATAAGCTTCACAGCACAATCGAGGAGTTTAACTCTAGTCTTAATTCTCTAAGCTAGCCTGGTTTCCTCCCAACATGAATCCCAGAGATACTTGCACTTCATGGTTTTCCCTGCTCAGCTGAATCTCTTGATGCCTCCTGAACCTCTGTCCCTGGCTGAATCCCCTACTTCCTCTTCTAACAACAAAACAGCCAAACAAACAAACAAACAAAATCCAAGACTTAAAATTCTCACAACAATATGAGTATAATTAACACTATCATAAAACTGTACATTTTACATTGACAGGAGGACATTTTATGTTTATACGTGTTTTTTAAACCGCAATGAAAATATTCTCTCCAGGAAGTTAACCTCATTACTCCTAAGGTTTTTTGGAGAATGTAGTATTGTCTGTAGGCAATTATTTACTCTGGTAAGCTAATTGCAAGGTAAGACTTAAAAGCATATGCTGAAAGATGGACCCGGTCACACATCAGTGTTGTCATAATTTACCTCCCAACCCCCACACCTCACTCCTGCCCTGTGTTAGTCCAAAAGGTCTCTTCCTCCGCGAGTGAGAAAAGAAAAGAGAGCCAACTCCACCCCTAAAATAACCCTTCAGAGCTTAGGCTGTAAGCATTTTCTCCTAACCACACTGTTAGCTGGAAAAGGATGGAAAGGGAAAGAAAGAGAGCACAAGAAAGGAAGGGGAAGTGGAAAATATGAAAAGGGAAAAGATAGAGAAGAGAGAAATGCAAGGGGAGGGGAAGGGAAGGGAAAAGAGGGATTTTAGAATATAGACTGGGAAGGTCCTTGGTTCATGTTGTCATTACAGGATTTGGAGTGGTCTTTCTTTCTCCCAAAATAAAACAAATACAATTATTTTCTTTTGCCAGCATTGGAGGTACCACATTTATAATAATTTGATGCACTCAATTTATCAAGTGGCTAAAAAGAGAGAAAATAAAGAGAATTATTAATGTATAGTTCACATTTCATATTTTATAATTATTCTGTTTTCTGACTGCCAGCATGTAAGGCTCACTGATATTACCAACGAAGACAAACCATTTCAAAATATTTTCAATTGATACCAATGCCAAAATGAGGGGAAAAATTCCACAGCAAAACACAGATCTATTTCACAGGTTTTATTTGAAAAAAATCTACACCCACTACCACACACAGACTTTCAGGTCAGGCGGAAGCAGGTTAGCTGCATTTGACTAGGCACACATATTTTTCAAATGTGTAATTCAGTTTTACTATAGGGTATGGGGCCTCCTGTTTTTCCAACATTTCTATGGAACACAGGGTGGATTTCATTTTGCTAAGTTGTCAAAGGAGAAAAAAACAGCATATTTAGCTAAATTATGAGCTTTAGACTACATAGCCAAGAATTGACATCACTCGATGGAACTTCCTTCTGGTTTGTTTGTGTTTTCTAAAAAGAATGAATTTAATTATACAATTTTCTTTCCCTTCATCTAATTTTTGGTAAAATGTTATATTAAAATCCTGAAGTTATTCACAATGCAATACTAACGAAAACCTTACAACGAATGTAATAAAACATACCTCATTTGTTGTAGTTGCTGTTTTTTAGTTTACGAGGTCCTGCTTGCTGCCTCAACTGGCCCTGAAGGCTGGACCCAGTGGTCCTTTTCCTCAATCTCCTGAGTATTTGGGAAGTCATGTACATCACACACCCAACTCAATTTAAGAAAAATAAATAAATATAGAATGGAGTTGAGCAGTCTGTGCTGACATGGAATGCGGCATGGGGGTTGCTACAAGATGAAATGCTTTACCTCTTTCCAAAAGAAGTCAGACACTTTCGCATCATGTGTGAGAGTATGTGTAACACAATGTAGTACACATATATATCCAGATAAACCCTCCCTCAGACCAAAGCACACTTAGCTTGAATAATTTCTACATTTTCAGAGACTCTTTGTCTTAATCCACTTGGGATATTATTTCCTGGAACTTGTACTAAAAAAAAAAAAAAAAAAAAAAGCCTTATCTATTTCATTTGCTTTGAGAGGAAAATGGTGTGCTTCAGATAAAACGTTACAGTGATCAAAATACCCTCCCATCTGTCAACTTTATATTCCTCTCATTTAGCTTCGCATCGCGCACTCTCACAGGATTCAGAGGAGAGGAGCAGACAAGAACTTATTTTTACCACTGTTGAAAGCGTGCCGATTTGGCAAGGGTGTGTGGTGGTGGGCACTCTCAGACACGGCAAGAGGACAAATTGGTTGAGCCTTTCTGGAAGGTAATTTGGCAACAAACAGTCTATCAAAAGTGTAAATATGCATATCCTTCAGCCCAGGGGTTCAAATTCTGGAAAACTATCTCCATAAATGAATCAGACAAACATCAAAGATACATATGAAGGACCAGCCAGCTGCCCACCACCAAGAGGCTGCTTAAGTGTGTATTATGGTTTCTCTGTTTGGTGGAACGCTGCAGATTCTCTCTCTCCCCTTTTCTCTCTTTAAATTTATTTATTTATTACAATGTATTCACTTTGTATCTCAGTTGTAGCTCCCTCTCTCATGCCCTCCCAATCCCACCCTCCCTCACCCCTTCTCCTTCCATGCCCCTCCCCTAGTCCACTGATAGTAGAGGTCCTCCCCGCCTTCCATCTGACCCTAACCTATCAGGTCTCATCGGGACTGGCTGCACTGTCTTCCTCTGTGGCCTGGTAAGGCTGTTCCCCCTTCAGGAGGAAGTGATGAAAGAGCTAGCCACCGAGTTCATGTCAGAGACAGCCCCTGTTCCCCTTACTAGGAAACCCACTTGGAGACTGAGCTGCCATAGGCTACACCTATGCAGGGGTTCTAGGTTATCTCCATGTGTGGTCCTTGCTTGGAGTATCAGTCTCAGAAAAGACCCCTGTGCCCAGATTTCTTGGTTCTGTTGCTCTCCTTGTGGAGCTCCTGTCTCCTCCAGATCTTACTCTCTCCTCCTCCTTTCATAAGATTCCCTGCACTCTGCCCAAAGTTTGGTTATGAGCCTCAGCATCTGCTTCGATACCCTGCTGGGTAGAGTCTTTCAGAGGTCCTATTCTCTCTCTCTCTCTTTTTTTTTTTCTTCTCTGAGACAGGGTTTCTCTGTGTAGTCTTGGCTGTCCTGGACTCGATTTATAGACCAGGCTGGCTTCGAACTCAGAGATCCACCTGTCTCTGCCTCCCTGAGTGCCACCATGCCTGGCTGGTATTCTGCAGGTTTTAATAACAATGGTTATTTAATATTATTTGCTAAGAAAAGGTTACAGAAAAATATCTATCATCTGGGCTAGATGGGGATATAGCTCAGTGATCAAGGGTTGCCTAGCATGCAAAGATCATAGGTTTCATACCCAGCACTAGAGGAAAGAAAGTAGTGTATGTGGTGTGGGTTGTAAATACTGTTTGTACACATAGAAAGAAGCCTGTAAAAAGACAAGAGTCCACTGTCTTAGGCTCCCAAGAGGCTGGAATTGCAGTCAGGTGCTTCCATATGTAGTCAGCTGCTCTCCTTCCCTCCCTCCATCCGTCCCTTCCTTCCTTCTTTCCTTCTTTCCTTCATTTTAAGATAGGATCTCACTCTATAGCCCAGGCTAGCCTAAAACTTACTATATAGACCAAACTGGGTTCAAACTTGCACTGGCTGTCTTCCTGCTTTGGCCTAGTGATTTCTGGGATACCTCACCTGGCTTCCTTTTATGTATTTAAAACTACCCCACAAGTACATATGGTGTTTTTATTGTGTGTATGTGAACATGTATGTGCGCATGTTATGCATGAATGTCAGCGTGCATGAACGTGTGACTGGAGATCAGAGGTCCATGTCAGGTGTCTTCATTGGTTTCCATCTTAGTTTTGAGACAGGATCTCTCACTGAACCTGGAGCTCATTGATTTGTTTAGGCTAGCTGACCAGTAAGCTCCAAGGATGCTCGGGTCCCCCCCCCCCAGCCCCAGCCTCGGAAGGGAGGTGGCAGGGCCACCATGTGGACCATCATATTCAGTTCTTGTGTGGGTGCTCAGGATTTTATGTCCGGTCTTCCTGCTTACCGAGTACTCACTTTGCTGACCGCCCTGTGTAGCTTGCTTAATCAGAAGATAAAGGTTGTTGTAACCTGCCTGAATGTCTATAACAGAATACCCCACCCTGGATGACTTAACAACAAAAATGTCCATGTTCCAGAGGCTAGAAGGTCAAAGAGCAAAGTGGCAGGCAGCTGGTTCCTGGTACAAGTTTACTCTTGGCTTGCCTGTGGTGGTTTTTTCCTGCATTTGCACATGAAGGACAAGGGAATTCTGGGAGCCCTGCTGCTTCTTACAAAGGTACTGGACCTATGACCTCGGTAACTGTTGTCACCTCTTAAGATTCTGTCTCCAAATGCTGTCACCTTGGGAGTTAGAATCTTCTCATATGAATTTGGGGCAGAATTAAAAAAAAAATCAGCTTATAAAATACATTTTCTGGGATGAAAAAATTAAGACTCTTCAACCAAAACACTTGTTCTCTGGAGAAAAGTTTTACAAATCATATATAGTCATGTATCAATGAGGTGAATGTGTTTTGAGAAGTGTGGTGTTAGGAAATCGCACTGTTGGCCAAATGCTTTTGTACACTAAAATGCTATGCCATCACAAGGCAATATGGATTTAGGGAAACAGTTTTGTATATACAGTCCATTGTTGTGAGGCCTGTGGTTGTATGTGATAAGGGGCCCATACCTAGAATATAACTCCTACAATCGGCAACAGGAACAATCAACCCAATTTAAAGTGGGCATTGGGGGGCTGGAGAGATGGCTCAGTGGTTAAGAGCACTGGCTGCTCTTCTAAAGGACCCGGGTTCAATTCCCAGCACTGGCATGGTAACTGGCTGTCTGTAACTCTAGTTCCAGGGGACGTGACACCCTCACACAGACACACATGGAGACCAAACACCAATGCACATGAAATAAAAATAAATTATTAAAAAAAAAGTGGGCAGTGGAATTTAACAGAAACTTCCTTAATGTATACACGTGGTTAGTAAATATATTAAAACCTGCACTGAATATCAGGGAGATTACAATCAAACCTAGGGGAAAACCTAGGTCCTCAGGGCACACCTCAGTTAGTAACATGCTTTGCCCAACTTGTGTAAAACCTGGGATTTGATAACCAGCAGTATAAAAATAACATTAAACAAGTAAAAATAAATTACAAATGCTGACACAGATACAGGGAGACTGGAAATGTGGACATAACATACATGTATATGTAGAAAATTAGAAAATGTGTCTTCGCTATAGAGAATGGTGTATGGTGTGTATCAAAAAGACATACGTGACCTGTGAAGGCTAATTTTATTTGTCTTGTTGGAGGGAGTGTGTCACTGCAAGTGGGCTTTGAGGTTTTAAGAAGCCCATTGCAAGCCCAGAGTCTCTCTCATCCTGGTGTCTTCAGATCTGCATGTAGAACTCTCAGCTACCATGTCGGCTTGCCTGTTGTCATGCTCCCTACCATGAGGGGCGTGGACTTACCCTCTGAACCAGTAAGTAATCCCCAATTAAATGATTTTATTTTTGGTAAGTTTCTTTGGCCATGGTGTGTCTTCATAGCAATGGAAAAGCAGCTAAGACACTGGCCCATGGGTGTCTGGAGGATTCTCCTATCTCTGCCTCCCCTCTCACAACAGGAGTGCTGAGATCACAAATGCCTGAACTCAGGTCAAGAAGCTTAGGAAGCAAATGCTTTTAACCACTGAGCCCTATCCCTGCCATATCCTTAGCATGATGAAGAAGTTGAAAGGGGGCTTCGGATTCCCTGGAACTGAAGTTAGGAAGTTGTGATCAGCCATATAGGTGCTTGGGAATCAGACCCAGGTCCTCTGAAAGAGCAACAAGTGCTCTTACCTCCTGAGCCATCTCTCTAGCACACACACACACACACACACATACACACACACACACACACACACACACAATCTTACCTCAATTTGTTTTATTTTTGAGACAGGGTCCTGGCAGGCTTTGAACTCACTACATTGAAAAAGCTAGCTTGGAACTCACAGAGCCCACACCTGCCTCTGCTTTCTGAGTGCTGGGATTAAAGGTGTGCACCACCATGCACCACTCTTTTCTGAATTAAAAATTACTTTTCTACATGAAGGTCCATTTCTATCATGACTATGGGAAACCTAACTTTTTTTTTTCAGAATAACTAGGGACTTTAAAAAATAGAAGACATATTTACCTAAAGTATAATCTGTTACTTGAGGCTTAACCTACATTGAAAGGTATTAGTGACATTAATCCAAATTTACAGGAATTATTTCCTACCCTAATTCCTCTCAATGCAATTAGGTTTATTTATATGTGACTCTTATTGCTCCAGCTGGTACCAGATCCCTCACGGGCTTGGCGAGATGGTGGGATAATGACAAGCAGGTGTCTGCTCTAGAAACGTTAGTTCTTTCAGCATCATGAAATAGCCTCTCCAGAGACCACAGCTTCAGAAGCTCTTAGATTTTTGTCAAGGTCCAGTGAGCCTTTAATCACTACTACTGTGACCCTAGCCTGTGCCACTCTTTCACAAAAGTTCAACAACTTTGGCTAATGGCCTAAAAGAATGTGTACCTTATGTTTGGGAACTTCCTCTTTCCTCAGGAATGGCAGCAATTTTCAGTTCTCCAGACAGGGACACTTGATTCTCAGTCCTCAAGTCTTCTTTATGCTTACAGTGACCGTAGTGGAACCCAGGTGGACAGTTGGTGCTTGGGTGGGACTGGGTAGATGTGGTTTGGCCACCAGAGAGGGCCAGGTTACATGACCCGGCCTGATGCTGAGGGGTGAGACATGCTTTGGCCTCTGCTGGTCAGATCCAGGCAATTTAGCAGCTGCATGAGTTTCCATGTTAGAATCAGTGCTGAAACTCAAAGCATGGAGATACACATTTCATTCTTTGCAGTTTCCTTCCCTCTACCAAGATAAAAATAGGACACAAAAAGCCTTTCATTCGATTTTTACTACTCAAAGTCTCATCTTGCTTAGTTGCAATCACTGTTAGTGTGGCGTGGCATTGCATGCCTGCAAGCCCAGCACCAGTGAGTCTGAGGCAGGGGGATTGGGAATCTGAGACCAGCCTGTCTCAACAAACATAACTGTGTATTATTAAACAGGCTCCCATTCTCAGTGATGTATCAGAATTTACAGACCTTCGCATAATCTGCAATAATGACAGAATGATAAAAACTACATAGACAAATCTAGACAAGCAAGTCATTGCAACTTTATTTTGATCTCCGAAAATATTTAGAACCACGAAGTTATGTGTGCGTGCACACACATACACACTGTGATGGAAAGCCATATCTTGGCTGAGATATGACAACTGGGATAGAGATTCATAACTTCCCTTTGGAGTTTATGCCATAATCAGGAAGCATAACATTCTTTTGGGGGCTGCACGGAGCCAGGGAGCTGGGGGAATGTCTCAGATTTGTTCAAGGTTGGACAGCAACAGGAACTTGCTGCAAAGATAGAATCTCCACAGCTGGTTGACTCTAAGACCCAGGTAATTAGAGCTCCTCATAATGAGTCCAAAGGATACATTTTATTTACTTATTACTGCTCGTGTGTGCTGTGTATGTATGTGTATGAGAGAGAAAGAAGGAGAGAGTTCTAATGTATGGTGTCTGTATGTATGTGTGTGTCAATGGGAGAGAGAGAGTGCTAACTGATGTTCGATGCCACTGTGCTCTTGGACAACTTTGTGAAGTGAGGTCTCTCCTTCCACCTTCACATGGATTCTGTGGATTGAACTCAGGTTGGCAGGTTTGCATGACAGGTGTTTTACCTGCTGAGCTAGCTTGCCACACCTCACTTATCATCCCAGACACTGATAAATTTACTTTAATTACAGAAATGTTAATGTCTTGGTTTCCAGTGACGCAGGCCTGGAATGATACTGGAAAATCCAGCTGGTACTCACCACTCAAGTCTCAATCCAGAGGCGGAGACATGGAGGTTGCTTTGGGGCGGGGCTTGCTTGACGGTGGGATATGGAGATCCATACAAAGCTCATACCATTACGGATGAGGAGAAGATGGTCTCATTTTAGCATGATTTAGGGATTAGGCTGTCAGACACCACAAACACATTTAGAATGTAAATATTTGGGGATGAATTTTCTCCAGAGATTATCATCAGAAAATTAGTAGGTGGAGGAACTCACATCTATTTCACACCTCTGGCTGCTATTCAAAACACATATACACACATGCACAAATGCACCTGCAAATACACACACACACACACACACAGAGCAAGAGAGAGGCAGACAGACAGAGACAGAGAACAATCTATTGCAGGAACTCGTTTGTGCAAATCTAGGGTCTAGGAAGGTAAGTCCAAACCTGTCTTCTGGCCCATGAGGGAGGGCAGGCAGGAGCTAACACTGAAGTCCACAGGCAGACAGACTTTCTTCTCACTTAGGGAAACCTTGATTTTGTTCTGAAGACCTTTCAGCTGACAGGGTCTTGTCCCCTCCGGCTACAGAACAATCTCTTTTCCTAATATCTGTCAAATGCAGACGTTTACCATACCTTCAAAATGCCTTTGCAGCAAAACCTGGATTAGTGTTTGAGTGACTAGCTAACCTGCCCAAGTTGACAAATGAAATCAGGCATCCCATCAGTTAGGTGTCATTGAATACCAGCTATGTACGTGAGCCCCTGAGAGCTAATGACTTCTGTAGAAAACAGTGTTTATTTGCATCACGCCATACTTGTACTCACAGCATCTCACATTCTTGAAAACAAGAAAAGACCTAGCCAGACATGCATTGCCTGTTTTAGAGATGTTGAATCTGAAGATGGATTTAGAGAGGAAGGAAGGTAGTACACTCCATACAAAGATCTGGAAGCCAGATACATCTGAGTTTCAACTATAGCTTTGTTACCTTGTAAATGCTGGGACCTTCATTACAATTGCTAATTAAAAACAAAATTCTTTCATTCAGTTATAATTCACATTCAATGTAATATGCACATTCAAACATGTCAACGAGTTTTAAATAACATATATACCCATGTAATCATCTCAGTAATAGAGACATAAAACATGTTCCTTGTATCTGGTTGCATGACTTTTCCTAGGGAGTGTAAAAGTAACTTTTATTCACTTGTTTCAATTGTTTCAGAGAATTGTTACCTCTGTCTGCTAACCTTGGCCTAATCCTAGAAACTTCTACACTCTATACAATCTAACCTAGGCCTAGAATGTTTTCAGCCTTTGAGACTTACTGCTGAACAAGCTCATCCTTTCTAGTTCTTTCTGAGCTCTGGGCTGGCTAGTTCAACTCTGCTGTTCTAGTTCAAACTCCTCTCCCAGCTGACTTATTCAATCAGGCTTTTCTCTTGGCCTCTAATTGCTCTGGTTGGCCTCAAACTAACTCCAACAACCTGCTCTAATCTCTTGGCTCCTTCTCATTCTCTGGCTCAATCAGTCTTGAGTTCTCTCTGCAACCATCCTCTCTATTACTGTCCCAGTAAAACTGCCTCTTCTCTCCACATGGCACATCATCCTATAGATGCTATATTAAAACAGAAAGGTGTGATTAGATTTGGGGTGGCACCTGTTGTTTTGAGTGAGATGGTGGGAGATCACCTCCCTCGTAAGGTTTGACATTTGAGCTGAGATGTCACAAGCAATGTGGACATTAGGTAGAGAAAACTGCTGAAACAATGGCCCTGTTAGATAGTCCACTGGAATATCTAAGAACCTGAAAGGAATCCAGGGTAGCTGGAGTCGGAGGAACAGAGAAAGATAAGAGAGGAAAGGAAGTCCAGAAACAGCCAGGCCTTATGGTCTGTGAAAACTTAGACTTTTAATTTGAATGTAATAGGGAGTTGTTGAGGAGTTTGAGACAGAGAATAACATCATTTGATATAGGTGTTTGTTTTTTCAGATGGGGTTTCACTATGAAGCCTTGGCTCACCTGGACCTCAAGAGAGAACACCTGCTTCTGCCTCCTGAGTCCTGGGATCAGAAGTGTACATCACCATGCCTGACCCATCACTCAATATGTTTAAAAAGACACCCCCTTCCCGTTCTGTGCTGGGAGCTAAGAGTCAAAGGCAGAGTGTGTGTATACTGGTATATAGTAAGTGTTTAATAGGTTTCAGTTAAGTGGGGATTGGCATTGATTCCTAGTGTATAAATGAGGCTGTGACCCCATTTTATTTATCAGTGTGTGCCTCAAATACACATTCACAGTTTGTTTAATGTGGATTTATGTAGTAGAAATATGGTAGGTGCTGGGAAATATATATAAAAACAACAACAACACTAAGATGGGTGAAGGGGTAGAGAGAGGTTAAGAACTTTCACTGATCCTAGACCTTGGGAGGCAGAGGCAGGTGGATCTCTGTGATCTCCATGCCAGCCTGGTCTACAGAGTGAGTTCCAGGACAGCAGGGCTGCAAAGTGAGGTCCTGTCTCAAATAAATAAAAACAACAGCAAAAAAGCCATTTTCCTCTTAAACTACTAAAAAAACGATCTATATATGCACATACAAGATTTATGTGGGTGCATCTATGCCTGTACACCCATTACACATGTATATATCATATCCATATGTGCCTATGTGTATATACCTGCCCTTAACATATTTTTAAAACGATTTATTTATCTTTTTTTTCCTGCGCATCGTTGTTGTGTCTGTGTGAGGGTGTCAGATCCCCTGGAACAGGAGTTACAGACAGTCGTGAGCTGCCATGTGGTAGTGGGAATTGAACCTGGGTCCTTTGGAAGAGTGGTCCTCTTAACCACTGAGCCATCTCTCCAGCCTTGTTCCCAACATATTAAACAGAGAAAAGTCCAGTTGCTTATCAAGTATCCAGAAAATAACATAAAAATTTAAGTGCTTTTAATTTCATTTTTATGTTTCTGTTTTGTTTTGAGTTTTAAATTTTTATTACTGTCATTATCTTTATGTGTATGCCTGTATTTTGCCTGCATGTATATCTGTGCACCAGATGTGTGCCCAGAGCCTGTGGAAGCCAGAAGGAATTGGATTTCCGTGAATTAAAGGATTCAAACCCAGGTCCTCTTTAAGAGCAGCCAGTGCTTCTAAGTGCTGAGCCATCCCCCCAGCCCATTTGAATTCTTTTTAATTCGGCACCGTTTGACTTAACAAAAATTATCTATCATCTATTTATCTATCATATGCAATGTGGGGGGGGCATGTGTGTATTAATGCATGTTCACATACCACACTTGTGTGTCAAGTAGTCAGACTTGTGTGGGAAGCTTTACCTGCTGAGCTAGATATTCAGTCCTTGCTTCAATTAAAGAAACAAACAAAGAATTGAGACATTTTCCTTAAAGCGAAATGATTTAAAATTAAAAAAAAAAAAAAAGAACACGTGACAACACAAGGCTACAGTTCTTACGGAAACTGACTGACTCTTTTGCCTCTGGAGGGCAGCGCCAGGAGCGGACAGCAGGGCTGGCTGGGATTTTGCTGGGAGCCATGACAGGTCCTGCTCTAAGTACTTTCTCCTTTAACCTTTAGGAAGGCCCTCTTTACAGGTGGGAATGCTGACATCAGAGAGACTTTGACACATTTGTAGTTTTGAAGTGAGACCATATTTTACAGGCAAACAGGTTTTGACCTCTTTAATATAAATGGCTAGTCAAAAAAGCCTTGCCCTCCTGCAGTTGAACAGAAATGTACTGCTCAGGGTTTCCTGTCTGCTGCTAAAGATACACAAACACTTTATATGTTTTAATATGATCTGTAAATTTACATAAAACTCTCTGGAAGTATTTAAAATAAACAGGTGACTATATTTTCTAAGGCATGTAATTCATATGCTGTACCAAGATTTATACTGCAGGCTTTTTTCTTTTTTCTGTTTTTTGAGACAGGGTTTCTCTGTGTAGCCTTGGTTGTCCTGGACTCACTTTGTAGATCCGCCTGCCTCTGCCTCCTAGAGCGCTGGGAATACAGGCTTGCCCCACCATGCCTGGCTACACTGCAGGCTTACTAGTGGTTATTACTAGTTTCCTTAGATAGCAATTTATAGTCTACACGTTCTCCTCTTCCTCATTATTATCGATGTGTTTGCATGAGGTATGATGTGTGTGGAGGTCAGAAGAGAACTCTGTGGAGTTGGTTTTTCTGGCAAGTTCCTTCAGCTCCCAAGTATCCCACAAGCCCATTCACTTTGAATTCCAGAACCACTCAGCCAATGATCAGGGAAGACATTAATATCCTCAAGTAGAGCCGAGGAACCTGAGCCATCTATGAATGTAACAGCTGGAAAGTTTTGAGCCACCACTGGCTAAAACGCCATACACTCTCTTTCCTGCGTGTCTGGAGGTGAGGCATTCGTCATGCTGACGTGATCTACGTTGAATGTCTCTCTGCTACTCTTCTGGCTCCTCCCTTGAAGAACGTTAGTTTCATTTTCAGCCTAGTAATGACTCGGCCTTCAAATCTATATACAGTACTGCCTGAGGAGGAGCTGGTTCTTTCTGTTGTTTTCTCTTGCAAACGAGGATATCTTCCTTGGAAGCTCTTTGTAAATCTCTCCTCAGTCATCACTGTCCAGGTTAATCCATGAATTCTTTCCAAATCCATTTTAAACAAGGGACATGGGATTGCTTATAGGAGTCTCTGCATACATGCTGGCACACATGGATACATTGCCTGAACTAAGTATGGATACATGGGCTTCTGTCTGCAAAGACAAAAGAGAGGACCTGGGGAAGATAGAGTCAAGAGTCTAAACCAACACTTGAGGCTAAGCTAGGGTCTCTCTAAGCCCAAAGATGGATCTCTGTTGAAGTTGCACAGAGATTCGAGAGTTGAAAAGGGGGATGAGGATTATCATGCAGCTCCAAAGCTGAGATAATGGACATCTATGTTTTTCATACTGTGACTCAATTGGTTCAGCTTTTCAGTAGGCCAGGACACATGCTTTGGCTTCTGTAGGGGCATTTAACAAATATAGCCTTTAACAAATTATTCTGGAAGTATTAATTTATGCATGGGCTTTGCATGATTGATGTTCAAAAGTGTTTTTTTTTCTTTTAAAATGTTTCAAATAACAACAAATATCAAAAAATCTTTAACACTGTTGTATTACATTACTTTGAATTACTTATCATCATCATCAAGTGTGTGTGTGTTCATGCCACAGTGCCATGTGAAGGAAGTCAGAGGACAACTTTCAGGACACGATTCTTCTTTACCATAGGTTGTGGGATCAACTCAGGTCATCAGGATTGCATGGCACTATCTAACCTAGCTGTGGGCCATGTACTAGGTTTTTAAAGAAACACACGCACATACCAAAAAAAAAAAAAACCCAAAAACTGTAGCTGTAGTTGTGGCTTTCTGTGTATCTCTCTTAGATCCTGTTTCCTCTTTTTCTTTTCAAGGAAACCACACACTGTTGAATTCATTGTCTGTTTTCATGCTGATATTTTTATATTACTACATACAGACCCAGAAAATGCTGTTTTGAAAAAAGACACACACACACAAACACATACACACACACATTTAATGTTGGATAAGAGGTAATCTTAAAACTTGCTTCTGCAGTAGCACTCTCTGGTCAATGTTGTTTAGTTATATCAGTTTGTGCATATTAATATGCAGCTTTAGTCTATGCATCCTATGTGCACACAGCCCTCTGTGAAAAGCCCAGTACATTCCATAGACAGCTACAGCAACATCTTAGCAGCCATTTTTCCCAGGCAAGTGCAGACACTTGTCTGGTAGTCACTGCCATGGAGTGAAATTACTGCATGCACTTGGCTTTCCTACTAATAGGCTGCTTGTTGCTGCAGAAGAATGATACTTTATTTTCTCTCCTTCTACTCCCTATGTGTCTAACTCCAGTCATGTTTCATTACGTATACTGGTAAGAAGCACCTTTCTTTTCTTGACTGTGGAAGATTATAGTAACTGTTATAGTAACTGTTACAGTTCACTGTTATGTACCTTAAGTTAGCCTATTTTGTCCTTTGAAATACACTTAATTGTGTTATACATAAAGAACAAGAGAAAATAAAGACAAATTCATAGATACCAGTTTTCTTTCTAAAGTGCAGAGAGACAAGCAAATATTACCGTACTGTTGTTTCTTACTCACTTGGGAGTCATCTACCTTCTTCTCATTAGAGAAACTCTAAGAGCAGAAGGGTTAAAAGAATAGCAGAGACAACCAGTTAAACTAATTAGCATTCGGCAACCTGTCCAGTAGAGTCCTTGAACTTTATCCTGTAATATAGAAATGACAAAACTGAATGATGCCACTTTGCATCTCAAAGTGCCCTTCTATTTTTACACAATGTCTACCTCAGAGATTTGCCAGCACTTGGATACGAGTACAGCAAGCTCCCCAAAGAGTTTCCCTGTTTGGGGGAAAAGGCTATACCACTAAATCAGAATTTACACACTAATGACTGAGTGAATGGAAAGATAATTAGCAAACATGAGACCATATTTCCATCTGGGTGAGGGTGAGGGGAACATTTAATCCTATGATGAGAGAGAGGGAAGGGATGGGGAGAGGGGGGAGAGAAGGGAGGAGAGGTCGAGAGGTGTATGCTGAGATTGGAATCCAGATGGGATAATGAATAAGCATTTTAGTTCCACACGTATCTTTTCTGTGTCTCAGCATCAACAGAAATCCTCAGCACAACAATGTATTTTTTTTCTGCTCCAAGTGGCAGAAATAAGAGACCACCACAAAGGGTGGAGGCAGAGAGTGAGCTTTGGGGTCGCAAAGAAATAGTCAAGGTGAGAATCATAACAGATTCATTCATTTCCAGATAGAAGACAGAACCCCTGCACTTGGGAGACTTATCTGTGCTGGCTGTAAGTTTTTAGAGGCTGCAGCCACCAGTTGACATGTTTGGAAATATTACGAAGTCCGCTGAGCAGTTCCTTCTTCTTCCACCAAGGTTACTTTTGGTAATGATACATGGAAATATGCCTACACGTGCTCTATCCACAGAGATAATGACGGTCTCTCTCTCTCTCCCTCTGGCTGTTTTGTTTCAGATAGGAACTCACTATGTAGTTTAGGCTGCCTTGAAACTGACAACCAGCTGCTTCTGCTAATGAAATACCAGTGTTATGGGCATGTGCCACCAGGATTACAGGCACGTGCCTTGAACTCACAGAGATCCACCTGCCTCTGCCTCCCTGAGTGCTGGGATTACAGGCATGGACCACCTCGACCAGCCTTTTTCTTTCTTTCTTTTTTTTCTTAGTGGGTGCTGGGAATTGAACCTGGGTCCTCTGGAAGAGCAGTCAGTGCTCTTAACCTCTGGGCCATTTTTCTAGCCTTGAGGCAGGTGGATACTTAAATTCGAAGTCAGAGCAATTGCTACAGAGCAAGTTCCAGGACAACCAGGGCTACACAGAGAAACCCTGTCTGAAAAACAAAAAAACAAAAAAGGAAAGAAAGAAAAAGAAAATGTAAAGACTTACCTTACTTTGGGCCAAAGACCCTTGACCCTTCAGATTGCAGAAAACCTCAGCTTCCTTAGCAGCCCCTCAGAACTATAGATGCCAGAGCCGTGACCCTAACCTGGGAGAATCAGTGTGTCCAGTGGGAGAGAAACACTCATCTTAGTGTGATGATGACATTTTTGCCACCCCAGTGGAAGCCACTGGCACTGAAGGAAGTGTGCTGCTGTTGCAGTGTGTCCCAGCTCAATCCTGGCAGGGTACAATGGGGCAGACAGAACTGGCCATGCCTTTCTAGGCTTCAACACAAGTTGCATTACACTTAAAAAGCAAGACGCCGTTTCTGGCTTTCTTCTACATCTTAACATGACCTTCTGTAGCTATAGAGAGGGAGCAGTTTGGTTTTTCCAGAACAATTTATTTTACTTAAAACTGGTGGAGGGATTTCAGGTCCCACATTCTGGTCCCACCTGGAAAGTCTTCCGCAGTGTGCTTTTCTTGGAGTGTGTGCTCACGTGTGCTTCCGCTTTCAATAAAATGTGGCTGAGCAAGGAAACACATAACAAAGCAACACATAACAATGCGACTAGTTGGGGGCTACAGAGATGACTCACTAAGTAAGGGCACTTGCTGCCAAGGCTGATGAACTCACATGGTAGAAGGTAAGAACAGACTCCCACAAGTTGCCCTCTGATCTTTTCAAATGCATTGTGGCATATGTGCATTCATACACAAAAACACACACCCACAAATGAACATGTAAATTTGAGGACAAGATGGAACGACAGGTTGATGAGAACAGTGGTCTAGGTCTATGATCACCGCACTTTGGAGGCTGAAGCAGGAGCATCAGGAGCCCTATGCCACCCGGGGCTACAAAGTGAAACCCTCTCAAAATGTAAGCAGATGAGCACGTAACTCAGTGGTAGGCAAGGCCCAGTGCCACAGGCAAACAAAAACCAAGGCAGCAAAGCAAGATCAGTTGATGAGCAATGAACAGCTACAAAGGCCCTTTTGATTTCAGGACAAAAGTTTTCACCCCTAGGGCCTAAGCAAGAGCTCTACCAGAGCCATCGTCCTCAGCCCCAGTCTAGACTTGATGGAAAGGAGTTTCCTTTACATTTACCCTGATTCTTCCAAGCCTCTCTTTTGCCTGTAGACATTAGGACATTGATTACTATTTGGAACTGGAGTGTTGTGTAAAATGCACCACCGCCTCTCCCCATTCCCCAATTAAAAAGCATCTAGATGTGTTATGCAGAACTTCACCAACATTTTCTGCCCCAGACTTCTACTGTGTCTGTGCAGATTACCTGGAATCTTCCATTTGTGAGTGTGGGACTCTGGGGAGAAAGAAATAGGAAGAGGCAGGGGTAAAAAGAAAGACTTCTTGAGACTGCTGGGATCAGGTGTAGCTTTTCTACTAAAGAGCGATGTGACAGTAAGCAGACGGTGGGGCTCTGTAAATGCGAAACTTGCATTTCATTTAGAAAGACACTGCCAGGCTGCTCCTGTTCTCCCCAAACAACGGTAGGTTTAGAAAGGACAATGCAAAGTTGCTCACCTCAAATGACCTCAGAAAAATGTCACTGATCAGGGACTCTGTTGGAACATGGCCCAAGAATGGAGCCGTGAGAGAATTCTGAGTGCTGGAGAGAAAACTCCAAGGAAAAAAGACCAGAGTCTTGTGACCTGTTTCTTCAAAACAGAATTGTTCTCAGAATGTGCGCTCCTGCCCCACCCCCAGGTGTAGTGGCTAAAAGTGAGTTGAGTTCAGATTACTCGTTACAACTGGCTGCTATTTATGACTGTAGAGAGGCATGTTTTGCCACGTGCAGCTTGACCTTGTGATTGTCTTTACTCAGGTGACTCTTCTTAAGCCTCAGGGTTTAAACTGAGTTTAAGAGTTCGGATTAAAGGTGGCTATTGTATGAGACTTTAGTCTCCCTCGTTTTTAGGGTCCGTTCTCCCAGGTCCCACTCGCTCCAGAGTGATGACCAGACTCTACAAAAGGAAAGGTTTAGTAGGCGTGGCTATGAGAAGTTCTCTCATGCTATCTGATCCCAGTTGGAAATTCACTGGCTAACTAGAATGGCAACTGAACAAAACAGAAGCAACAGCCTCTGGCTGAAGATTTTATAACTGAAGCTGCGGCCGAGCAGGCCACGTGCGTGCTGAAACAGTGATCACATTGTGCATCACAGCATGAGTCCCACTTGTCAGTCACACAAACGCTTAAGACCACAGAACGGCATCTGACTGGGGACAAGGATGACAATGCATCTTTTGCTTTTTCCACTCTGTCCTGGACACACAGACATGCCGCCAGCTTTGTTCTGGGATGAGGCTTGACATTCCTTCTTGGGCCTACCCGGTCATTAACACAGAACATTCCTGCCTGCAACCTCTCCGACTACCCTCTGAAAGAAGTGATCTTTTCTTGTCATCCAACAGAAGAAGAAAGCACTATAGAGGATATCACACAGGACTGGGTTTTTATTCGCTAATCATCACTTTTTCTTATTTATTTTTACTTTACCAGTGTTTAAACAACTGTAATAAATACCACCAAGACATGTGGCTTCCATTTGACAGTATCTGTCAAAATTTGAAATATATCTATCTTTTGAGCCAGGAATTACATTCTTCAGAATTTATTCAGCAGATAAACTGGCAGATGTGGAAAACAACACATCTCTGAAGATAATCTTGGCAATGCTGTAAAAAAGGTCCAAAGATTGGAAATAAGGTCAGTGGGGGAATCGGGGTAGCTCAATAGGAAAGCATTTGCCTACCTACCATGTGAGAGGCCCCAGTCAATCCTCAACGCTGAAAGAAAAAACAAAAACCAATAGAGTGGAGACAATGTAAATATTCTTCAGTAGAGAGCCAATGACATCACCACCTACATTAGGCAAGCACTGGTTAAAAAGCACATCTCTAAGGTGTCTGTAAGATGCTGCTGAAGAGCGGGGTCAGGGCATATTCTTGTCTATGCGTAAAGCATCTCTAGAAGGTGATACATCCACCCTGGGGGAGAACTAGACAGGCAGAGGCAGGGTGGGAGGGAAACTTAGTTTTCATATCTTCCCTTTAAGGGCATTTCAGTTGTGATGTATGTAATATCTCTTCCAAGGTTTAAATTATTATTTAAAGGAAATAACAGGTCTGGTAGACAGAACCAAGGAACTCCATGAAACTTACGGTTTAAAGGAACAGAAGGAAATGGGCCATGCATTTAAGGTCTAGTCTTCATCCTTGTCATGACCTGTGAAACCCTTAGCTTTTGTAACTGGTCACTGACCTCCTCAATAAGGAAGTCCCAGACACTAGGCAACGAGGAACAGAGAGTGCTCTTCCTTAGGCCCCTAGCAGCAATGGGAATTACTAACACTGACGGGAGGAAGGGTTAAGGAGTCATGACTGATTCTGCCCCACCTCTAAACAACTGCTCTTCTTAACTACCTCTTTTCTGGCTTCACTGGATGCCTCAGTGTCTTGGGGTACATAATAACCCCAAGGTCAGGAAGACTCCACATTGTTCCTCTAATTTACAACACTTTGATCACAAAATGTTTCCAATGAACATTTGTGAACCATTTATACAGAGTCTAACGAGCATGGAAGAACACTCTTTAGTCTTTCTACTGAACCATAAAAAAGGGGAGGGGGCGCAATCATTTTGTTTGGAAAAGCCTGTTGTAGCAGATGGCATGGCAACCACTTAAAATTCTATGGCACAACGATATAATTGTGGAATGAGCTATGGTTGGGTGAAAAAACAGAGAAAGACATGTAATACATTCCTTTGTACTGTTGGGTGAAAAAAACCCAAAGAAGACATTTAATACATATGTTGTACTGTAATTTATTTGATGGCACGATGCACTTATTTGCCATCCCCCAGCACAGGGATTACAGCATCTGGCCGTGATCCACATCTGTGTGGATCACCACACCTGGCTTTTATGTAGGGGATGGGGCGCTGGACTCTGGTCCTCACGCTGGCCAGGCAGGTATTTTATCCACTAAGCCATGACCCCATTTCCATGCCCTTTCTAAGACCCCAAACATGAACCTCTCACCTGAGTGATGTCTTCCTGATCACCACAGAAGAAACCACAAAGATTACCTGTGGAGATCTGTGTAACACACCTAGAAGCTACAGGTTCTTCATGAACACTCACAGCAGCAGATAGCGGCTCAATCAATAGTTAGGAGCTGTGCCTTATAAAGAACGGAGGCCTTCTGTGTTGTAATTGTATCCTGAAGCTCCAACACCATGAGCCATGACATCAGCTCTTCCATATTGTGCAAGTATTTGAAACAATGAGAATTCACTGTTCAGATGAAGTTTCCTTTTGAGGGCTATTTTCAAAGTCACCACCATCTTGTTCTTGCTTCTCCAAACACTGTAATGTTTACCCCAAGCCTGCTGAAAATGCAGTTCCTAGGATGGAACACAGTATTCCCTTCCTCATGAGAACCTACCATATTGGAATCCAGAGGGACTTTTGATCTGGATACAAACTTCTTCCAGCTTACTCATCAAAGACTTTGTGCTTCCCACCATCCCCTCCCCACACCTGTCAAAACAGTGATTTGCTACTGAAACTTGGCCAGAAAACTGCCAAGACTTTTGTTTGCCAAGTAACATCGTCCTGGTAAGGCTTTACCTCTATCTGGCAATGGGATTTAACTAATTTTGTTTGTCTCAGTGATGGAGTCTTTTAGTTTTAGTAACATGATCATATGCAACTATTTCAGCTGTTACTTAGAAATTAATTGATACTTTTTAGTGGAATTTCTTGCTTTTAGCCAAAGGACTTGAAACTCCCTCATTATTCAATAGCTAGGGATCCAGTCAGCTAAAGCTTTCTGGGCCTACCTCTCAACCACAAAGCTGTCATGCCGACAGAGACAGCAAGTGTCTTGATGGACTCAGAGAACAATTTCTTTAAAACATTCTTAGGCATCCAGCTTCTCTGATGACACATGCTGCAGACATTGCATTTTGGGAAGAAAATTTTAGGGCAGCCCCTGGGTATCTGGAAATAGCCAGTGGAAAAACTTGAGAACACAGGAAGAGCACAGCTGAACAGCTGTACCAAACCTGTATCTTATGAGGAAACAGAACATGCAGGGATATTCAACCAAACAAAAACTCAAGCAGAGCATGGGGGCACCTGCCTGTAACATGCAACACTGGAGACGGCTGGGTGGCTGAGACACTGGGCCTTTGCTCTCTTGTAGATACAAGCTTTAACATTAAAAGACAAAAGAAATGTGAGCTCATTCTCGTGGACAATGATGTCACTTTATTGTGTGCTGTCTTTCACACACCAATCATTAGCTTTTCCAAGTGAAGTAGGAGACACACCGGGCAATAACAGAAAATGCTGAAGAAAGTTTTTCTTTTAGGGCTTTTTTTCCTTATCTTTTTTGGTCTGAAAGGAGAAAACAAGAGTTGGGGAAGGGAAAAATATGAGAAGCTTCCTGAAGTTTCTAACACCCCCATAAAAACAGCTGGAGAGAGCTGACACCCATGACAGAGCACGTGCCTGTCATGGGTGAAGAAGCCAGGTTTGATGCCCAGCACTACAAACAACAAATCAAACTACACATAAAAAGGCTTTCCTTCTGTTTGCCAGCTCTTGGTATTCTGTGCATAACTTTATTGTACAACATAGTATTTTATTTAACACAAAGCCCGCCTTGGGCTGGAGAACAGAGAGGTTCTAATTTTGTTGCAGGCCAGTAAAGTCATTCTTCAGGTATGTGGTGAGAAACAACTTGAAGACTGCTGCAAAGTATATTCACAGTTCACTTACATTTTCTTCTCAGTTTCCTACTGGGTTTCCTATTTGAGTACACTCCCAGAGCTAAAATAAATGGTGTGAGCCTACTTGTCTGCTTGCTGAATTGGAAATTTAGGCCCCAATAAAAAGAGTTAGAGATCTGGAGGTTCACTTACAAGTCACCATAGGAAACAGGCTACTGAGGAGCGTTTCCCCACAGCCCGGCTGCCCACGGACCACTGGGGAGCAGCTGTTCTCAAATGCTCCACTCCAACCCACACTGTTGTGGAGGTTTTAGAGCTCTTGGTTCCACTCAGTGTCACCGCATGGCACTTTAACACAGTGTGACACATCAAGGTCATAACTCTTGTCAAAAACACGGGACCTGAGCTGAATGTGGTGACTCACACCTGTGACCCTAAGGCTTGGGAGGCTGAGGCAGGGACATTACCATGAGTTCCAGGCTAACCTAACTCCCATGGTGAGATGTTGCCTCAAACAAAATTAAAAAACAAAGCAAAACAAAACAAACAAACAAACAAAAGAGCAAAATAAAGAGAAACAAATACATAGCAAAAATAAGAGAAATGAAAATCTAGAAGATGCCTGAGTTACTCTACTTTCTCATTTGTGACTGCAACCAGACTCGACATCTTTCATTCGGACCTGCAATTGGGCTTCTACTGCAAGACACAAAGCTTACATATTAGGCTGGTTAAAACTAAATTAAAAAAAAAAAATCTAATTGAACTTTAGAAAGAAAGAAAGAAAGAAAGAAAGAAAGAAAGAAAGAAGGAAAGAAAACAACCCAAATCTAAGTAGAGGACCATGATTAAGCTTGACAGAAAGCTAAGAATCATGAGGCCACCATACACTCTAGTGTATTCCACTAGCCTTGACACATGCAGGCAAAGTCTCACTTAGCTGTGAGGCAGAGGGTCAATGCTGGACGCACGGCTCTGAGAAAATATTTAACAGAGAGAATGTGATGATTCATTTATCAGTCCAGAAATCTCAAGTATAAAACTTCTAGATATAAGAAGGATCAAATTATATCATGTATGTGATTCAATTTAAAAATTCTTAGCCCTCTTATATTATATTATCTAGATATAATAGTAAAAAAATCAAATTACATTCATATGAAACTTTTATCAAAAGAAAACAAATCCGTTTTTATGAAATTTTACAGTACAATTATTTTTAGCGGGTCTTTTCTTAGGTCACAGTATTTATAAATCCATTTACATCTGTATAATTTTTAAAATTAAAAACAAAAGCAAATCAATAGAAATCTAAGTTTTGTTTATAAAACTCCCTTCAGTCTCCAGGCCGGCACCACATGGCGGTGTTGACTTGTCTTCCAGACACAGACTGCTCCCAGGATCCCCGGGTTACGAAGCATTCAGGCCTCGACTCATTAGGAATGCTTTTTGGTTTGGCTCACGTTGCAAGAAATTCTGGAGCATGTCCATGCCGTCCAAAGACCCCCCAGGCTTCAGGATTAGGTTTCTGTATCTCATTCCAACCTAATAAAAGAAAACATCATGCCTAATAACTCACGGGCAGAGCAACCCTCCAGATCCCCAGACACAGGAGAGAGAGAGAGTGAGGGTGAGGAAAAAGGGGCTTCAGCTTTACTCAGTCTAGACATTCTCTTCTGCAGCTCGTTCCTTCCTTCCTTCCTGTAGTTAAGGGGTTTGGAACGTCAGCCTTAGGTCTTGCCTGACCACTATTACTGTTCTGTGTTCTTGGAGTCTCAGCGGTGAGCTGGCAATGAAGGCAAGCAGGCACACCAATAGCCAAATAGAACCATTTGCCCCAGCCTGCTTGCCCATTTCCAATGTGCATCAGAAGGATTATCAAAACAAGTATTCCAGAGGCTGTGTGACTGCATGTGCTCTGAAGCAGGAGCAGGGAGGGCTAATGTTAAACAGCTTCAGGTATTTTTATAAAGGGCTCATGAAAAAAACAACAAAACAATAAACTCACACAGAAACCTAAGCAACCTTCTTATGGCTGGTCAAATGACAGGCATTTCGGAGGGATCAGAACTGGAATGATAGAAGTCTTTAGGGATGGGAAGTCTGGAATTTTAAACCTAACAGCTCTGTTTTTATTCACATAAATAGGTAAGCAGATAAGCTGAAAGAGAACAGCTGACACTCAGCACCACTCGGTTCCTTGCAGTCCTCTGCAGTCCTAGTAATGAATTCAGTGAGTCCTCATTCCAGATGCACACATAAAATACACAGATGCCACTCATATTTATATTTATTATGTGATTTCGCCAATAGGAATGATAATCTTTTTGGGTACAGGAAGAACTAGAGAGCTGCCAGAGCTTTACACAGTTTCAGCTTGGATGGAAGACAAGATCCTGCTTGTTGCAACCATCAGAGACTTAACTAATATGTAAAATAAAACACGAGTGAAATCCACTAAGTTAGACAGAAGCAAACCTATCTAATATCCTACAAGAACCATGAAATAAAGCTCTGGGGTTGTCTTTGTGCACAGCAGAAATCACTTGTAACTTACAAATCGTCTAGCTGATGTGTCCAATCTTTTGACACTATGACAGACTGATGACATTTACAAAGTTTATACCTAAGAACCCCATAATAGCATTACCAGGAAAAAACTGCAAAACAGAACAAAGTAAAAAAACTAAAAATATCTTAGGGTAGTTGATGATTCTGCTTTGGGCTGTTCTCAACTGCATGCAGCCCAGTGTACTGAGCTGGTCACATCTGACGTACGCTCACATTTAATAGACTGATTTCTAGCTGGCGTTTGCTAAATACTCAGGCAGCAAGACCAATACAATTGTGAAGTACATATGTACACTTAACCTTTCTATCAACGACATAAAAATATTTAAAAAGTGGAGTTACTATTTTGGGGCTTCAGGTTGGCCTGGGACCTGGTATGGAGGCAGGAACGGCCTCTGGTCTTGGCCCCCTAAGCGCTGGGATTACCGCTGTAAGCCGTTATAACTGGCTCATCCAGTGCCGGGGATTCAACCCACGCCAAGTATTCTACCAACTGAGCTATACCCCTAAGCCTCATGAAATTTAAAAAAAAAATTGTTTAAACACTGCAAACAAGGCACAGAGGTGTGCGCCTATACGCTATGCTTTTGGGGATGCTGAGGGGGAGGGGCAGTCACTTGAACTCCACTGTAATCACAATGCTATCATTTTAACAGGTAAGAATTACTTATTTTTTTCTGAGACGGGTTCTCTTTGTGGCCCTGGCTGTCCTGGAACTCACTCTGTAAACCAGGCTGGCCTCAAACTCCCAGAGCTCCTCCTGTCCCTGCCTGGGAATACTGCCCTACTCAACATAGAAAATTTGTGTGCATCATAGAGTTTTGCTATTATTATAAGTACTCAAAATCATTGGTTTTTGTCGTTTCTTGTGTTTTACATTATTAGCAACCCTCACATCATTTCTTCGGCAGCATCAGCTTCATTTTGGGGGTTACAAAGCTCTATGTTGCTACTGTGTCACGATCCAGGGCCTGGAGCACAATGACATTTAGGAGCGTTAAGAAATGGCTAGCATAACACTGAGAAGAACACAGCCATCTTGCCACTTTATTTACAGGATCTTAGAAAAGAGCCTGTAGCCACTGCTATCGGACAACTCCGTGACGGTGTCAATGAGGATCTGGAGCTGCATTTAGTTTGTGTCACTTTGATATGGAGAAGAAAATATTAACAAGTTAAATTTTTTCTCACATGTTCTGCAATAATATCACCAATCCAACAGTAATCAAGATGCTAAAATATGACTGGCCGCTCTTGTCATTCTAGGAAGAGTATCAGAGCTCCTTAATTTAAACATGCTCTTCCTTCCTACCCTTTCCTTCATTACTCAATATGTTTCAACCTGAGCACTGTGCTCTCTGGGCACAGTGGTACAGAAACTGCACAGACAGTGGAAGTCAGGTTTATAAAATAAACCTCATATTAAGGAAAACTTAAAATACATACTAATAGTAGAGAACAAAGTATGGTGAATCCACACATCAATCATCCAACCTCCCTAAAGGGTCCTGAGGTGACAGGTGTCCCCGCTATGCCCAGTTTAGTCAGTTTCTAGGATCAAATTCAGGGTTCTCTGAATGCTAGGCAAGCCATTACCCAACTAAGCTGCACCTTCAACTGCTCATCATTCTTGCTGTTATTATTGAGACAGGACACTCTATAGTGTAACTTGGTCTCTAATTCTTATGTTCCTGCCTCAGCCTGCCAAGCATGGAGATTACAGGTGTGTCCTACCACACCTGGCCATAATTAGTATTTTTCCTCAGATAGTCCATGTTCAAGCTCTATGTTATATATACCATTGTATATTAAAAGGCATGGTGGTGCATGCCTTTGATCCCAGCAGGATCTGGTAGATATCTAAGTTTGAGGCCAGCCTTGTGTACATAGCAAGTTCCAGGGCAGCCAAGGCTACATGGTGAGATTCTGCCTATGAATGGTGTGTGTGTGGGGGGGATTTATACCTCAAATATTACAGAAAAAGAACAAAACATTAAGACGTAGCCCAAGATGCAACATCTGACAAACAGTAGGACAGTGCTGTTGGAAGGCAAAGGCAGCCATGGGAAATTTGTGCAGTGCTGTGAGGATGTGGCTCAGGCGTGCTCTGCCTGCAGAGCCACGTCAGAGCAGGGCACTGTTTAGTCTCAGTACAGCTCAAAGTCTTCCTCTGCTTATGCCTCCAAACAAGCTGATTCAATTTCCTCAATTATAGAGCAATGGTCTTTTAATAGTTCCATTTCCCTTGCAATGAAGCTTGGAGAAGAGTTTAAGAGTCATTTTTGTAACAGACCCTAGCTTTTGCTAAGGAAAAAAAAAAAGAGTAGTTCAGTCTTTGTTTAAGAAGGAATTGTGCTCGGAGTGAGAAGCAGCTGGGGACAATGTCTGCCACAGGTGGAAGGAGTCCTGGCCTTCAGCCATTTGGTGATGTTTACACAACACAGAAACTTGAACTGTCAGGAAGGCTGGGAGAAGAGCTCTAAGGTCCTCTGGAAGATTGCACAGAGTCAGATCCTATCAGCTCTCCTCTGAAGCAAAATCAATCTCACCAGAGAATCAGAGTCCTGGAGGAGCAGTGAGTATCCTCTGGCACTGTGCAAGCCTTTTCTAACCCTGAGGATTTCTAAGGCGAGGTTAGCCATTCTGGAGTCAGGCCCAGGCCTGAACTGTGGCTTGGTACATTAGCCACATAGTATCTGGCCTTGGCTTCCTTACCTATAAAATGGGAATATGCTGTCCTTACGTTTTACAGGCTGTTAGACATAGTGGGATTTGATAACTCCTATTCCCCAAACCCTCAGGCACTTACGTATCTGTCTGTATTCAGGGAAATAACTGTATTCTTACTTTGACATTTCCTTAAAATTACTTCTGCCTTTTAATGAAGCTAAACAAAAGCACAAGAACTTCACCTCTACTATCAATGAGGAAGAATATGTAGTCCAGGAAGAATAGTAAGCAGGAGAGAGAAGGCCCTCATTTTATGCAAGAATATGAACCCTTTGAGGCAATATTTTAATAGCAAATGTAAGTGTCCTACACAGGATGTTCCTCACCCATCAGTAAGGAAAACATGGGAGGTGAGAGCACTGGCCCCCATCACCTTTGTATCTTTGCAGCACACTCACAGCTTTCTTGTGGCCTTTCAACCCTGCCACCCGGGAGCAGAGCCAGGGTTGTCAGCTTCCAGTGTGGAGCAGAGTAAGCGCCCCGCCCAGGACAGGTGAGGACACCTGGCACCTGGCGTACTCTCCCACCTGTCTGCAAAGTGGACTCTGAGATGTCACCCAGCCCAGTGCCCTCCCTGCGGCACACCCTTTGTTTTCTCTGAAAGTGGGGTGATGTAGAGTAGAAAAAACCAAACCAAAACCAAATGCCTTTGACACAAAGCAAGGCAGGGAAGCGAGGAAGGCTGGTGCTGGTAGTCAGGAAGACCGAGAGAAGAAAGGTAGGAGGGACCATCTGGCTTGAAGGTCTCCTGAAAATTCTCACACTAAGCTGCACTTAGTAAAGGCAAAAAAGGAGTGGAGTAGGGCAAGAGAGAAAAATGTCCGGATAGCAGTGTCTGGGGGGAATACATCAGAAGTATGTGTGTGGGGCAGGAGTAAGGTCCAAGATACACACAACTTAAAGGCAGTGAATAAAACAATCTCTTTTACGAGAGCCTTCTGACCTAGAAAGGGAGATAAGGAATATCTACTTAGGCACTGGGCGTGGTGGCCCATACCTGTAATCCCAGTACTTGGGAGGCTGAGGTAGGGAGATGGAGAGTTTGAGGCTAGTCTGGGCTAAACAGGGACACCTGTCTCCAAACAAAACAGAAGGTACACTATTAATACGTTAGTAAAAGCACAAGAAGGCTATTAAAAAAAAGAAAGAAAATAGAAAAAAGAAAGGTAGGCCCAGTGACATAGGCATGTAATCTTAGTTATTTGGGAGGCTGAGGCAGAAGGACCACAAATTTAAAGGTCTGCCTGGGCTACAAAATTGAGTTTCCAGGCTAGACTGGAAACTAGTGCAACCCAGGTTCAAGCCCTTGGGTACAGCTCTATAGCCCAATGTGGAGTGCTTACTTAACATAGAGAAGGTCCTAGGAGACAAAAGAACTGCCTGCATCGGCTGGGATTTAAGCCTTGCAGAGAGGAAATCAGCTAAGCACATGGCTTGAGACTGGAAACCCAGCACTTGGTAGGCTTAGAGTAAAGGACCACAAATTCAAAGCCATCCTCGGACACATAGAAAGACTGCCCCGGTGAGTGCATTGGAGGAAATCAATACCATTTCTTTCCTTCCATCAGGCAAAACCCAAGGCTGTTAAAGGCTCAGATTTGACAAAGATCAGTGGTTGCATAGGAGGGCAGATGAGCCAGAGTGGAGGAGACATCTGGATCTCTTCGTGAGGGATACCCAGGAGAAAAAAAAAATTCCACATTTTCCCTTAGGGACACATCACAGCTGGAACTGAGCCTGAAATCCTGCTCAAATAGTACTGGCTTTTGTTTGTTTGTTTTTTTAAGATAGTGTTTCCCTGTGTAGTCCTGGAACTCACTACACCTGCCCATGCCTCCCAAACTCTGGGATTAAAGGCATGGGTCACCACACCCAGTGAGTACTAGCACTCTTAATATTAAAGAGTATTAATGTATGCTATTTCATGTGAGGTCTTCCTATGAAACCACAGACTAAAACATAACAGTTAAATCAAACCAGCTTGAATTTCTTAGTATTTCTTTCCAAAGCAACACCTTTCTGTGCTTTTCCTTCACTGACGCGAGAAACAAAGCCTAGAAGCTTCTCTAAAAGGGTGGAAGACATTCTGGCTTAACAGTATGAATAGCCTTTGAGCCCACAGTGTTTATTACCTCTTAGGAAATTTTCCCACAATGAAGTTGCCTTATTAAAAAAAAAATGGCCCTAGTTAAAGTGCTCCCATTTTTTTCAACCCTGTGATTAGGGGCTGGAGTTTGAAATTACATTTGATGAACTTGAAGACATCCTGCAAGGGTACCAGCTCTGGACGAGGGGCACTAACCCCAAGCAGCCCTCCATCTGTCATTAAGACAAGTGCCAGCGAGGGAGAAGTTACTTCTCCATGTTCTATTGGGAACAAACTTTAGGGATGTGTGTGTGTTCTCCTCTATGTGTACACATGTGCAAGAAAACAGAAATGTGAGGGTTTACATGAGTATGCATGTCATGTGCGTTCCTGTTTCTGTACTTACGTAATGCTCATAGAAGTATGAATGTGAGGGCCTGTGTGCATGTGATGCATGAGTGTAAGTTAGAGAGCAAATCTGGATGTCTTCCTCAGTGCCTCTTCCCCCTTTCCTTAGGACTTGGAGAAGGTCTCTCACTAAAGCTGGAGCTCATCGGTTCAGCTAGATCGGCTGGCCAGTGAATTCTAGGGATCCATCTGCCTTTTGTCTTCACTGGGTTACAGAATGTGTTGCGGTACCTGGATTCTATATAGATGCTGGAGATGCCAACTCATGTGCCCATGCTTGCAAGGCAACGATATTGACCAACTGAACCACCTCCCAATCCTGAGCTCAGGGACAAGATGATAAGCTTATTAAATAGCTAAAATGTAGTATTTGCTCATTAGAAAGAATATGAAAAACTACAGAGAAAACACAGGTAGTAGAGGCCGAGGCTGCAACAGGAAAGTGGCCAATTCCAACACTTGGAGAGAGGTCCCAAAGCAGAAGGAAGAACATTGTGCCATAAAACCTTCCAGCTGCCGTTTGGTATTCGGAAGGCTTCGGGCTGACATGTGAGCCTCCTATGTTTCTCTTCCCAGTGAGCAGCACAGCCTCTACACATGCTTGCCAGGGTATGAAATGGTGCTCAGAGCAGGCCCCAGGCTTTGCAGGGCCTGGAGATGCGCTTCTGTAGAGTGTAACAAATGTGGTCTCTTGCTCCCAGGGTCTCGTGCCTGGAACTGAGTCCTTAGATGTCCAGCTACCTTCTCAAATGTTCCAAACACAATGGGGAGTGTGAGGCCTTGAGCAAGAGTTTACGTGACAGACTGTGAGAGACGACTCCATGACTTCAGACCGAGAGCAGCACTGCTTCATCCTATAGAAATTCCTGTTGTCACTCTGCTTACGTAACCGAGCTCCATGCGCGAAACTAAAGGCAGCGCAGTGCAGGCACAAGCAGGGCTCGCTCTCCTGTGCCGAGGAACAGTGTTTCTTCTCCTCTTTCTCCACACTGTAGGAATGATGGAAGCTTCGTCACAGAGCAGGATTATTGTGCCAAGAATTTTAAATTTTTCATAAATATTTGTATTCTCTAGGTCAGGTGCTAAAGTAAATATTTGTAAAACTAAACAAAGCAAAGCCATGCCACAGAAACAAACAGAGCATTCACTACAGGAGGCAGGTGTCAAATGGCTGTTGAAAAGCTGATTCTCGAATCCACACGTGTAGGGAAGAGAGTGAGGGTGGGGTGTGGGGGCCTCTCTTTGGCTTCTCCAGCCAGGTCCACAGTTGCTGTCATGGCAGGGCAGTGAGAAATGACAGCATTCTTCACAGCATTTGTAAAGGAAGGGAAAAGGTAAAATTCAAAGCAGCCTCCTTGGCCAAGAAGTAGACTACCATTGAGTATTGTCACAGAGTCCAGAACTCAGTGGAGCTGGATGGTGTTTCTAACATCCCAGGAAACAGCTCCAGGTTGTTGGGATCTTTCTCCAAGTTCGCTCCTGTCCTCGCCTAATGAAGAGCAGCCTGGCTGTCTGCTGAGCTTCAGAGCTTGAGAATAAAAGGCACAGAGAAAGCTGATGGCAGGTCTGCTTCTGCAGGATGTGCAGGCAGCTGGAGAGCCACTGGGAATCTTGAGTTTGGCTGCTGCTTTGACAGCTGAAGACTGGAGGGCCGAGATGCAGCTAGATGAGTGGAGTGCAGAGCCTGGCTCACCTCAGAGGGAGTGTGTGCTTACACCAGGAAGCCTCCTAAGTATGGCAGCCAGGCCCAGGTAATACTTGGACCTTTTCCAATCCACCTTTTCCTCTCCTTGAAACACTGTTTCCGCTAGGCTAGGTGGTGTAGTCTGTAGCCCTAGCACTCAGGATGTTGAGGCAGGAGAACTGCTTTTAGTTTCGGGCCAGCTGGGGTTATAAAGCAAAACTATTTCAAAACTACCAAAAAAATTTCCTCAACCACCTATTGTGTTCTGAGTTCCAAACCAATCCATGGATTGCATAAAGTAAGGAACAGTTCCATGAAAGGCACAGAGAAATAAAATGAAGTCCGGAAATCTTACCACCAAAGTCACTAGCATTTGGTGTGCTTTTGTTCTAACCATATTTTAAGAATACTGGGTAAAACCTATTACAAAGACTATTTTCATTTTATATAGCAGTTATATCAAACAATTCAGACATTAGCAAAAGTCTACCAAAACCTTTGCCACAGGTTTAGGTTCATGGTTTGATTAGGACGGTGGACGGGGGATCACTTTGGTCTGGATAATCTACAAGAGTTCAGATGACTGGCCTTTTGAAAAGTATTCTTAGGGGATTTCTGTGTGAGTGTTTTGTCTATTTGCATGGATGTGCACCACTTGTGTGCCCGGTGCTTGCAGGGGTCAGAGGGGGTGATAGATCCCCTGGAACTAGAGTTACAGGGGGCTGTGAGCCATGAAGTGTGTCCTCTACAGGAGCAACACATGCTCTTAAACATGGAGCCATCTTCCTAGCCCCATGAGTGGGATCTTAAAGAACAGCATGATTTTTGAGAGGCACAGATGAAAAGAAAGGAAGGAAGGAAGGAAGGGAAGGAAAGGAAGGAAGGAAAGGAAGGGAGGAAAAGAAGGAAAGAAGGAAGGAAAGAAAAGAAAGAAAGAAAAGTATCCTTTAGTTTGTTTTAAAACAGGGTTTTATGAAGCTCATTGCCTTAAACTTGTTATGAAGCCAAAGATGATCCTAAAACTCCTGATCCTCCTGCCTCTGCCTCCCAAGTGATGGGATTACAGGTGTGTGTCACCACTCCCGGCTTAAGGAAAGGTATACACTTAAAGTGCAATGTCCAGAAGAAATAAATGGATAAAGGTGGGCAGAGCCACATTCCTGTCTCAGTTTTCTTAACAAAGGGGAACTTGGACTGGACACAGAGATGCAAACCTGTAATCCCCAAAGCCAAGGAAGGATGAGGCAAGAGATTCAAGTGTCTGCTATTGCCTTGCATTACATAGTGAATTTTTGGGGTGGAGTAACAAGAAAGAGAGCAAGGGCAAATAAATAGACTCACACAGTCTTTTCCAGAAGACCCTGGAGAGGGCACCATCTCAATGAGATGCTGGAGTAGTGAGGCCTAGGCACATACTGAAAGCAATGTAGAAGTCAGATGTTAAACAAGAGTTGGCATCAGGCCTTTGTGAGTGGGTAGGTCAGAAAAGGAAGTTTAAAAACCAGCTGGGTGAGGTGGGATGGGAGAGGGCATGCTTGGAATGAATAATAGTATGGCTAACATGGAGGTATTTTTTGGAGGGAAAAACAGAGAAACGGGGGCCTAAAACAAGGCATATTTCAATATGTATGCAGAGAGGCACCACTTAGTCTAGAAACAAAAGCCCAAAGATCAAGTCAGCTGATTGAAATAAGCATTGAGAGCTTGATTTGGGTAATTTGTTCTAATTCCTGAACCAAACAAAACTTGGAAACACACTGGAAATATGCCAGCCTTAGGCATAACTGACAGTCGAGTCGCTGATGAGCAGGGAGACCGGGGTCTGTCCCAGGAAGGCTCGGCTGGCAGCCACCTCACTATGCATGGGAAGGAATGGCTCAGATTAATGAAGCAGCTTAAGTTACCCCAAAGGCACTTAGGTTACAAACTATGTAGTAGGTGGAGTACGCCAGCCACAGAAAAAGGGCACCTCCCACAGAAAATGCACAAAGAAACCTGTAAAGAATATCAAAACACGGAGACTATTTACATCAGGAAGAAGTTTACCTTTCTTTCTCAACTTCTTATAAAACAGAAACACTGCATGGCACATGTCAAAACTAGTAGCTATAAACTCTCAAGTGCATAAACAAGGCTTTGAATTTTTAATTATGCAATATGCTGGAATGTTAATAAGCAAGAAAGTGCAGTAGGCTTTTTTTAAACCTATAGAATTAAGAGTTAATCACTTGTATACCGAAACTTAATGATGTATGATGATTGGAGAAGATGCCAGGCCTTAAAAGTTAAAAGCTGCTGCCAAGTCCCTTACTCTAATCTGGAACTGGAGTTTGCTACTTTGTAAGTTCTTTCTCTCTTCTACCTTTCTTACCCCTTTACTTCCCTTTCAACCCCCAAAGTTAGACAGGAGAGAAAGAACGAGAGGGGAAAGGGGGTTGTTACCAGTTGGACTTCTTTGAGCTGATCAGGGGCGTTGCGTGCCCTTGGGTAAGTGTCATCCCCTGCAACCCGATCCCCAACAGGACATCTGATTTCTTCTCATTTACTTGACAAGCTGCATCAAAGTGCAACCAACTGCAGCCACCCACCTATTGGGCTCTAGCATTTATATATCCTCTGAAAAGTACCCAAATTCCAAATGTCACACACTCACAGAAACTATTCACAGCTTGCAAAACCACACCCCTGCCAGAGCACAAGGCAAATCATAGCCAGCCTCTGAAGCCCTAAACCCTTACACCTGGGATTAAAACCAAAAAATACATTCCCATATTTCTGTGATTTTTAAAAGAAACCAAAATTATACAATTCTCACCACACTAAACTCTAGCTATTCTAAGTATTTTATGCCTGGAGCTAAGGGAGGGAGGACAAGTACAAAATTAACACAAGGGGGCGAAAAGGCCATACAATACCTCTGGATTCATGATCCCTTCTTTTTTAAAACAGCTGTGAAACATGTCCATGGAAGAGACTTCACTCCAGAGATATCCATAATACTGGCCATCATACCCTCCTGCCAAATGTCCAAAAGTAGCTGGCATATTTGTGCCTTAAAAAAAGATACATTTCAATTAGTGTGATGGCAAATGCCAATTATTGAGGTTATGAGCTAGCTAGCTTGCCTTTGGGGAGCCCCGCCGTGAGGAGAGAGTGAGTGACAGCGCCTCACTGGTTGGTGTGTGCCCTTGGCGAAGGTGTTGCAAGCCTCTCTCCTTTCAGTAGCTCAGCTCTGGAGTGCCTAACAACTCCTGATGCTTTGTCCATACCTTTCCAAGGAAAGGCAGCCCTTAGATGCCATGTGCCTTTAACATACTCTAATAGCCCTCTTTTTCCTGGGAAAAAAGTGCTGGGAATCAAATGCAGCCTAACTCTAATGCTGAACTACAAACCCAGCCCCCTCACACACTTCTAGTATCTCAGATGCCTCAAAATAAAATGGCATTTGTGTAGGTTGATAATTTATGAAAATGAGAAGTGTTTTGAAAAGAGGTTTGCCAAGCGAGTCTACACTGGGCTGCCATTTAGTGGAAGACGCAATGTTGCTCCTTGGTTTACAGATCCGGAAGTGCAGGTAGGATGATTCAAGGGCCACTCTTATCTTAATATCCTCTATAACTGTGTCTGATTCATTTAGACAACAACTTCCTTAATGAAAAAGTTTACTTTGCAATTGACATCCAAATGCATTTATATATTAGTTGGTTTAAAAGTAGCCATGTAAGTTTAGACTCACACAATAACAAACACTGTATCTGGTTAGAAACTGCCAGTCAAAAGCTTGAACTGGCATTGCAGTCAGAAATGAAGGAGGTTCCTGTTTTTCCCTGAATTGCCCCTTCTGCCAACTTCTTCCTGAAAATGACAGGGAAGTCCTGGTGCATACAGGGAGGGCGGGGACAGGCAGGTGCTGCCAAACGGGAATGGCTATGTTCTGGGGCGGAGGCCAATTGCTCACGCCTGATTACACTGAAATGCTGTGAGTCTGGTGCCGCCTCTCCTTCAAGCACATTTGGAAAGGACAACTCCTAAGGCAGAGTGTGCTTATCTGAAAGCTATGGTCTGATTACAGAGAGCAGAAAGGAATGAAGTGAGCTCTGAGCAACTCCACCCGCCTATAAGGCTGTGGACACGCTCAGGTCTCACAGAGATGAACTCAGGGCCAGTGTCTCATACCTGGTGTAGCTGCAACTCCCAAAATTTCCGTACAGTATTTAGCATATTCACTTGCAGCATCCAGCGACGCATCGGTATGGAGAGACTGATCAACTTTGCTCAAAACAATTTGGCGCAGTGTCAGAAGACCTAATAAGGTTAAGAGTGTTTGAAGAATGTGTTGGAGAGAGAACTATGTGTTCTAATACCACAAGGTCAGAGATTTGAAAACTGATTCCAGCACCACTCATCACAAAACGGTAGCAAGGCAAAACGGCATCCCAACCATATAAGACTTAGAAGAAACTTCTTCCTTAGACACAGTCCCAGGCATCTCCATTCCCACATGTTCAGTGTTCTTCCCTACATGCATAGCACTCTTTGGCTATGCCATTAAAGTGAAAATAAGTGTCGGAAGAAACAGCCAGCAATTCTGCATTCAATAGTTCCTACTTGTTTTCCTTCTCCAGAATGTTGAATCATACCTGTGTTGACCAGCCTAGAAGCCACAAGCCTCTCAAGCAGATCATCTGTGATAGGGCTCCCGTCTCTATAATGTTTTGACAGCTTTCGAAGGGAGTCGATGTCCCACACCCAGTTCTCAAGCATTTGCGACGGGACCTCTACAAAGTCAGTCTCCACATTTGTTCCGCTAAATCGTGCAAAGTCAGTCTAGAAGGCAAACATAAAAGTATTTTTAAAAGCACTGAGTTTAAAAACTATGCATGCAATGAATTATAATGAGACCCATCAAAACTTAAGGCAGAATCAGAACAAGGCACTGGTGCAGATGTAGCTCATTGTCTATTGTGAGGCTGACCCTAGCACTAAGGTTGGGAGAAAAGACAAACAATTTCCCTAAGATAAAGTTTCTCTCAAGCTCCTCCTTACAGTTGGTCACTGTTGTTTACTCAATACATGCCTTTCTGGACATTCACCACTATTGCTCAAGTACTCAAGTGTAAGTCAGTTAAAGAGTTAAGTAACAACATTCCAGATGTGTGTGTGTGTGTATGTGTGAGAGACAGAGAGAGACAGAGAGAGAGAGGCAGAGACAGAGACACAGACACAGAGACACACGGAGAGAGAGAGTTTGGCCCAAAGGTAAGCCGGCAAATGAGCTGCAAGTGTGAGTGACTATGAACAGAAAGGAGAAAGTAATAACCTGAGAGTTCAAAACCTCTGTGGTGGAAGGGACTCGCTCAGGGGGCCTATGCTAAGAGTTCTAAATGCCATATGTCAAAAATCCTTGAGCCAGATGTTTTAAAATTTCCCAGAAGAAAGTCAGAGATTTCTTAGAACAGGCTAGTGGCTTGTTTTCATTCATTTTTTTCTTAGGCTAGTGTTTTTTAATTCACAGAACTCTTGCAAAGTGAGAAGAGTTAGCACTGATCCCACAGGGTCATGTCTAGGATGGGCCCTCCTGTTTCCCTGTGTTTTGCATCCCAGCACTCTCCCAGGCTCCATCACCCCAGGCTCTACAAAGAGGGAACAGGAAGAGGACTCAGTCACGGAGAAGGCAGCAGATGGGGTGCCAAATCAGCAGTGTATAACCATTCTGCTTTTGGCCCAGGGCACCGGCACAGATGTCAGAATGACAGCACATTCTGCCTTCCTCTCTATGCAAAAATGCTCTTTGCTTGAATTCACAGCATAACTGTGCTGATTCTGCATAGAAAGGGCTGCAAGATAGGAGGTCCAAGTAGGCACTGGAATTGGAGCACCTCTACTGAAGAAATACCTCCATGCCCCAATTCGTGCAGAAAGAGTCAAAGACTCCTAGAAACGATATTTTTCCTCATTCTGGTATGTCAGCTCTTGAGACTACATCCACATTATGGGTAAGACAATCTAATGCTGTAATAGCCAGGACCCAGAGAAGACCTTTCTGGGTGAGCATTATGAGTGATATGATTTAAATCTCTATACAAAAAGCCCAGACGATAGTTCACTTGGTAAAATTTCTGCTGCATAAGCGCAAGGACCTAAATTCGGTCCAGTGCCCAGGTAAACAGGCAGGTGTGGTGGTCCCAGCACTTGGGAAGTAGAAAGAGGAGAGAGTCTTGCCAGCCAGGCAGCCTACCTGGCATCAGTGATAAACTGTCTCAAAAAAGTTGGACAGCAACTGAGAAACAACACCAGAGCTTGACTTCTGGCTTTCACACCCAGGTGTACAAATGTGCACTTGCACACACATGAACATACACACATAGTTTCCCCATCCCAGTGTCCCCACATTATTGTACAATATAAGTCTATTGGTGAACTGAGGCATACACAGAATCATATCAGAAGTAGGATTTAGAACCAGATGGGAACAGGAAGGGACTTAGCCACAGAGAAGGGAGCAGACGAGTCCATAACTAATAATTGTAACAAGAATGCTTAGTCCAGTGCAGCTTTATTGTATAGAAAAATGGGGAAAAGAATGCAATTATGATGTTTTAAAAGTGACTATGTCTCTTTTTAAAAAAAATTATTTATTCACTTTACATCCCAATTGTAGCCCCTTTCCTTCTCTCTTCCCAGTCCTACCCTCCCTTCCTCATCTCTCCTTCCACTCCCCTATTCCCCAGAAAAGCTGAGCCCCGCTACCCATCCACCCATCCCATGACTAAATCTTTTAAAAGGGGATCTATTTTTTATAAAGGCCCTTTACCAAACTTCTCCTTTACATGAAGAATTAAAGTGCAATGTGAGTGTGTTCTGAGAACAGTGACTTCCTCCTGAGATGGGAAGATCTCTCAAAGATTGCACAGTAGGCTGAGGTACACAAGGTCAAGCTTTGCCAGTGTCTAACCTGAGCCAGCGATGCTAACTGCATGGTTTTATGAACCATAGCTTTTAACCGAATACTAACAGTGCAAATAAGGGAAAATCAAGCCTCCAGTTACCTACCATTATACAACATGACCAGAGTAGAAGTTCTGTAAATCTTGCTTGTGTGGACATTTCTAAGTCAGTATTTGCAAATGCATATATGCACACAGGCAACACACATACAATATGGGGAAAGGGTCTGTACTCACACATGCATACATACACAGTCTGAGGGAAGGGTCTACATGCAGATACACACACAGACACACACACACATATATACACACTGGGGAAAGGGTCTGCTCAGTACCCAGAGAAAAACATGAACAAATGAGTACCTCATGAATTAAAGTTGGACAAACAAGAATCAACACAGTTATGTCACCAGAGAGGAGAAGAGAGGCCTTATTCTACCCGAAGCCTGCTGTAGTGGGCCAGAGCACTGGCAGTGAATGAACAGACCAACAATGTTCTTTCTCTAAAGAACAAAAGGAAATGTTTGCAAGGAAGGAGTAAAAGCTAAAAATAGCTTGCCTGCTTACAAATTTCCCAAAAGTCAGCCATGCTGTGTCACTGTGAACCCTTTGGGCAACATCATTTAAATATTTTTCACATGAGGACAAAAAAAAATCTACAAAATTCAAAAGCTTGTTTTCCAGCAAACAACTGAACTCCCAAGCCAAAGAATCCCACAGTCAGCACACACATGGAAATGGAGATGTTAGCTCTGCAGTGTGAGGGGGCCTGGTGCACAGGACTGTGGAGAAGCTAAGCTGTCACACATTACCAAGCATGGCACTCCCCAGGTTTTAACTGTGATTCTCTACATAGTTCTCAGCATGATCCATTGGCGGTGTTGAAAACAATAGTTTGGGAACATGAAGGCTAGCGGTGTTCATCTATCTCCCAGATGAAACTAAGGATTATGCTATCCCACAAAACAATCCAACGGGCAAATCACAGCATGCCTCTTGCAGAAAATGTTTTGACCATGAGAGCCTAAAAAACAAGGTTAGCTTAGATTTCTGTTTGCACAGAGATTTTTGAGAGGAATAAAGTTACCTAACTATGAAATAGATCTTTTTCTTTTCTTTATTTTCTTTTTTGTTGTTGTTTATCAAGATAGGATTTCTCTGTGTGTAGCCTTGTCTGTCCTGAACTGGCTTGTAGACCAGGCTGGCCTCGAACTCAAGAGAGCCACCTGCCTCTGCCCCCCGAGTGCTGGGATCAAAGGCGTGCGCCAGCACTGCCTGGCTTTCATCTCTCTTTTCTTCCTTTCTTCTGTCTTTTAGATTTATTGTTTGTGTGTGGGTGTTTTGCCTGCATTCATGTGTGTGCACTACACGCGTGTCTGGTGCCCACGGAGGCTAAAGGGGGGTTGGACCCCCTGGAACTGGAGCTACAGAGGGCTGTGAGCTGTCATGTGGATGCGGAGAACTGAACCTGGGTCCTCTGCAAGAGGAACAGTTATTGTTAACTACTGAGCCATCTCTCTCCATCCCTAAAGTGAATCTTTGCTTTCTTTACTGTCTCACAAACAGGATGTCTAAGATATATTCCATTACAGATTTAAAACCTTTGTCTTGCTAACGTAGAGACTAACTTTTAAACTTACACACTAGAGCAAAATGACACAAACTTAACTAAATTTGTCGTGTGAGCTCTTGCAACATTTAAAGGCCAAAGTATTACGTTATTATTGTTTGATTAAGAGACTAGCTCCTTTTACTGGTAACGTAAGTGCAGTGTGCCTAGAAGAAATGACGGGCCTCAGAAAATGTGACCTGGGCTGACCACGGGGCCCACTATTGATTTAATAGCATGTAGTCCATCTCCTAATCTGTCTGGTCTACCATGTCTACAGCTCATGGAGAAGCTTAAGTAACAGGCACTAAGACAAGTGGCCAGTAGCTATCAAACTGTGCTGCTACTAGATGGCTAAGAGGTCGGTTTTATCTTCCCACACATCTAGCCATCACTGTAAAAAACAAGAGTGACAAAGAAGATATGGGTAACAATCCATCTTTTGTTAGTCTTCACATCAGTCCTGTAGTTCAACAGGTCAGCATCTAAGGAAATAGGAAAACCCACACAATTCGGAGAAGTCGTACATATCACAAACAAAATTCATGGGCTTGCCTTCAAACTACATATACTGCCCTAACTAGGCACTTATTTTAAACTGCTCCTTTTAAAAGGAGAACAAATAGAAGTTCCACTTAAATGCAAATGCTGAGGTCAGAGAGTGAACCTGCTCACCATCCCATGACCAGCCCAGCACATGCCCAGGGGATGCCAGGCTTGAGGTCTGTGCATTGAGGTGTGAGAGGAGTGTGTGTATGGAGAATCTAACTCAGATAATTCAAAGACAGTTTCTGTTTCTGTTCCACCGGCCCAGCTTCCCCACTAATATTGTTTCTCTATGTACTCTGAATACTTAATATTTTATTTGTCTCACTTCTCTTGACAGTATTAGGCTTCCAATTTTTGGATTCTTGTTTTCATGTCCTCCAACTAAATTCTAAAAATTCAAGATATTCTAACTTTCTATTTTAAATTTTATTCTACCATTCTTTGTATGTCACACACAGGAGATAATCAATAATTCTGCTTTTTAATATATTACCTGAGCATTCTTCTTCACAAAACTTTTCCCTAATAATTAAGGACTCAATCAATGTTCTTCCAGAGGACCAGAGCTTAGTTCCTAGTACCACCCTGGCTGGCTCACAACCATCTATAACTCTAGCTCCAAGGGATCTCATGCTCTCTTCTGGCTTTCACTGGCACCCATACTCATGAAGATAGACACATGAAAGTAATTTTTTAAGAAGCTAAAAAAGTATATATATAAATTGTAGTAAACAAAAGAAATAAGCAAATTTCTAAAGAAATATTATACATTCACATTTTTGTTTATGTTAGCATCTATTCTATGCTAGTGCGCATATAAATATATATATAATATTTATATATATTTATAAATATATATAATGTTTATATATATATTTATATGCGCACTGGTATACAAATTTAAAAAACAAAATACCAAAATAAAAGAGGGATCCTAAAAGAAATTGTGTCTGATATCAAAGCCATAGACTCTAAAAGTTCACTGAGAAAAGTGAAATCAGAGCAGCATCTGATAACTTAGGAAGAAGTCTTTATCCACACTGTATGTGGGAGAACTAACTCAGATCCCACGCCACACATCTGCCTCTCCTGTAGTGCAGGCGTCAGGAGTGGCCGGAGCATGCTGAGCTGCCTTTGGGCAACTTGTGCTAAGCCTTTTCACTTAGAAATTGGGGAAAACAATGTATCTCCATGATCTCCCTAAGTGGATCAACTAAGGGAAGAGCTGTGAGGAGGGAGTGATGCTGTGCTGGTACACTCTGAAGGTTTGGGCAGCTCCGGCCTCTGCTTCTCCTGAGTTTCTAAGACGATGTCTTACTATATAGCTCAAGCTGGTTACAAACTTACCATGTAACTATGTTGGCCTTGAACTTCTGACCTTTCTGCCTTGGGAGTGCTGGTACCACAGCAGTACGACACGTCACCCAGCTCCATTTTTCTTCTTAGCCTGCCCAATCTGCACCTGTCTTGAGTCCAGGTTGCTCTGACCAAGCAATTATATCTAATCAAATAGTCCTATCTTAATGTTAGTTATGAAAGTAACATGCCTATATTTCTCTGGGACTAATCCTCCACCATCCCCAGTATAATAAGTAGCTCATGCTGTTCTTGCTTCTGGAATCAAAGTCTGAAGTGGTCGGTGATTATCTGAGCAGGGAAAGGCCTGGTTCTGATGCTTCCAGTCACCACCCACAGCCTTTCCCTCAGCTCTCTGGTCTGCTTCCCCTTGCTCCACACCACCCCCTTCAGTGTGATCCTAAAAAGGACTGAATTATACATAAAAAGTTATAAAAGTATAAAAAATTATCAAAGGATAAACAATAGATAGTCTACTGCAAATAATATACTAGTCAGGTGCAGGTGGTGGTGTATGCCTTTAATCCCTGCACTTAGCACTCAAGAGGCAAAGGCAAGTGGATCTCCATGAGTCTGAGGCCAGATCTTGGTCTACAGAGTGAATTCCAGGACAGGACTACACAAAGAAACCCTGTCTTTAAAAACAAACAAACAAAAACCCAAACAAATAAAAATGAAATACTGGGGCTGGAGAGATGGCTCAGAGGTTAAGAGCAATGGTTGCTCTTCCAGAGGTCCTGAGTTCAATTCCCAGCAACCACATGGTGGCTCATCAACCATCTATAATGAGATCTGGTGCCCTCTTCTGGTGTGCAGGTGTACATGCAGACAGAACATTGTATTCATAATAAATAAATAAATAAATATTTTAAAAATAAAATAATAACATATAATGCTCAATTTTTTTCATGTGCTTTTTTTTACATATTTAATTTCCCCTATAGGCCAGTGACATACTCAAGAGAATTGTTATTGTCTCCATTTTATTTAGTTTTGTTTTTTTCATAACAGGGTCTCACTATGCAGCTTTGATTGTCCCAGAGCTCACAATGTAGACTAGGCTGCCACTGAACTCACAGAGATCCACCTGCCTCTGCCTACTCAGTGTTGGGATTAAAGGAGTCTACCACGATACCAGGCTTGTCTCCATTTTAAGACTGGAGAAACAAGAGGGTTTGAAAAGGCCAAATCATGTATTCTTTTTCTTGTTCTTTTTTTCTTTTTGATGGGGTGCAGAGGAATAACCTAGCCCTATATTTTTTTATATTTTTGGTTGTGAGTGTAGTCTTTAATGGCTGAGCCATCTCTCCAGCCTGCCTTATACTTAATCCAACGTTCTGTCACAACACCAGGGTTCCCCTGACAGGGTCTGTTTCTCTACAGTGATATGTAATTTAAATATTTAAAAAATATTTAGTTTACAGAGTATTTCAGGTCACATCATTTGAAGTTTGTCTGACTATATACAACCCTTTCACTTTTAATTAAGACTTTATTGTGATTCTGATGTTTATTAAAATAATTATCTCTTTATAGTTCAAAACTCATTACTGCTTTTAACATACAACCAACAAAGTGATCAGCATGAATGAAAACTGTTGAGAACATTACTTGTCCATTCTGCACAAGTTCGTAAGGCCAGGTATTACAGAGAACACAAACTATGAAACAAGAACAGATACTGGCAATGCCTCTCCTGATTGATATCTTCCAAATTACCAACCTAGCAGTGTACACACAAGAAAACACGGTGAAACTCAAATCCCAAATGAGGACACAGTAAACAATGAACTAGGGCATCCACATGCCTGAAAACTGGAAGTTCCTGCATACACATTTAAATGTTACCACAAGCTCCAGTGAGCTCCTCTGGCCATTCAACCTCCAGGCTGTCACAGTGCAGAATCCAAACAATAAGGTGTCATATCTTAAATCCAATCTACTGCACACATATGGCTAATTCATAAGTATTAGTGAGCACAGAGGTTATGAATCTCATTCAACTGTCACCCATCCCTTTTCATCAGTACAAAAGGTCTCTAAAAGTAACAGCAGCAAACAAAAGGTGTTTACCAAAGGTGGAAAGTATTGGTCACTGCCTCTAAGCATGAATATCTCAAAACTCCAGCATTCTAAAATGCTGGAATTCTCTGGAGTTATCATGTCATGTTATCTGAAATGATACAAATAGAGATGTTTTTTCAAAGATAATCTCATGAAGAGATGACCAAGTGAAGGACAGTATCAACTACTCATCAGAAGGATGCATTCTACTCATGAGGGGTTGGTCAAGGTCTAAGGACTGAAGGGAACTGATTGCTTTGAGAGAGAAACACTAGGTATGGAGAGATGACATAGTGATCAAGAGCACTGGGTTTCTCTCTAGAGGACCACATTCAATTTCCAGCATTAGCACAGTGGCTCACAACCATCTGTAAGTCTAGTTCTAGGGATCCAACACCCTCTTCTGGCTTCCTTAGGCACCAGGCACACAGGTGGTAGACAGGCAAAACACCCACACATATACAGTAGGTGAGTAGAATGAAAAAAAAAAAAGACATCAAGTTGCAAGCTGAAACAGATTATTTCAGTCATGCATCAGTTTTCGAATGTCACAGAACATAAAGTAGTTTCCAGTGCTAAAAGGACTACCTCAGAGGATCAAATATAGTGCTGACTAATATGCACTGTGGAGGGCTGTGTGAAGAGTATGGGAAGCACAAGATACTGAGGTCATAAGAGGCCAGTGCCTTAAGAGTCTGCATCAGGAGCAATGAACCCCTCCCCCCGAAGATAAGTACTATTTTAATAGATATGATTAAGACACTGAATTACTTCTTTGTAAAACTCCCAGCCAACAGTCACCACTGAGCAATAAACTGCTGAATTAGGAGCACTAAACTGTGGTTCATCATCCAATCAGCTGTAGGGGCTGTTAGTTTCTGGAATTCCATCTCACAATTTTCAGAATGTGAATCCAAGGACATTTTTCTGGAGAAGTACTCAGCTCAAAACAAATAACTGAGGCTAGAGAGATGGCTTGGTGATTAAAGCACTGGCTGCTCTTATAACAGACACAGGTTTGATTCCCAGCATCCATGTGGCAGCTCACAACTGTCTGCACCGCCAGTCCCAAGAGACCTGATGGCCTTTTCTGGCCTCCATGGGTATGGCATACATATGGTACATATACACATATATACATACATACATACATATACACACACAGGTACAATATCCATATACATAAAAAATTAAAATAAATAAATGAATAAATAACTAAAAGGCCAACCATTCTAAAGGTAGAGTCTTGCTTATCTGCATACAGATATACACCTACAACTTGGCTGATCTAATCCATACAATTCAAGTTTAAAAAGTTCTTTGTACTTTTCTGACTTGATCCTAGAAGTACTTTAGAAAAATGGAAAGTGGAGTGATCACAATTCAAGAGAGTTTAAGGGCACAGAAAGGATAATGATAGAAATTCAATACTGACAAACAACTGTGGAACAGATTTTAACACATCTAAGACACTTGAGATTATCCTGAAAGGTTTCTCTTCTTTAGGCAGCATTTGGACTTCGATATTTGGACAGACTCCTGTTGTATTTCCCACTGTTATGTGAAGTAACAGAATATCTCCCCTCACCCCGGGTATGTATGTGTGTGTGTGCGGTATGTGTATGTATGTATATTGGGAAATGAACGAAAGGTCATAAACATGTTAAGCATTAACTACTTTGAACTCATGGCAATCTTGCCTCAGCCTCTTGCATGCTGGGATTGCAGGCGTGACCACTACAGGGAGCCATAGGCATTTTGCTTCCCTTAATTTAATTTATTTGTTTTTTGGGTTTTTTTTGAGACAGGATTTCTCTATATAGCCTTGGCTGTTCTGGACTTGCTTTGTAGACCAGGCTGGCCTCAAACTCACAGAGATCCTCCTGCCTCTGCCTCTCCGAGTGCTGGCATCACAGGTGTGTGCCACCATGCCCAGCAGTTTTTTGTTTGTCTTTTAAGGAATGGAGGCACCAGAATAAGCAGATAATATGTTGAAAGAACTATCTTTAAATAATTTAACTATTATAGTTGAGTATGTATGTGGTGTCTGATCATGTGTATGGCTAAAAAAAAGTTACCAATAGATATACACAGAGATTCCAAATTTAGATAAACATAGTCTTTTGATTGTGAATATAATGCAGTGGTAGAGGGCTTGCCTGGCATAATCATGAAGCCCTGGATTTAACCAAAAGCCCTAAAACAAAACAAAACAAAACAAAACATAAAACCCGTACATCACTATTACCAGAGACTGTGGAAGGAAGATCATGAGTCAAGGCCAGCTGAGCTATATATTATTAGATTTTTGTTTCCAAAACAAGAAAAAGAAGAAAAAAGAAAAAAAAAAAAAAAGGAATCCCCTTTTCTGAGACAGCTCAGCTGGTGAAGTACTTGGCTAATAGGCATGGAGACTTTAGTTCAAAGCCCAGAATTCCCTTTAAAAAGTTAGCATGGTGGTGTATGCTTGCAAGTGGATCCCTGGGGGTTGCTGGTGAGACTGCCTAACCTAACTAGTGAGTCCCAGGTCTCAGTGAGAGACCTTGTCTCCAAAAACAAGTGGACCACTCCTGAAGAACAGCAGATGCTGACCTCTGGCCCCAACACACATGAACACACACGTTATCACACACATGCAACAATCACTTGTCATTTTGGGCCCTAAAAAATCCCTTTCAATCTATTGCATATACCTTTTTCCTGGAAAAATCCTGTACACAGTCATTTGTGTGTGTTAGGCTCTCATGTAGCCTAAGGTAGCCTTGAACTTGCTAAGGCTGGTCTTGAACACCTGATCTTCCTGCCCCTTTCCCAACTGCAGGGTTGCAATTAGCATGCTACCACACCAACCTCTGCATGGCTATATTACTTGTGATTTTAATTTGGGGCTACTCAGTAGTAGAAAAGGAGTAATGGTTTGAGGTAGTTGGAAGTCACTGTTGTTTCTCCACAAGCAGATATTTTACAAGCTCTTTCATCAGTGGGCTAACCTCAAAGTGAAAATACAGTGTGAGAGAGGATGTGACAAAGAAAACTGTGTCTCTGAAGGCTTACCACTTCTCCAACGTGTTCAGCTTGTGAAAAGAATGAGGCAAAGAGAGAAACCTGCCAGCAGCCAAAATGAAAGCAACCACTGGAAGCAACTGGCGGGTTTGCAGTGAAAACCCCTCCTCACCTGTGCACATATCTGATGCATGACGTGACCGAACTCATGGAAGTAAGTGCGAACCTCGTCGTGCCTCAGGAGAGAGGGCCGGCCTGCTACAGGCTGTGAGAAGTTGACCACGAGGGCAGCCACAGACATCATCCGGCTGCCGTCGGGGAGAAGGCAGCCTGGCTGGAGACCAAAGCAGGCTGCGTGGTTGTACTTTCCTTCCCTGGGAGACAGAAACAGAATTGTGAAATGGATACCCTTCTTCAGCAAAAACATGGCTTCTTCCAGACATGAAGTCATACTTGACACCACAAGATACTTTCTTGGTCCCCTGTGTCTTTACCTACCCCTTGTCCCCACTGATGCCCTTAAAGGGAAAAGAAAAAAAAAAGGTTCCTATTCAGATGCATAAAGTTAGGCAGGGAATTGCTCCTGTCTTGAATCCAACAGCGACATCCTGGACATTCTGTACATCTCAGCTTTTCTGAAGCCACCAGAGAACTGCTGTGGAAGGGCAGCCAACAAGCCCACAATCTAGCCAAGGGGCTTCCAGAGGAAGGACAGAGAGGACAGCGCTGCCTTAAGTTAGGGCAGACACTGGACACCACCGTGGGAGGAAATTCCGGCCACTGTTAAAGTTAGTGCTGGGCCGGACAATCACAGGGCTTGTACACAAGGGAAAAGCAGCTTCACTTGAGGTATCGGACATTACACAGAAAAAGAATGGGATGGGCAGACACTCCTAAGAGAGCATCACTTAAGATGCTTTTTCATTTGCCCTCTAAAGACCCAGGGCCTTAGAACCCCAGGAAGGAAAAGAGCCTCTATGGGGCAGAAATGCACCATGTACTCAGAGCAACAGCTGTGCAAGAGGCAGGACCAACCCCTAAGACACAGGACACACAGTTTACACAAGACACAGTTTCACAGTCTGTAACTCCAGCACCTTGGTTAAGGGTGACGCTGGCCAGGTGTCCACACCAGTACACACTAGTGATCCCAGGCATCCAGGAGCTTGAGTTCAGTCTGGGGTATCTGGCTACACCCTGTCTCAGGAAGAGATGTATAAAACCAAGAAACAACGAAGGAGGGACTGATGTGGGATGATAGCAACAGGGAGGTCCCGCCTCCAACCAGGCTTGTAAGCAGCTAGTAACGGATCACGGCAGCCCGCTGCTTTTAGAGAGCTTGGATGAGGTCCTGCTCCAGAGAAGAGCACAGAGACGTAGTGAAAAGTGCAAGAGAGTTATGAAAAACAATCTACAAGGGGAAGGCTATAGCCCGCAGAGAGGTTAATCAAGGCAGTGGTAGCTCTGGAACCTACGTGACTACTAAATGGACCAATACCTCATATGAAATGCCTACTACAAATAAATGTGGGGCCAATTTTAGAGGTAAAGTTACCTGCAGCCTTCACTGTCCTATTCAAATGCTTGGCTTTCAATTAACCTGTGAGAAATACGAAGATGCAAAGCAACAGGGAACCATATTCACACACAACAGGGATTCTAGAGCCATGAGCAGACTTGAAATAAATAACCAGATTAAGATGCTGAAAGGTGTCCATGCTATGGACGGTCAGCTGGATAATTCTGGCAGAGTTGGAAACTACAAGGAAGACCCATCAGAGCGTGATGGACCATGGCTGTAACTCCAGCACTGTGGGCAGTCAATGAGTCCGTCAGTGTTCTTGGAATTCTCATGGAGCAAGCTGGAAATGTACCAACAGGTGGACAGAAGAACACAAGCATGCTTACTCTGTTATCTTATATATGTCCGGTATACTGTAATACACTGTGTGTACTTGATGAGTGTGTAAAATGTGTGGCAATGTGCTGCACAGACAGGGTGAATACTCCTGCTAAAAATATTGGGAGGATTTAGTCACTTTAATCTTAAAGACTTCCTGCTAATTTTTAAATTCTCAGAGAGGCTTTCATCTTCTTTGCTTCTTACTTATAATTTATCTTAAAATTATTTTTGTGATTTATGGGCATGTGTATGTCATGTGTGCAGGTGCTTGTGGAGGCCAGAAGGTGTCAGGTCAGGACCTGGAATCACAGACAGTTGTGAGCTGCCCGAGGTGGGCGTAGGAACCGAACTCTGGTTATCTGGAAGAGTGTCAAGTGATTCTAACCCCTATGCCATCTCTCTAGGCTCTATGCTTTCCTTTGGAGATTTTATTTCTTTTTATTTTATGAGTGTTTACTTAAATGTATGCCTCTGTACCACGTATATGCAGTGCCCATGTGGGCAGAAAGGGTTTTGGAACCCCTGGGATTGAAATTCTAGAGCAACAATATGGGAGGGAATTGGGTCCTTTGTAAGAACAGCTATTTCTCCTAACTGGTGAGTGTCTCTCCAGGACTTTTACCACTATTGCGATCCATGTCTTTTAAGAATAAACCTGAGGCCAGGTGTGGTGGTGTACACCTTTAACCCCAGCACTCAGGAGGCAGAAGCAAGAGCATCTCTGTGATTTTGAGGCTAGCCTGGTCTATATAGTACGCTTAAGGACAGCCAGGGCTACACAGAGATCCTGTCTCAAAACAACAATCCCAAACAAAATAAACAAAAACTCAGTTTAGTTTTTTTAAAATTATCTTTATTCTGAGATTGTCTTTTCATGTTGTATTTATGAAGTAATAGAGACTGGAAGTCCTTACCTTGCAGTTGGTGTTAGAATCATAAGATTTTGTTTGAGACTCTCAGCATTTGATGAATAAAAATAAAATGTGCTTTAAAAAGACAAACAAGCCTTTAAGGAGTCTACTCTGAGTATTGTTCTGGAGTCAGACAGCACATGTATATTTTATCCACACAGAGTGACTGTGGCAGAAAACAAGAATGAACTAGGTCATTATCCTCACAACAGATTGCTCTGTGTTCTCCATCAAATTTCTGGTAGCAACGACCAGATCTCCAAATATGAAAGAAGGCAAGTATGTTGGTGGAAACCCAGCAGGGTGGGAGGACTTTGTCCCTCAGAAGTGTGTTTGGAGACAGGCATAGGACACTGTAATGTTCAAAGATTTCCTGCTTTAAATTTTGTGTGTTCGTGTGAATGTGTGTGTGTGTATGTGTGGATAGCTCCTTTGTGAAGGCTGGAGTATATCTCTCAGGAGTCAGTCCTCTCCTGCCACCTTGTGGGATTTGGGGATCAAACTCAGGTTGTCAGGCCTGAGAGGAAGGACTTTTACCACTATTGCATCCTGCTGGCCCAATGGCTGACCCTCTTACATACTTGCATGAAACTGTATCTGACACTTGTGTATGCCTGCATGTATGTATATATGTACTTGGGTATGTGCATACTAGTGTGTGTGTGTCTGTGTGTAGGTCAGAGGGCAATTTCCAAGAGTCAGTTACCTCTTTTCACTATGGTTTCTGGGAATCAAACTCACGCTGTCAGTCTTGGTGGCAGCCCCCTCCACCCACTGAGCCATTACTGGCCCTCTTGGCATGTTCCAAAAAGCTTTGGGCTAGCCCAGGTGCTAATGAACACCTGTGCCACCGAACAGATCATGACCCACCCTTCCTCGAGCATCCAGGGCCACTGGATTACTCACCTACACTGTTTTTTAGTCTATTTAAAATGGGTTAGGAAGTGCAAAGGGCTGGGTTTGTTTTAGAAAGTTGTCTAGGGAGGAGAAGATCCAAATCTTCTGTGTCTGATGAAACACGGAGTTTAAACAATAATATTTGGGATTTTATCCCTGACCAAATGGTTGGGAAACATGCAGACACAGTCCTTAGTAGCCCAACGAAGGGCTAAGAACAAGCACCTCAAGGAGGTTATGTCATTCAAGCATTTGGCCTCATTAGATTAACAGCAAAGATTCTGCTACTTCTACACTCTGCTGGCTCTCACAGGACGGACGGAAGAGTCACAGACAACATCACAGACTGACGGGAGACCTGACAAAATAAACACTCTGGTGGCAATTTTAAGTTAAGCAAATGCAGTAGATGGTGATGGTGATATCAGCTAATGCTTACTCAAAACTTACTATATGGGCTGGGAGTTAGTTCAGATGTCTTCTCTAGCCTGGCACACATGCGTGCGCGTAAACACACACACAACACACATACACAGTTTGTGCATCACACACACACACATACAACACACACATACACACACAAATTTGTTTTTTTTTTTAAAGAACTCAGCTATGCACTGTGCAGTCTTCTAAATGATATGAATGTAATCAGCCAACAATCCACAAAACCAGTGCTACAAGCATTTCCATCTTTCATGTTCAAGTACAGAAAATACACAGCAAAACTGGGTAGCTTGGCTAGTAAGGGATGAAGGCAGACATTCTGATTTCAGAATGCCTTTTTTTTTCCAGACAAGATTTCTCCATACAGCCCTGGCTATTCTGGAACTCTCTCTGTAGACCAGGATGGCCTTGGACTCACAGAGATCTACCTGCCTCTGCTCCCGAGTGCTGGAATTAAAGGTGTATGCCACCACAATTCAGGGAGAGCCTAAATCTTAACCCCTGTACCCTCCATCACATGATGGGAATATGCACAGGTGGTGTTTTAACAGCCACTCCAGTACCTTGGATAGAGGTCCAGGTAGAACTGTCCCAGCACTTCTCCAGTAGCTTTATCCGTCACGGTGTAAAGTGAAACGCTCTTATTCCAAACATGAGCATCGGCCACTTGCTCAAATGAAAGTCCCAACAACTCCTGGTAGATGCTTAGCAAGCCTTCAGTGACCACCTCAATGGGAAAGTATTCCTTGAGGGACTCCTGGTCGACCGAATACTTGAGTTCTTCTGTCTGTGTCATGTAGTAATGTAGGTCCCACGCATTGATTTTCCCATCGTATTCAAAACCTTGTTCTTCACATTCCTTCTTTTTCAAGCTCAAAATAAACTCCCGCTCTTCCTCACCCAACGGTTTTAATTTCTGGCTTAAATCATCTGTGAAGGAATGGCCAAGATAGTGAGGCGTCCTTAGGAGCAAGCGTATTCACAAGCACTGCCAGTTTTCGGCACGACCAGAGGGGAAACAACAGAGAAGAGAAAGAGCTCAACGGGCAGGGCCTTTTCTCCACAGTGATTTAGCTGGTAACTCTTTCCCCTTGTCTTTCACACCAAACCCGGCCATGATTTCCTTCCAATGGCAACAATGGTGAAGCTTACCTCAAGAACTCTGACCCAGGAACATTACGGTTCAGAACAAAGCAATGGTAATACTAAGTGTGTGTGTGCATGTGTGTGTCTGTGTATTTCTCAGCAAGATCCTAAAACAACTCTTGTGACTTACAGGCAACATCGCCCAGAAACTGCTCTGTATATTTGACCATGAGTTTGGCCTGCCTTCCACAGCCCCATGATGAAAGAGGAGGATTTGGAGACAGCAGCTCTTGATTTTAGCTAGAGAAAACAATGGTCACCACAATTTAAATACTGTTGTCAAATTCTGATTATTTAGCTGGGTGTGGTGGTACATGCCTTTGATCTCAGCACTCAGGGAGGCAGAGGCAGGTGGACTGCAGCCTGGTCTACAAAGCAAGCCCAGGACAGCCAAGGCTACACAGAAAAACAACAACAAAAATCTGATTATTTGCTTTTAAAAAAACTGACTAAGTTCTTCTGTATTTCTTTTCACAACTTGTTAACTATGTTAAGATAAAGATGTGCTTGGGTCTGTAGTGGACATAGGTTAGAGGCAGCCCAAAGGTGTGAGATGGTGGCATCTGCCCAATGAACGCTCTGAAGGAAGGGAAGAGAACCTCAAGGAAGACGAGAAATACAGCTGTCATTAGGCCTGTAGAGGCTGTGTGAAGAGAGGCGGCACAAGCCAGCCAGAGAGCGTGATTCCCTACTAAACAGTATTAGGTTGGCGGGGCAGCCTCTCGGCAGAGGCTGTCACCGCTACAGAAAGCATGTCACTTTCTGTTCACACTTCTGCCCTTTTCACCAAGTGGAGACCCCGGGAAAAGGACATTGCCTCACTGTCTCTGTGCTTCTACCATTTAGCACACCATCTTCTACTCCTGATACAAGGTGGTGATTCCAAATGTCTCATAAATGCACAAGTCAATTATAGGACATCATTAATGGAGCACCTGTTTGTAAGTTATATATGATTCTACCATACATGCATGTAAACTATGACATGACTATTGAGAAAAAATAGTGAAGTAAATTTTGGGCTAAAAGCTGGGTTTTTAACCTATTTTTTATTATTTAATTTTCATTTATTGGTTCATTAAGACAGGATCTCACACTGTGGCTCTCTGACTTGGTACTTGCTACATAACTCAGGTTGACCACAAATTCATGGCATCCTCCTGTCTCAGCCTCCTGACTGCTTGGATTACAGGTGTGTACCAGCATGCCCAATTTCAACCCTTTATTAATCAGTTCCAAGATGATTCACTAATAAAAGGCTATTAAAGCTAAGTACTTTTGATATTCTGTTGAAGGAGAAAAAGTAAATTTAATATCATTTAACAATTTGTGCAGCTGGGTAAAGTGTCGCATGACAGTAATCCCAGTGTTCAGGGAGGCAGAGACAGGCAGATCTCTGTGAGTTTGAGGCCAGCCTGGTATACAAAGCAAGTCCAGGACTGCCAGGGCTACACAGATAAACCCTGTCTCAGAAAAAAACCAAACCAAACCAAACCAAACCAAACCAAACCAACAACCAAAAAACCCAAAAGAATTTGTGCTAGGTGTGGTAGCATGTGCCTTTAATTCCAGTACTTGGGAGGCAGAGGAACACGTCAATGTATCCTGTGTGTAAATGAGCTCACTTGACATGTGTGTTAACATTTTTTATCTTTCTCAATTGCTCTACACTGTATTTATTGAAACAGGGTCTCTCAGTTGAAACCTTGCTTGTAACTTGTCTAGTCTAGCTGGCCTGGTTGCCCTAAGGGGATTCCAGGTGGCCCATACCTACTTGGATTATATGCACTGTAGGGATTTGGTTTTAGTCTTCACTTTATTTACTGAGCCATCTCCCTATACCAGAGACCTTAGTTGTTCTTGTTTTCTCCTTCGGACAAGGTCTCACTATGTAGCTATGGCAGGCCTGGAACTCACAATGTAGCCCAGGATGGCCCTGAACTCACAGAGATCTGTCTTCATGCTGGGAATAAAGGCGAGTGCCACTAGGACCAGGCAACCCTAGTTTAAAAAAAAAAGATTATAAAAATAGGCTTAAAATGAATGTGACTACAGTAATTAGGTAACACTTTTGACACACTCTATATTAAAAGTGGACTTTGGTGGGTAAAGCACCAGTTTTTTATGTATGCTGTTTTCATTTTATACCATATCTTCAGCTTATTTCATACAAATCTACCAGTAGTCAGAGTATAGGATCCAATACTCAAGTGGCCGTGAGCAAAGGCAATGAGCTAATAGTCTATTAGTCCACACTTATGTCATATGGTAGACGGAGTTAATGTCCCAACAACATATGCCATATAGAACCCCAGCAGCCTCGAGAAGTGTGAGTTTATCTAAGGTAATAGCTGATCAATACCCTTCTGAAACCAGGATGTTCTCGAAGGCAGCCTAGGTGGCCAACTGAGGCTAACGTTAAGGTGATATTATGCAGTACGATGATATAGAGCAAAGGAAAGAAAAACAATATAGCTGACCCTAAATAAAGACTGACCTAGAAAGGCCGCCACATGGCTCGTGCTCTTCGCAGTGTTCAGTTCAAGGACGAAGTCAGCATGGGTGTTATAGCCGAGCAGTCTGGCCACTTGTGCTCGCAGCGGGAGGAGCTGCTGCAGAATTATGGTGTTTTCCTAGTAACGGGAACAACAAAACCAGAAGAAAACCATCAACAGGATGCGAAACACGACAGCAGCCACTGCAGTGGTGAGGCCACTGCCAGGCAGTTTTAGACCACTTACCTACTGCTTCCATTTCAGCGTTAAGAAAATTAGCACATGTAGTGTGCTATTCCTGAAAAAATTATAACACTTCATTCTTCGGAGATGGCTGTAAGTTCTTCATAAACTATGACATACTGTAAACTCAGAGCAAAATATGCTTCATGAACTACTGCGATTTCTCACTTATTTTCATTTATATAACACTCATAGTTACAACTCATGATTATAACTCAAATACTCAGAATTACAATTTTCTGATGTGTTTGTGGCAAATTATACAAAGCGTAAATTTACCATTTTAACTCCATACCAGTTTGTTTTACTATTCTATACCCATATATGGAAAATGATGTACTGATAAGGATGTAGAAAAACTGATACACTTTTGTATTGATGAAGAGAATGTAAAATGGTTCAGCTGCTCTACAAACTGATAGTGATTCTTCAAAAGTTACACAAAGATGTGTTGGGAATAAAGTGTTTGCCTAACATTTATGAAGCCTGAGGTTTGATCCCTAGTTCATAAACGAGGCATGGTTGCACATGCCTGTAATCTCAGTACTTGGGAGGTGGAGGCTCAGGAAATTTAGGGTCATTACTGGTCACATCATGAGTTTAAGACCATCCAGGAATATATATGAGAGCCAGCCTCAACAAAACAAAACAAACAAAACCCCCAAAGCAAAACACCCCTACAACAACAACAACAAAAAACCCTACAGAATTACCATTTAATCCCAATTCTACTTCGGAGAAAACATTCAAAAGAACTGATGCACAATAGATATCCAAAGATATCTATGCTTAAAGTATCATTATTCAATAGTAAAACCATGGAAACAACACAGTGACAGAAGACTGGATCAAGAAAATGTGGTACCTCTGTACAGTGACATATAATTCATCCTTAAGGAGGAGGGCATTCTGACAGGCTACAATGTGGTAAGCCTTTATGACATTATGCTAAGTAAATGTGACTCACAAGACACATGTTTACTTCCTGCAGCCATTAGGCTTACAGACATGGAGAGCAGAACGTGAATGGGAATTTGTAATGAATGCAGTTTCATTTAGAGCATGAAAAATTCTGTGAATAGGTGGTGATGGTTCCAAAAAATGTACATATACTTAATTCTACATGTTAATGTCTGGACGTTTCCCTAAAGTATGTTGAAAAAGAATTTGTATTGCTGTGGTCTTAAGAGATGAGACCTTTTCGCACCATCCTCACTGCTTGATTAGTGGCTTACAAGAGAGCTGGAAAAAACAGCTTAGGTACTTTTTGCCCTGTTCCCCTGTAATTAAAAGTTTTTCCTTCTTCCACATGAGCATACAGTATCTTGAATTTTCTGTCTCCAACAAATCTCCATTGTTCATAAGTTACCAGCCTGTAATATTTTGTTTATAAAGCAGAAATAAAGCAACAAACCATGGTATTTTCATTTAAAATGCTTTTTCATAGGCTTTTCCTCAACATATTTTCTATTTGGTACCAAAATACTTAGGAACACAATTCTCTCTGTCTCATATTTGTTTTGCTTCCTTTTGGGACAAGGTCTTATTATGTAGCTCTGGCAGGTCTGGAACTCACTATCCCAAGTGATAGCTTCAGACTCAGAAACTTATTTTTTTTTTAATTTTTTTTATTAATTTATTTATTTTTATATCAATCACAGGTTAGAAACTTATTTTAAAAGAAAAGAAATTCTTTTTGTTTTTAATTTTTAAAAGTTGATTTTATTTTTTTTTTGTATGAGTGTTTTGTCTGCATATACATGTGCACTCTGCATGTGTCTGGTGCTTGAGGATCCAAATGTGTCATTAGATTCCCTGGTACTGGTTTTACTTATGGTGCTGGGAACCAAATTTGGGTCGTCTGCCAGAGCATTAAGTGTTCTAAACTACTGACCCATATCTTCAATCCTGGAAAAGTAATTCTAATAATATCAAAGAAAAATTATTAATCTCAACAATCAAGTCAGCAAATTATACGAACCAATTTCTTATATATACAAATTTTAAATATTTTACTTGTGGCGGGAAGTATGTGCACACTGAACAATGTGTGTGGAGGTCGGAGGGCAACTTTCCAAACTGTCCCTGCCTTTACTCGGTTGAAGCACGGTTTCTTTCGTTTTTACTGCTCTACTGCATACCCCAGGATGGTAAAGCACCTGGTTCATGAGGTCCCAGGTGATTCTCCTGCCTTAGCCTCCCCTCTCACTGTATGGCCACTGGGATCACACATGTGCCACCTCAGCTGTCTTTTTGTATAGGTTGTCAGGCTTGCATGGCTAGTGTCTTTAACCACTGAGCCATTGCCCCAACTCTGTATATTCTTTCTTGTGTGTGGGGGGGAGTGGGGGGGGGCAGGGGTCTAAGTCAGGATCTCACTCTGTGGCCCAGACTATCAAATTCACAGGAACTAGCCTGTCTCAGCTTCTTGTAGATGTGAGCCACTACACCTGATTTGTTTTGATTTTTTTGAGACAAGTTTTTTTTTTTTAATTAAAAAAATTTTTTTTTAGATAGGGTTTCTCTGTGTAGTCTTGGCTATACTAGACTAGCTTTGTGGACCAGGCTGATATCAACCTCATAGAGATCCACCTGCCTATGTCTTCCCAGTACTGAGACTATAGGTGCGCGCCACTGTGCCTGGCTACCAGGGCTCATTTTACATCCCAGGCTAGCCTTAAATCCACTTTACAGTTTAACTTACTATGCTTTTCATTGGTTTTGTAAAGATGTACTAAGGAATATGGAGACTGATTGGAATAAAATGGTGCTGTAACAAAAATTTAAAAAGTACAGAAGTAGAAAGCGAAGAGAGGGGCCTGCAGCCAGCAACGCTCACTGTGGGTGTACTATATATACCATAACGTGGGTAATGTTTGCTGTAGCTGTTGCTTGCCATGACTTTGAAAAAATGCCATGGAGTCATTAGGTCTTAGAGGAATTGCTTGGGAAAAATAATAATTCTTGTTACTATATACTACTTTTAGAAAGATTTACAGGAGAGATGGGCTCAAAGAAGGGTCTAGTTTATAAGACATAAAATGCAAAGAAGGAAGATGAGAAGCTGGGAAGTGAGGGAGACCTTCTGTGTGGATTCAGACTGCTGGCAAAGCAGCTGTGCTGCATTCCTAACATCATGGGTAGTTATTCACTACAGAGATTAATTTGAGAACACTGCCTACTTTTTTTTCTCCTTGCAAAAGCGTACTTTTTCCAAGAGGCCCCAAAGCAATGTCTTTTAGACAGAGGAACAAACATAGAAATGAAGACTTGACAAGAACTATGAACAAACGCAGTATTTGGATACAGTTATTTTAACTGCCTAGAGGTTATCATATAAGAAGCTAAGTTTTTAAAGATGCTCTATACCAAGGACAGGCAAAATACTATGGCTATTTAGTTCCTTACCCTTGCATTTCAAACCACTAGGACTCCATGTAGCCATAGGGGAAAATAATCAAGAAAGAATCCCCTACAGGCAAACGTGGGGGCAGGGAATGCAACTCAAAAAGAACTTCTTGCCAAATAATTTTTGAAAAATTCTATGTATCTCCTTTGTTCCTCTTTTTTTTTTTTTTTTTTGGAGACAAGTTCTCATCAGGTTCCCTTGGCTGGCCTGGAGCTTGGTATATATACCAGGGTAGCCTCAAACTCACAGGCAGCCATACGCTGTTATTAAGGGCATACTACCACACCTGGTTAGGCTTTGCTTTTTTCCTTTTTTCTGTCTACCTGTGTGATTATTCTGTTCCTATTCTAGCACTGGGTGTAGACTGGGGGTTAGAGGGCTAATTATTTGTGTTTCCTTTCAGAGGCTGCTACATCATGAAGCCCTTAAATGGGAAGGACTGAATGGCAATCACAGATCTTGGTGTTTGAGCCCAAGACATTAAAGACTGGAGCCTGACAAATGGTCCCAAAAGAAAAGACATTCGCGGTCCCTTGGGTAGCCAGGACAACGGTGGAGCTGGCTGGTTGATTCAGAATCAGTTTTTAATTCCCCCCTTTAACAGTGAAAGCCTAGCAAATAGTTGTCAATTAAAGACTACATATCTCAGCTTCCCCTGTAACTAGATACTACTACACGTCTTAGGATGGAATAGGACTGAAGTTGATGATGCTATTTGTATTTTGTTGTTTTGTTCTCTAAGTCTCCTGAGACAGGATTTTAAAGATGTGTGGTCTGTACTTTCTCCATTCTCCCCCACATGCTGAGTAAGAGTAATTTCTAGAGTCTACCTTGGTGGTTACTTGTTAAGGAGGGAGATATTCCTTACCAGCGCTGGCCTTCAAATGCAGAAAAGGAATGCAACTTCTTTATTTTTAATCTGTTCTATTTTTACTACAACAGTCTATCTTGTGACACATTAGCAAACTGGCAATGAGGAAATGAAAGAGCTAAAAATCTTGTAGGTATGTGGAATTGGCGAATGCAACCCACATGCAGAGAGACTACCAGTTGCTCGGCTGCCGTCGACACTGGCAAACAAAGCACAGCCTTTCCTTAATATCTTCAGTTAAGATCAAAATAAAGACATTTATGGTACCTGTCTGCATCTTGTATGAAAAGCCATTTCCATCTTCCTTCGGGTTTCAGGGACACAGCACTTCTTCATGACAGGAAAGTAGTGGGGATACTTTAAGGTAACTTTGTACTTGTCATCATCTATTTTTTCTAAACTGTCAATGAAGTCATCAGGAAGAGCACCTGCAAAGAGGCATTTTTCTCATACATCCTTTTCACACTTGTTAGTGCCTTATGTAGGGTGGGCACAGCATTTTTCAGCAGCTCAAGGAACTATGGTAACTGCAGTTCAAGTGAGAGGGCAACTAACTGTATAATCTTATTTGAATTGTGTTGGAACAGGAAGGGGGGGTGATGGGGCAGGTGGCTCAGGAGATGGCAATTTGTTTGAAACAGGAAAATGTTTCAGGGCACCTATGCAGATTTTAATGGAGAACAGGCAAAATTACGCCAAAAACAAAACAAAAACCACCCCAGAGTAAAAGACTAGTTTACAGCATGGAGATGCAGAAAAAGCAATCAAGGCTTGAAGGCTGTTAAGTGAACATCAGTGTAAGTTAGACAGAAAGGTCACCATGTGGGTGCTGGGAATCAAACCTAGAAACCTAGGCACTCAGCAAGAGCAGCCAGGGCCCTCAACCACCGGCATCGCTCCAGCCCTGATACGAAACAATTTTTAAAAGATTTCTTTTAATTTAACTTAGGTTGGAAACTGTGAGGTGATATACTTCAATCTAGCAAAACAACAAAATTTTACCCAATTCAGCCTTGGAAAATACAAGGAAAGTATCATCCTCATTGAGGTTTTTGTTGAAGTCAATGCACAGCTCACTCATTCTTTTCTTCATCGATTTGATTTCCTGAAGGGAAGGAAGATAGGCAGGGCATTAAAGACAAAGACAGCCTTTCATTTTCATTGCTACCAGCTAACATGTTTAAATTATACTTGAATTCAGATTCTGTCTTTTCTCAGAAGTCCTTTCTTAGAAATGCACTCTGCAAAGCAGCTGCTGTCAGTCTGTCTGGCTACTACTGCCTAAACACACTTTGCAGCATCCCCAATTCATCTTCCCCACTTCCCCATTCTACAGCAGCCACATAGTTCAGAGGACCCGAAAGTGAACATTCCAGGACTGTGTCCTCTAAACCGATTAGGTCACCATACTATCTTCCTGCAGTAATGACTGATTCCAATAGCCCATACCTGGCGTTCCTCTAACAGTTCTGGAAAAGTACTGCGTAGGGGACCCAAGGGGATGATAGAGGACCACAAGAAAAATATAAGTGGATATTATTCTGCTGACAATGATGGATAATGAAATCTACTTGATACCAAGTAGTTCTCAAAGTGGGGCTTTGGCAAAAGATCTGCTGTGGGGCCCTGAGACCCAGAGACAGAGTTCAGTGTGTGTCTGGATGGTGGTGGTTAGACTGATAGGCTTTTTTTTTTTTTTTTTTTTTATCAATGCTTGTTTGGATGAACAAATG
>CM053750.1:9206029-9284121 GCA_028658305.1 Pachyuromys duprasi
AAAAAAAAATAAAAAAATAAAAAGCTTGTCTTTCATAAACACTAACACTGAAGAAGACAGAGCAGAGAAACAGAAAGTTAGGTGGGCAAAGCCAAAACACATGAAGCTGTCTCTACCTCTAAAACTTTCTGACTTCCTTAAGTTGCTTAAATGAGATTGTTTGCTGCAACCAATTATAGCTTAATTACTACTTCTCATTCACCCAAGAGAATGGAGGGTTGACCAGGAAGTCGAAGGGTCATGTGAGTGACATCAGCTGTCTGTATATAAGGATCAAGTACACTCAGCTAACCAAAGGAAACTCAGGTGACAGAAAGATGTGACATCCCCTTGCCACCTTCAGTGCTATCTGCTAGGATGACATCAGTCACCAAATAAAACTTGGTTTGGATATCTGTCAAACTTATTTCCAGTTCTGCAGTCTATGTGAATGACCTGGAAATAAATCATGCATTATATTTCCTGTCCAAGAATGAGGTTAATTAACAGCTGAGTTTATCACAGCACCTAGAAGACTTGATTTGCCTTCGACCTGAAAATGTCTGGGCAGAGCTTGTCAGTGGCTAATCTCTCTTCATGTGAGGGGCATGTATCAATCACAGGGAGTCCTAGCCTAAAGTGCTGGCTTTCTCGATCAGTAAGGGTTTGATTAAGAGTACTTGCTTCTGGGTGATCAAGAGAGGGAGAATACAACCAGTTACTGAAATCTGGAGTTTACTTTTTAAGAATATAAAACACAGAAAAGAAAATAAGCCTGATACACATAAAATAAAACTTGGAGAGGATTAAGAACCATTAACGTTGCCAGGCATGGTGACACACATCTGTAATCCCAGAAGCAGAGAGGTGGATCTCTTGAGTTTGAGGGCAGCCTGGTGTACGTAGGGAGTTCCAGGTCAAATAGGGCTGTATAGTGAGATCTGGTGGAGAACAGTTAAGCTTTGAGTTGCTCAATTACTAATAAGGTTAGCAAAGGGGCTGAGGCAGGGGCTGGGGAGATAGCTTAGTGGTTAAGAATTTGGGTAGCTCTTCCAAAGGACCCTTGTTCAATTCCTAGCACACACACTGGACAGCTCACAACCGTTTCTGTAATTGCAGCTCCAGGGCACCAGAAGCTATTGTCTGGGTCCTGTGGGTATCAGCACACACACAAATACCCACAGACATACACAAAATTAAAGTTAAGATTAATCTTTTAAAAAAGAAAAAAAAGCACCAAATATATTGGTTCTTGTCAGATTATTTTCTTTTTCTCTGCAGTAAGAAAAAGACAGAGGTAGAAGGAGATGAGGGGTATGTGTGTGGGAGAGTAATTAGGATGCATCTTATATATGAAATTATAAAAATAAAACTTATTAATGAAAGTAAAAAGAAAGATAAACTCACATTTCTTACTTGTTCTGAAAGATGGAGGCCATTCCTTTTTCCCATTTTAATTGACTTTTCCAAGTATCGCCTGGCTTCAGGCTTTATCTTCTCCAAGTCACAGGTTTCCTGAAATTAACAAGCATGCTAGTCATTTCCGTTGTAATGGCACACAGGCAAACAATCAACTCCCAGACCAAAGCCAATGTACTGCATTCACCATCTCTGGTGGGCCATGAAACACAGATGATTATTCGGCAGGCCCTACTGAAGACCTAATTTCTTTTATGCTTTGGTGAGCTTCTGCTAATTTAAAACAGAAATATTAAATAAATCAAAAGCTAAGCAGAATAGCTTTGCCCTGCCTCTGAACTAAGCACGCTGAGCCCTGAAAGGTGTGTGATAATGAATGTATTTGCATAGTCTCATTCTGAGCAATATAGGACCAATGCTCCTTTTTACAACGTGTTTCTTACTGCAAATCATCTGGATTTTATTTTCTATCTTATATTAACCTGGTTCCATTTGAGAAGCAGGAAGTGAAATAATGAAGTGAACTCTGCACAAATACTGGCTAGGACTTCTTGCCAAAATACCAAACAAGGACAGCTGGATAAAACCCCAGCAAAAGGCTCCAGTACTTCAAAAACGCCTTCTTGTCACTTAGCAAGGAAGACCAAGGGACTACAGCAGGCTGCATATGAATAAGTATATGGGGAAAATGAGTCAGCATGCCACAAAAACAGAAGGAAAGATGCTAGCCTCCAAAGAACAGAAAGCCCTGGAAGAGGCTAAGAAAATTCCTCCAGCCACGACAATAAAAATCTAAAAATCCAAAGCAAGTCACAGGATATGTGAGGTGTATCTAATTGGCTGGTCAGCTCCTGGTCCCTGGGAGGAAACGTGATTCCAGACAGTCTCAGCAGGCACAGAGGACTCACTTTGGCTGAGGGACAGTGGCAGCCTTCTGTCACTGGAGCTCACAGACCTCTTGTCAGTTGGACATTTTCTCCATGAAAGACCAGGGCTGTCCACCTCTGAGCGTTCCAAATTCTCAGCTGATTAGGCGTTTAATGAATGGTGTTTAGTTTTAGGAACGGCATTTGAGATGCCTGCTGACAGGTAGGTAAACAGAGTTGCATTTCAATCAGCAGCACTCAGAACAGAAACAGTCCTTCACATCGCCTCCAAGGGACAACCGGTGTCACAGAACTAAAGCACTCCCAACATTACTCAGTGTTTCCTGAGTGTATTCGCAGCAGAGGGTAAGGAGACTTAGACTCCTTTTTTCCGTCTTACGCTTCTTTCCATTATATCCTATGTCTCTGTAGAGTTGTGAGTTTGTGTGCGTGAGTGGAGGTGAAGCTCTCCTGAGCTTTTGGCACTTACTGGGATCCTAGCAGCAGGTGTTCAAGAAACCCAGAATGTCTAGGGAGACAACTTGGCTATGGACTGGCTCCCACAGGGAAGGTGAGCAGTTCAAACCATAATGTTCATGCGGATGTCATTAACTGGGGATCATTGAGGCTGTTTCAACAGCGCCAGGAAGTCTGTCCTGAAGTGTGAACATGGCAACAGGAGTCTCTAGACAGTATGACATTGCAAACATTAAGACTGGGTGAAAGTGGGGGTAGAGGTGAGGGTTGGGGAGTATCTAGGCCATAACCTTGAGCAGTAAGGTGAGCAGGGCCTGGCAAGAGCTGGGATTATTGTTAAGGACCGAGGAGGCTGAGATCCACAGCAGAGAGCAGCCTTGAGGAGTTAAGGCAAACATTTGCTTCTAAGCTGGGAACAGAGGCTAATCACGGGGTCTCTTCAGCTGGTGTGAGTGGTGTTCATGTCTGCTCCATGGCTGTACGTGATTACTGTGGGTTCGCATAGTAGGTCTACACTTCTATATCTGTAGGAGACACTCAGAGTGTAAGTGTCACATTCACAGTCTACATCAAAATTAAAGCCACATACTCTCAAAATGAGTGATACAAGTCCAAACAGGTAGACAACATTCTGAAGAAAACCAGCCTTGAATTGAGTCTAATTAAACCAATTAGCATACGGAAATACTAACTCACCACAAAAAATAACAAGGAATGAAAATCTGACTCAGTAACCAGACCCTCCGCTTAAGACCCTCTGAGGGCTCAGGCAGTCTCCACGGGCCTGTGGGAAGACTGGCGCTTCTAAAGTGCACCTGCTAAGTCCACTGCCGTGCCACAGTCCCTCATGGTATCATCTTCTCTATAACCCTAATTCTCACATGAGGATCTGCTAAATGCAAAGTGGCAATGCTCTAGACTAGTAGTGCTCAACCTTTCTAATGCTACAACTCTTTAATACAATTCCTCATTCCATGGTGACCCCATTCATAACATTATTTCATAATTTTGCTGCTGTTATGAATTGCAATGTAAATATCTGATATGCAGGATGTCTGATACGGGACCCTTGTGAGAGAGTCGACTGACCCCACAGGTTGAGAACTGCTGCTCTAGACTGTTCTGTAGAACTGCATCTTCTTTCCTGAACAAGGACTGCCTCAGGGTCTCCTCGTGAGAAGCCTCTCTTTTTCAAAGGTGTCTGACATTAATTCAGATGATCTGATTTTTACCAGTGTGGACAAGATTTATTTTCCTCTCTAACAAAGAGCTTTTTAAAAAAATGTGTTTCACCTTGCAGTTATACTTGTAAAACCACTTTTGTAAAGAAAACTGAGGTCAAATTTAAGATTTCCCAAGACTACACAGAGGTCTAACATGAGAAAAAAATCTTAATGTTTATTTTACTGATTTTTCATTATTATTATTATATCCTTATTATTCATCACCCTTAATTCATTATAATTCTTTAAAACCTCACAATAAAAATGAGGTTTTGTTTTAAGGCAGAGCCTCACTACGTAGCTCTGGCTGTCCCAGAACTCGCTCTGCAGACAGGCTGGCCTCGAAGTCACACTGTCTGCCTCTGCCTCCTGAGTGCACGTGTCGCCACACCCAGGAACTTGCTCTTTTTTGTTTGTTTTGTTCAATTCCCTCCAAACTTTTGCTCCTTTAGCCCATGATTTTGTTTTGTCTTTTCCCTCATAAGAACATCATATAGGTGGGCAGCAATGGCGCACGCCTTTAATCCCAGCTCAGGGAGGCAGGGACAGGTGGGCCTCTGAGTTTGAGGCCAGCATGGTCTACAGAGCGAGTTCCAGGACAGCTAAGGCTACAGAGAGAGACCCTGTCTTGAAAAACCAAAAAGAGCTTCATATACCTAGTTTCTTTTTTCTTTTGATAGAATTTTACAGTGTATCGCTGGCTGGTCGGGAACTCACTTTGTAGACCAGGCTACCTTTGAATTCATAGAGATCTGACTGCCTTTGTTTTCTAAGTACTGGGATTGAAAGTGTGAGCCAACATGCCTGGCTTGATTTTTTTTTTCTTCTTCTTCTCTAACAAAGAGGAAATTATAATGTTGAAAGAACTGTGAAGTTTGTTCCTTTGAATGCTCACAAAATGACCCTAGTAATAGTGCACATACTAAAGTAGACACAGAACCTGTTCATTTGTTCCATTTGCAGTTTGTATCCGCTATCCCCATCCCCATGACATGTACTGTATTAGTGAGAGATCTGAGGAGGCAGAGGCCTGAATTCCCGGGCGGGAGGGATGCACAGCATCCCTGAAGGCCACTGCTGCACCGTGGCACCACAGCTCCACCACAGGCTGTGCCGAGAATTCACCACATGATGCTGGCGTATGAGCACCTCCGGGCAAACATACTACATGGAGCATATGCAGTGGGAGAAACTATAAGCAGGATATATTGTATATTCTATTTGGCATTTTTATATGTCCATATTTATCTCAGACTTTAGGGAAATAAACAAATAGCCTCCAAGAGCTTTAAGCCATATGTAAAGCAAAATAATCTACTAATAGATAACGTTAGTACTGTGCACAATGAGACAAAATGTCATTAGGAACTGAGACAACAGAAACACAGAAACTAAAGCAATGGCACCAAGCCATGGTAGACCCTGTCTGCACTTTACATCTGGGTTCCTGTGCTGCTGAAGGCCCAACATGATTGTAAGTGGTCAAAGCACTGGCTGTAAAGAAAGACTAGACATATTTTTAAAATTAGGCTTAGGATCAGGGTCTGAAGAAGGGGCTGCAGGTCCCATGTTGGGCTGTGAAGACGGCAGAAAAATTCTGAAATAGCCCAAGAAGATGGATATGGAAAACAGGAAGACAGGTTTTCCAGCAGAAATAAAAAGGAGTAGAAGATACTCAAGGAGCTAAAAGCCAAGGCCGTGGGGGAAGAAATGGTTATAGATAGAATTAAGAAATCTGGCAAATATGGAGTCCTGGCACTGAGAAGTGAATACAAAAACTTCTATCCCTAACGCAGAAGCCATCCCCAGTTGAGAGACACTAGCAAATGAATAATTAGAATAATTAGAATCTCAATGCGTCTAACTGAAGGTTCCATGTCCAGCAGTAGATGGCCAACACAAAATGAACTCAATGGCAGTTTTGGAGGTTCTTTGTCTCATAATACTTCACAAGAGCCCTCCCTCCCTCCCTTCTTTTCCTTCTTTCCTTTTCAACCTTACAGGTCATTGCATATATACTATAGTTTCAAGAATTATGTTTTTATGGAATTTCTGTTTGTGTGAATGTTTGGATATTTGATTCCATTGTAAACCCCTTTCTGTTCCCTTCACTTCCCTGTTTTTGAGAGGAGAAATCACTTTGAAGCACTGGCTGGCCTGGAGTCATACTACATAGACCAGGTTGTCCTCAAACTTACAAAAATCTGCCTGTCTCTGTCTCCCAAGTGCTGGGATTAAATACATGTGCCACATGCATGGCTAACATTTGCATTTACAAGATACTAGGCAACCTATTGAAGGGATAGACATCCTTAATCTTTGAGAGAACTCTTTTCAGTTTTACCATTTCTGTTTGCGTATTTGTCTGTAAGCACCATAAGATGACATGCTGCATGCAGTACTCTGCAATTTCTTCCTTTCAGCATTGCTAAGACTACATCCCATTGTTCCATGGTTGCTATAGTTTACTCCTTTCAGATGTATCCATGTACTCTGCTTGCTAATGAAAATCCGGGATATGTCAGTGTTCTGCCATTATAATACTGGTATGACATTTGCCCAATTTTGTCTGCCCACAAATACAAAAGCTACATGTAGCCAAATCCTAGGTAGGTTGGAAGAGATATCCTCCTGGGATATCTGGGATTTAAGATCAATCTTAAGCAACTGTATGTCTGCATGCGTCCGTGAGTTGGTCTTTTTTGTTGCTATTTTTGTTTTTTTGAGACAGGGATTTTTTGTTTGTTTGTTTGTTTGTTTCTTAGTGTAGCCCTAGCTGTCCTGGAACTAACTCTGTAGATCAGGGTGGCCTCGATCACAGAGATACAACTGCCTTTGCCTCCCGAGTGCTGGGATTACAGGTGTGTGCCACCACTGCCTGGCTAGATTTGGTCTTATTTTTAAAGAATTTCATCCACACTAGAGCAGTGCATGGACAATCCCATTGGTTCACATCCACAGTGACAGTAGACATTGTCTGATCTCTTTATATTTGACAATTTCATGAATGAAAATAAAAACTTATTGTGGTCCTCATCTACACCTCTTTAATTACTAATGAGGTTGAGCTCATTCATGCATTTAGTTACCATTTGTGTCTCTTCCAAATGATCTGTTCAAGTCACTGGGATGCCTCTCTGTCACTGACTGGTAGTGTAGTCCTCTATTTTTACCTTAGTAAAATGCCTTGTCATTTTTCTCTAGCATTTGATTTTGTCTTTTTGTTTTATGAATAAAAATCCTTTGTTTTAAAGCAGTTAAGCTTAACCATTTTGTATTTCAGTTAGCACTTTTTGCGTCTTATATATCCCTGTCCAGATACCGTAAGCATGGTACTGTCTATGGAGTTCTAGAAGCTCTAAATAGTAGTTAAGACTTTAATGGACCTGGGATTGTGTTTACTGAAGGAAGAAGATCAATATAATTTTTTCCACATAACTAGTTCACTCTCCCACACCAACCATGGAGGCTTCTCTTCTGAGCCTGCCAGATGCCTTTAGTCTGACGAATATTTACCAGATGCTGATGGTGTACCGGGACTGCCAGCAGTACAAACCAGAACCAACATTTCCGTGCTCTGTATAGTCTGCGCGGCATCTGGCAAGCACTTCCAACGGCTTCTGTGGGGCTTGGAAAGTTAGTTACATTTTCTGACCTTCAGTCTTTCTACTGAGAACAAGGGCTGCCTCACAGATTGGTGTTAAATTCGATAGGTTAAATTCGATAGCTCCATATCTACACAGAGGTAAAGGAGTGCTTTAAACCACATGTTGGGAGTTGGGGAGCACGGTGGTTAACTCTGTGCCAAACTATACTTTCTTGCATACATCTAGCTAGCAAATTACTTATTTGGAGGCTTTGAAACATGAGTGTAAATTACTGGAACTCCCCAAATTAAGTGTGCCGTCACCACAGGGGCGTTTTTCATCTGCATTCTTAGTTGCTGTGATAATCAGCTCACAGTGATCAGAGGACGGTACTATCCCACGGTGTCTTCATGGTCAGCAGCCTATGCTGCTCTTGAGGTTGTGGCGAAGCCGTATATATCAGGTGCAGAGTGCAAGATAGATTGGCACCTTGTGATAGCCGGAAGGCAAACACAGAGGGGCATTTCAATCAAGGGCATACCCTCAATCACTCAACTTCTTTCTGTAAGGCCTAGTTCCTAAGGCAGTGCTTCTTAACCTGTGGCTCATAACCCTTTATGGGGTTGAATGACCCTTCACAAGGGTCATCTAAGTCCATTGGAAAACATAGATATTTACATTATGATTCAAAACAGTACCAAAATTATGGTTATGAAATAGCTGTAAGAGCGAAAATTATGGTTTGGGGTTTTGTTGTTTTGTTTTTTTTTTTTTTTGAGACAGGGTTTCTTTGTGCAGTTCTGGCTGAGTCTCCTGCAAAGACTCCCTCATCTGCCATAGCATAGGAATACCCAGATAAACAGAGAGACCATGTGGCACCATCTATCCTGTGTCGCAGGTTAAATTGTCTTGTCAAATGCATTTGCTGAAGCTCTGACCATTGTGTAATTGTGTTGGGAAATGGGTTTCTGTGAGATAATTGGAGTTAAATGAGGTCACAAAACCATGACCTTAATCTGAAAGGATTGGTGACCTTGCATTAAGAGGAACAGATATGCATCTCATGCCTTGGCATGCACTGAGAAAAGGCCATGTGAGTACTTGCACAGTGTGCAAGCCAGACAGCTCTCACCTCAGACATCCAGAGCACAAGCTGAACAAGATAGTTTGAGCTATGCAAAGAGAGTGACACTCAACACTAGCCACCCTAGCAAAGCTTCACTGAGCTCCTAACTTAGAACCTCCCAGCAGGTTCCCTCCTGGAATCATGGTCCATAGAAACTCTGAGAAAATGAAATGGCTGTGGACTGCTTTGGGCATTCTGGCTAAAAGGCTGTGTGTGCATCAATGGACAACTGGAACTTTTATTAGGCACATATATGTACAAAAAAAGAACCAGGAAACATAATTTCACATTTTTTCCCATCTAACACTAAAGCTTAGTGTAAGAGATCTAATGAGATGAGGTGTGGCCAGAGTACTCTGTCTATGGATCATAGTTTCACATTTCTATTCATTTAAGTGAAAAAAAAAAAAAGACATGAGAGTGAAAATAACATGTAGAATCTGGTTACTTTCTGGACTGGTGGTATCTGGATAACTCAGTATTATAACACTAGCTTCATTTTAGTAAAGCATGCCTGAAATTGCTGACTCAAAATTTAAAATTAATTTAAAATTTTATTTATGTAGCTCAGTCTTATTAAGGCTGTCCTATATCCTTTACAGAAAAAAAAACATTTAGAATATCTGGGATATTTCTGATATGTCCTTAGTGATAAATGGAATGATACTATTGTTTTTCTTTTTTATTAATTACAATTTATTCATTTTCTATCCTAGTTGTAGTCCCTTCCTTTGTCCCCTTCCAACCCCACTCACCCCTCCCCCAGTCCATTGATAGGGGAGGTCCTCTCCCCTTCCATCTGACCCCAGCATATCAGGTCTCATCGGACTGGCTGCATTGTCTTCGTCTGTGGCCTGTTAAGGCTCAGGGGGAGATGATGAAAGAGCCAGCCACTGAGTTCATGTCAGAGACAGTCCCTATTCCCATTACTAGGGAACCCATTTGGACACTGAGCTGCCATGGGCTACATCTGTGCAGGGGTTCTAGGTTATCTCTATGCATGGACCTTGACTGGAGTATCAGTCTCAGAAAAGACCCCTGTGTCCAGAATTTTTGGTTCTGTTGCTCTCCTTGTGGAGCTCCTGTCCCCTCCAGGTCTTTCATCTCCCCCTTCTTTCATAAGATTCCCTGCACTCTGCCCAAAGTTTGGCTATGAGTCTCAGCATCTGCTTCAATACCCTGCTGGGTAGAGTCTTTCAGAGGCCCTCTGTGGTAGGCCCCTGTCCTGTTATCTGTTTTCTCCCTCTTCTGATGTCCATCCCATTTGCCTTTCTGAATGAGGATTGATCATCTTACCCAGGGTCCTACTTCTTGCTTCTTTAGGTATACAGATTTTAGCATGTTTAGGAATGGTACTATTTTTAAAGCACCCAACCTTGATAGAAAACTGACATTGATAACTGTAGCTTTTAAAAAATACATTTGTCCTGGAAGGTATTTAAAAGTAACTACACGAGTTAACTAATGAGTCCTGATGCAAAAACAAACACAATAGCTTTCATTACTCTCATACAACTACAGCACACAGGAGAAGACTGAAAACGTACAGTAACTACTCAGGTGGAAGGATGTGGCGACTGTGGAGCCAAACCTGAAACATCCTACATTGCTTCAGTGAAGTCTCAACAAACCAGCCCAAATACACATACAAATGCCATGGGTGCACTGGTGACTAGCAGGTCAGCACAGTGGTGGTCTATGCTACAGATGTAATCTGCTCTCAAATTTGGGAAACATGGGTCCCAAAGCAAAACTTAAAAGCAGGACAAGGAAAACTAATGTAGGAACCTTCTGTATTTGGGTAACACTTGAAAGAACCAGAGAAGGCGGAAAGATTAAAAACAAAAAACTTTACTCCAAATAAGAACCTACTCAGGATGGAGGTCTGGGGCTGTAGCTCAGTGGTAAGGTGCTTCCCCAGCAGGGAGGCCCAGGGTCTGATCCCCAGTGGTGGCAAGGGGAAGCAGTACAAAGTTTAGATAATACATCATTTTCATTTATTATTTTTATATGCCAAAGCTGAATCACAGTGAGGACTATCAACTACAGGGTGAAAAGCGGTCGTCCAGTCTGAGAAGCTGAACAGCACACTTCATGAGCCTAAGTCACGGGGGTGTGCTCTGTCGGAGCTGCAAATTAAACAGCAGTCAACAACAAAAACAAAAACTGCATTTCAACTCTTGTCATAGAAAGAAAGATTTTCATATTTCTGATTTTGCAGAAAGAAACATGGAAAATAAAATACAAATGTAAAATTTCAATAATTTTATGGAAATGCTGGGAAATGTCAGGAAAGTTAAGTATTTGAAGAAAGGCATGCTTACAATGCTAGGAGGCAACTGTGCATTAGTGCTAAAACATCAAGGGCATTCAGGGCAGATTCACCTAGAACATTCATCATTTGGAATTTCTGTTGAGTGCTGGATATCTTAAGGACACAGGCAGAATGGCTCTGGCATATCAGCAGTATATTATCAGTACTAAAGTCCAGATCATAGGATCCTCAGATAACAACTCAGTTCATCTGTATCTAACTGATTTGGTCTACTATTGTAGACCAATAGCTTACCAAGTCAAAACGATTTTTCCATTGAGCTAACAAGTTCATGATGATTTAAAAAGGCTTATACTTCTGAATGTGCACCCTTCTATATTCAGGCTTTAACTCTGAATGAATGCAATTAAGAACTCAATCCAAATCTAACTGATATAAAACAACATTGGAAATTACTATACAATGCCAATTACTGTAACTGTTGAAAACAAACTCTAGGAATTTAAAGTACTTTTTACTCTTTTAGTAATAAAGATTAAAGCCAGGGTTTGGTACACGCACACATATGTCCTACCATGAACTGCACCGGTCCCCAGGGCCCAGCACATTCAACACACTTGCTCTGCCATGAATTGCACCTGTGACAGCCAAAGTTACATTTTATGTTTTAACTACTGTGCCTAAGAGACCCATGAAATAAAAATGTCTCTAATCTGTAAGCCCCTTGCCCAAGGACAGATACTTCATGAAATGCTGGCGGCTATGTTTATGGAAGATAAAAAGCCACAGGTTTTTACTTCCCTAAACCAGTTTGTTTGACCCAACTACACTAGATGTACTTGATCACACGAGGGCAGGAAGTACGTCAGGATGTATGCTTGTTATGATTGGATTGCATGTGAAATATGGTGAATTATGGGTCCTGCCCTTTTAAGCCCCTGCAAAACATGACTGGGGCTATTTTCTGGACACCCAGAGATGGACCTGGGCAGAGAGCCCATCTACCCGGCCAGTATTTATTTAAAGCTTGTTTCAAACTTGGCTTTGAACTATGGTAGTGGGCTTATTCTCAATTGGTGGGATTAACCACCAGATCCACCCAGGGCCCTGTACACACACACACACACACACACACACACACACACACACACACACACACACACACAAACACAAACCTGTTCTACCATGAACTGCACCAGACCTCAAGGCCCTGCACAGCACATTCCTGCTCTACCATGTGCTACACTTAGCCCCCAGGCTCTTACTTTTCAAAAAATTTCATGTTTGTGTGTGCCTGTGTCTGTATATGCTCGTAGAACACAGAGGCTGGAAGAGGCAGTTTGGATCCCTGGAGCTGGGGTTAAGGCAGCGTATGAGCTAGTCAAGCAGTTGCTTGGAACCAAGCGTGAGCTTTCTCCTCGGCCCCAGGTTTTTCTCTTCTTCCTTTTCAAGGGATCTGTTACTTGTAATTTACTACTTACTTGTAAATGGACAATTCTCTGAAATATATCTTCTCTCATGCTCATCTCAATATCAAAACGAGAAAGCCTTTTGTCTGCTTCTGTGCTTGCAGCCCGCACTTCTCTGTCAGATGACACGTGCTGAGGGAAGTCCAGCATGGTTCTTTCCACTGTTGAGGGGAGAAAAACTATGAATATGACAGGACTTGTCAGACTGGCAGTTAAGCCAATATCTCCTTTTGGGGTTTTTGTTTTGTGCTTTCTGCAAAGGCTCCTGAAACTATCAACAGACAGTCCTGGATGTGGGAGTTGGCTGTTCCACTTGGCATCATTCTGAACGGTAAGGCAGTGCACTCGGCACTTACCAAAGTACATTCAGGGCATAACTGACTAACTGTGAATTATAAATATGTAGTTCCTATACATAACTGTTTTATGATCTGGGAAGGTGGGGACCTGGTATATAAAAATAGATGGTAGAGACTGTGGGTTGTCAGTGAGAGGGATATGGGCTCAGAGGCAGCAGCTCCTGAGAGCTGGGACATAAGGTGGTGTGCGGTGGGGAACTCCAGAAGAGGAGGGGCACACTGTCCTAGGAAAATAAGAGACTGAGTACAGGGGACCCAGCTGGGACACTAGATATTACATGACAAGCCAATCAATGTAGCAGGAAGAGGTCTGTGTAAAAAAGTTCTTAATCATTTCCCCTACTACTGACTCCTTGCAGAGTTTAATCTAAAGTGCAGAACCTGCCCAAATGCACACATCAAATAAACATGTAAAATTCTAGATATACCCAGCAAGCAGCTGGGTGCTGTGGCTGCGTGTGTTACATGATGGTGGTAACGGTCTGCTCTAATCTGCACATTACAGTCAGTTGTTGGTTTTGCATATTCTTTAATTGGGCAAAAATCTCTGATATTAGAGTGAAATAACTTTGACTATAGAACTTTCAGTGATGGCTGTGGTTATGCTGTGACAAGAAATGCATCTACGGTTTCGAGTATGACTTTTGTTCTGAGATAGAATCTCACTATATGGCCTAGGGTGGCCCTGAATTTATGATTCTCCTGCTTCAGCCTCCTGATTGTTTGCATGGTATAAACCATGTTTGGGCTCACCATCAAGATCTTGCCTGTTTTATAAGCTGGAAAAAATTACACAAGCAGTACAGAATAGACACAGAGCGTTCCTTCACTCACTAAGAAACAGATACATCATACTCACATCGGTCTTCTCAAAACGTTGCTACCAGTAAAGCTACTAAAAACATGTCAGAAATAGCAGAATAAATGCATAGTCTCTACCACTGAATCATAACCCCAGTTCCACAATACACATTTCTAAAAAAAAAAAAAATTCAGATTCTGCAATTATATTGTAGTGCTGATTTATTTGATAATTAGGGAAAATATGGCACAGATTTAAAATTTTCATACATAGAGCACTATTTTAGAACTACAGGTAATAATAGTTACAATTTCTGTTTACTAAAAAGCAATTACAGTTTCTCAAAAACCTAAACAGGTAACAACATGAAGTGCCAGGAGCCTAAAACTGGAAACAATCCTGAACAATACATGAAGACCATTTCCTTCCTTCCTTCACCACAGAAACCTGGAAGCAGAGTTCCATTTTCCCTGCCAAGCTATAAACAATGCTGTTTGTGACCAGGCCAGACACTGGATGAAGGAGACTCACAGCCACTGAGGATACACCCCAGAACAGGCAGATAAGAGGGAGTTAGTTTTGAGAAGTCTATTCCCTCAGAGGCTTGATCTGTAATGATAAATTTATGGAGAGCAATACCACAAACTTCTATGTTTAAAATATTCATTACTGAGGAAACCCAGGACTCAAGAGAACCAATTTTAAATGAGTTTGTACCTCCTCCTGCCCTCACTGTTTTTCCCTCTTCCCAGTCAAATGCACAGACTGTTAGGCTGACACACTAGCTGGATAAGGAAAAGTAACTGAAGAAGAAATGAGAATCTCTGCCAAGAACAAACCTGCACTGCTGGAAATGCCCTGCGTGACAGAGAGACCGGCCCTATCCCTGTGACAGAAAGGACTAGGCAGATCCTTCACTTAGGAGTTTACAGTTAGGCCTTAGAAGCAGCAGTAGCCACTAACCAGAGAGGAGGTTGGCAGTGGGAATAGAAATGGAAACCAACCCAGAGGGAAGAGAAAACACCCAGTCCTTATGACCCATGGTGTGTACCATAGCAACACTTGGTGGTTAGGGGCCGGCAGGGCAAAGAGCGGGAGGGCCAGTCACGAGAGCTGGGCTGGTTTTGAACAGCCTTCCAACTTCCAGAACACGTACAAATGTTTATGATACCCAGCTTGCAGCTATTTTATATATTTTTAATGAAGCCTGGATACACAGCCAAGGTTGCTTAGTCACAATTACCCTATAGAAGTATGTCTGATTCTTAGAGGTAACCAAAGTGAGCATTCATTTGTGTGACTTTATGGCTGACTTGGGGGCATTTTTGGATAGATTAAAACTGAAGCTGGGAGGTCACGAGCCTCCATGGGCCTGAGGAGGGCCTGACTAGAAGGAGAAAGTGAGGCAGGATTCTCTAGTAGTCTGCCTTTGCATGTCACAAAGCAGGGTGCTGGGATCACAGGTCCACCCTGCAGAGTTTAGACTTGCTCTCTCCCATGCTATGTCAGTCAGCTCCAATGAGAAATCTCTCTATGGTCGTGCACATAACCCCAGGGCTCTGCTTTCCTGGAGAATTGTAACAGAAATAACACCACTAACAGTTTCTTTCAGTCTTCCTTCCGGGTGTGGTTTGTAGCTGCGTTTGAGATGAGGTATTGGTCTGTAGTGCTAGCTAGCCCTGCACTCATTGCACAGCAGTGGTTGCTCTTCAGCTCTTACGGTTCTCTGCCTCATGCTCCCAGTGCTGGGATCACAGGTTCTTTCTGTACACTTTTCTCCTGTGCTGTTATACACTTTTTTCAAACTACGATTTCAATGGCTACATGGGCTTACGGAGGATGGATGTTTCATCATTTATCTAACTATCGAACTGTGTCTCTAGTTCTACAATAATGTAATTCTGTATCAGCTGACATTTAAGGCTGGTTTCTGAGCCTTTGATTATAAAAACAGTATACTTTTAAACATTGATTTATATAAAAATCTTGCCTTTATTCATTCTTTATTCACTTTTTTCAAGATTTATTTATTATTTATACAGTATTCTGCTTGGATGCATGGCTGCAGGCAAGAAGGCGGCACTGGATCTCATTACAGATGGTTGTGAGCCACCATGTGGTCACTGGGAAGTGAACTCAGGACCTTTGAAGAACAGCCAATGCTCTTAACCTCTGAGCCTTCTTTGGAATGAATTTCTAGATGCAGAATTTCTGGGTGAGGGTACGAGCCTCTTAGCAGTGCTGATGTACAGAAAGCAGAACAAGGAGAGCACACACTGAGCAGCACCTAATGAGCTTCACGACTTCAGTCATTTTATTCTGAGCAATAACCAACCTTGTGTGTCAATTTCTTGTAAAACTGAATAATTGATGGTTCAGACAAAAAGCGTAAATGGCTGTAGATTCCACAAAACAACATACTGATGCGTCTCCACCCACCTATGTACGTCACTTCTACATCAGCCAGCACCTGCAAACAGTTCTCGTAAGTTACTTCTTTTAAGTCGAGTGTCCCCACAGCATCGTACACCTGCTTGGTCTGTGCGATAAGCTCCTCTGTCCTTGTCTTGATCTGCTCTGGAGAAAGGTCCCATCTCAGAACATTCCTGCCTACTGCGGTGTGGGAGGACACAGCCTGAAGGGGAGATGCCGCTTCCCTTCCCAGCGTCATTCCGAGCAGGATCCTGGAAGCACCAGCTCTAAAACAAATTGGGGGAAAAAATAGAAATTAGGGACTTCTGTGGGACAGAAGCTAAAATATAAATTCATAATGCAGTCAGATACCAAGTAAGAGCTTTGCAAAAAACCAGAAACAAACAAAAAAGAACCAATGAACTAAAAAAAAAACCCAAAAACAAAACAAAACCAAAAACCTAACAACCTTTTCCTAAAAGAAAAAAAAAATGAGTAAAAAATGTTACTTTCTTATATAATTTTAGTTTTAGTGGAATGAACTTGAGTAAATGAAATCATACAGAAGAAAGTCAGCTGTCAGTTACATGACAACTGTTCTTTAAAAATTAAACTAATCTTTTCTGTGCTAGTTTCTATCTGCACACAGATTTAAAAAATAAAGATTTTGCTAAAGAACATTACAAGTATCCTCTTTTCATGTCAGATACCAATCTCCCCTATAATTTATGTAAATAAACACAGTAATTTGTCTCCACTAGAGATGTCACATTGTGATAAAAGAAAAAATTGCCAATAAAGAGACTAGTCCTTATTTCCTCAGGTATTCCAACTAAAAATATTGACAGTCTGCTTGTATGACTAGAATATCTCTTTCTCTCCTTTCCCCAATTCAACCCTTGCCCTGATTTTACAACTTTGAAATAAAAAATGTCATTTTTACTAGATAACAGTTGCATAGTGAATGTTTAGGCACTGATCAAAATATTTTCCAGGGGATAAAACTCAGACTTTCAGTAGTCCTTCATAGACACATCCTGTGGTCATTCTCATCCTACTGAAGAAAACACTAGAGCAGATCAAGTAATTTGCCCAAGGCCACATGGCTAGTCATCCAGTGAGAGCTGGGATTAGAAATTAGGCAGTTCGAACCTGGAACTGGAACTGCAAGGCACTATAGCTTAATTTCTCTAATTCTCCCAAAATCCAGAACTACTCTTTAGGGAGGCAGGGCACTCTCCCTGTTAATCAGCAAGGTGATGAGGCTCAGCCAGCTCACGTTTAAGGTCATTTGTCCAAAAGAATGCATGCTGCGTATGTGCAGCCACTGTGCCCTTAGTGGGCACTGAGGGTGGGTGCAATGACCATCTGACCAGGCTCCTGATGCTCTGAGAAGGAAGAGAGCCACAGGGATAAGTGAAATTATACTGTTTTCTGATGAGCACTAACGTAGGTGGGCAGAGGGAACTCTAAAGACTATAGCGGGGATTCCTATTCTAGTCTGGGAAAGGGTGTGAAAAATCAACGTTCTAGAAGAATACTGAACAAGTCAAAGCCAAAGAACATGTGACAGAAAAGGTTGAGAGATCAAGAGGAAGTAGCCAATGCAGAGCCTGGGGAATCATTTGAAAAACCCAACCCTGTTCAGTGGTGACACTGGACTGTTTTTGTACTTTCTGCAGTGCTGGAGATTGGGGCTAGGGCAGCGTGCATGCCAGGTGAGGGCTCTATCACTGACCTCTACCCAGCACAACCTTCAAACTCACTGTGACGGCAAGGGCGCACTGACAGGCTTTCACTGGGTAAGACATGTGAGAAGCTTTGTATCTTAGAAATTCATCTATTTCTCCAAATGACTAGGAGAGCCTGAATTAGGAAACGGGAGAGCTGGAGTGATGTAACCTGCAGAGGTAGAGACAACAGTATGGAACAAGCAACTAGAAAGACTCAAGGGAAACGTTTGGTTCTGAGAGAACACAGGAAAAGACTTGTGGGGAAAGAAAGAGAATATACATTATGGACATGTTCCATCTGCAGGGGCATCAAGTGGAACTCCTTGCTATCAGAGGGGTGGCTGAGCTGACCTCAGGAAGCATGGAGTGAGAAGAGAACACACAGGCTTGCTCTAACTTCACATCATCAGTGAAAGGAAAACCAGGCCAAGCCAGGGTTGAGGGAGGGGAGCGATGAGAGTGAGACAGGACAGTAGTCTGCAACAGTCAGACATGTAGACCGCAAGAGTCAGTTGGAGATGGCTACAGGAATGCATTTCACGGTCTTGGCCAGAGCCCTGAACTGGGAGTGCTGGAGTGTTAGGCTGAAGGAGTTGGCGAATGTGAGAGTGTGCCTAGGCAGTTCTCTACAGATGTGGCTAAGAAAGTAAGGAGAACAAGAGGCCGAAAGGTCCACGCACAGAAGAGCTACACATGAGGATAGAAGAGACCCACATACTGACCTCTCCTCCTCTGTTTATGTGAAAGTGACTGAGGCTCACTCAGCGTTGGCACTCTACTTTATGGTATATCTTTATTTATTTTGTTATGAGTGAAATAAGAGTAAGACTGTTCTAAAACCTGCCCATATATAATAAGGTGTAATTTAAATATTTATCTAATTAAATGTATAAAGAATCTGTTTTTCCCCCTGAGATAAAGATAATGTTTTAAAAACACTTAAATTGGACAACGTTAAAAAAAAAAAAAGAAAGAAAAACCCCAAAAACAACGGACTAAAAATTAAAAAAATTAAAAGGCCTCTGAATTCATATTACTTAGTACGGCATTAAGTTCTCAATCCTTACAAAAAATAAATACTAGAAATCAAATATGCAGTTTGGTCTTGACAGCTAAGCATACCTATGGCACTTACAGAAGACCAAATTGGGTACTCTTGTTGGGCACATCGTGACTGCTTGTAACTCTAGCTCCAGGGGATCTGACACCCTCTTCTGGATTCTGTGGGTAATGCATTCAGGTGCACATCTCTCCACCTTGGAGACACAAATACACACACACTTAAAAAAAAACTATACCTTGTGTGTCTTTCTGCTTCTGGGATACCTCACTCAGGATGATCTTTTCCAGTTCCCACCATTTACCTGCAAATTTCACGATTTCCTTGTTTTTTTAATCACTGAATAATATTCTATTGTATTGATGTACCACAATTTGTATCCATTCCTCAACTGAGGGGCATATACTCACTTATAAGTGAGTGGATACTAGACATATAATATAGGATAAACATACTAAAATATGTACACCTAAGGAAGCTAATCAGGAAGAAGGACTCTGGCTAAGATGCTCAATCCCCATTCAGAAAAGCAAAGAGGATGGACATTGGAGAAGGAAGAATACAGGAAACAGGACAGGAGCCTACCACAGAGGGCTTCTGAAAGACTCTACCCTGCAGGGTATCGAGGCAGATGTTGAGACTCAGCCAAACTTTGGGCAGAGTGCAGGGAATCTTATGAAAGAAGTGGGAGATAGTAAGACCTGGAGAGGACAGGAGCTTCACAAGGACAGTGACAGATCCTATAAGTCTGGGCACAGGGGTCTTTTCTGAAACTGATACTCCAGCCAAGGACCACTCATGGAGATGGCCTGGAACCCCTGCACAGAGGTAGCTATGGCAGTTCAGTATCCAAGTGGGTTTCATAGTAATGGGAACAGGGACTGTCTCTGACATGAACTGGTTGGCCTGCTCTTTGATCACCTCACACTGATGGGGGAGCAGCCTTGCCAGGCCACAGAAGAAGACAATGCAGCCACTCCTGATGAGACCTGATAGACCAGGATCATAGGAAAGGGGAGGGGGACCTCCCTTTTCAGTGGACTGGGAGAGGGACACGGGTGGTGAAGAGGAAGGGTGGGATTGGGAGGGGAAGAAGAAGGGAGGTACAGGGGGGATACAATGTGAATAAACTGTAATTAATAAAAAAAAAACTATAACAATAACTTTGAAAAAATGTGCTTTATAACATATACGAAGAGAGGAGTGAGAAATAGCAATCCAAGTTCTTCTTACAGACCTAAAAGATCTTGTCTCAGAGCAAAAGCCATGGAAATCTACACTGACCTTTCAAAAAGAAATTTTTGATTTTACCTGGAAGCAACATGTTCAATCAATCAAAAGATATATAGAACACAAAATCCCTATACTTCAGGAGAGAATGGGATATAAAACATGGTTAGAGCAGTTTAAGAGAAAAGGAACTCCAGTCTTGGTACAGTTAATAGTACAGGCAATGGTAGTAGTGATGCGACAGTACAAACTCGAGACATTTGACAATCAACAGCTCCATGGCTGGGGCAGAAGAGATGGCTCAGCAGTTAAGAGCACTTACTACTCTTCCAGAGAAGCCATGTTTAATTCCCAGCATCCATGCCAAGTGGCTCATAATTGCCTGTAACTCCAGCTTCAGGGGATCCCACCCCTCTGGTCCCGGCCTCTCACATGAAGCTGTGATAAATTAAAAACAAACAAAAAAGAACTGCAACAGTGGAAGAAAGGAATTTAAACTGCCCTCCAACCTTGTTGGCTTGTCTGTAGTGGAACACATCCCTATGTGTCTTCCTTTGAGGGTGAGTCTAACTCCACAACACTTGGCCCCCTAGTGCAGCACATGTCTTCCTGCCTGGCCTGTCTCATCTGGAAGTTGCTATTAGCTCTGTCACCCAAGAATCTTGGGCCCCACTCCTTTAGAAGCCTCACCTTTGGTATGAGTTAGAGATTTGCTTCTGAACACTTCCTCTTAGAAAGCACACGTGTACACACACACACACAGAGATAGATAGATAGATGAGATCTTTAAGAGAAAAATGACCCCCAAACAGCAGTGTAAGCCCCAGGGAATTTTCCTTAAATTCTTGGCTCATGTAAGGAAGCTGAAGAGTACAGTAATGGAGTCCTGTTTAGAGAGACTGTCTGTGTGAACACTGGAACCAGTAGCTTGTTGGCTGGGCCCGGGAGTAGAAAGAAGACCAAACCAGAAACAAGTCTTTAAATACAAAGGGACCAACCACAAGAGGACAGCAAATGCAGACCATAGAACGCTAAAGCCAGATTGGGGGCCTCAATGGGTTTGTTTCTTTGCCTCTGAGGATCAAGCCAAGGCCATGAGCATGTGTTCTGTGGGTGTTTCAGACAATGGTGGAGATGTTGGTCTAGGAGGGAGAAAGGACAGCGATGTATTCCCTTACTTGTAGTACAGAGTATGTAAAGGAGAAGATATAGGAGAAATGTTTTCTTCATGGTTAGGTGGCTCTTAGTAAAGGCCAGAAAAGAAAGGAAGAGCTGCAGCAGACTATGACAGAGTTGGGTCATATTTTTCACGGAAATACCAATGGTGAAGTCTAGAGCACAGCAGGTGGTCAGGTGTTCATGGGCTTCCTGCCATTCATCTAGGCTCTAGCTATACACCCATACATGTTTTTCTTACAAGTGTTCTTTTTTTTTTTTAATTGTTTTGAAACAGAGTTTCTGTGTATAATAGCCTTGACTGTTATGGACTTACTATGTAGACCAAGATGGCCTCGAACTCAAGAGGTCCACCTGCCTCTGCCTCCCAAATGCTGGGATTAAAAGCACACACCAACACCACCCAGCTCTTACAGTATTTCTAACAGTGTTACATGATTTGTATACAACCTGAATTTCACCCAAGTTCTTTGAAATACTTGGCAAATGTTTCCTCCTAGTGCATCCAACTCCCATAGTCCAAGTTGTTTTAAGGTGGCTGCCTCTAACCCCAGAACACATACCTGGACTGCTGTGAGGAAAAACGGTCCAGTCTCACCCCTCCCCAAAGCTGAGGAAGCTTGTTCCCCTGGCTGTAGCTGGCAGCCATCTTATCAGAAAGCATAGGATGTGATACAATTAAATAAACACTGTGAGTGGTAGAATGCAGGGAAGAAACTAAATATTTAATGATGTCAGAGCTCCTAGATCAACTGGCTCTAAAGCCTGGCCCAGAGCCAGACTTTCCAGCTGTGGGAGTCAATCAATTCATTCTATGTTTAAAACAGGTTAAGTCTAGTTTTAAATTTCTGGGCTTCATCTGGTAGGGCTGGAGAGATGGCTCAGAGGTTAAGAGCACTGTCTGCTCTTCCAAAGGACCCGGGTTCAATTCCTTGCACTCACATGGCAGCTCACAACTGTCTGTAACGCCAATTCCAAGGACTCTGACACCTTCACACTAATGCACATAAAATAAAATTAAATAAATTAACAAAAGAATCCTAACTGGTAAAGGGAAAAAAAAGGAAGGGGGAAAAAAGAAGAAAAAGGAGAAGAGGGAGAGAAGGAGGAGGAGAAATCAGCAGCAGCAGTTATTAGGAGTATAAGGAGAGATGCACAGGACAAGACACTCTTACGTGCTTCCTGTTGGGTTCACATATGCTCACTGCGGGCTTTAATGTTCTAAAGCCCTGCAGCCCCTCATGGGTACAGAGAGCAGAGGACTGAGATGGAGTCAGCCAGGACCACCACTGACTGCTCCATCCAGGCCCTTGTACAGCTCAAAAGGCCTCGGGGTTGCTGGGTACATGAACAGCAAATCAAAGGATGCTGTCTGAAATACAAGATTCCTGCTTTATTACTATTCCCTGAACAAATCAGTAGTTATGAACAATTTTTCATTATTGTTAAACAGCTTTAAAATCAAATGATATCAGACATCTTCTTCTGTTTTCCTTTATTTCCTGATGTTTACCAGAAGAAGGCTGTTGTTTGTACCATATCTGCCCTTAACTCCCTTAAACCGAGAATGTCAGTGCTTCCATCTGACTAAAGGGACAAACCTTGCAGGGTCTCTACTATAACTAATGAAAGCTACCTGCTCTTTAACATAACGTTCTTCCCTGAATTCAGGAGGACCAGAAAAGAAGAAATCATGATGCTACAGGCAACAAGACAAATTAAGCATCTTACCTTAATATTCCTTTAACATCTTTATGCATTTTCTTAGTGCATGTGTCAGTGAGTACCATGGCACACCCATGGATGTCAGAGGACAACTTTCCAGAGCTGGTTCTTGCCTCTCACCTTGCTGAGACAGTCTCTCTTGATGGTTCTACTGCTGCAACTACGCACTCCACACTGGCAGTGTGCAATCTCCTGGGTGAGCCTCCCATCTCTGTCCCAGCTCTCCACAGAAGTACTGGGACTACAGATGTGCACTCCTGTATCTGACTTTTACAAGAGTTTCAGGGATTGAACTTGGTCAGATTTGTACTTAGTCAGCGCTTTTACCTGCCGAACCATCTTGTTAGCCAGATAATCCTTTTCTTGCCTTGGATTTTTAAAAAATAATTTATTTAGTATTTGTATTAAAAAATAATTTATTCAGTCTGTGTGAGGATGTCAGATCCCCTGGAACAGGAGTTTCAGATAGTTGTGAGCTGCCATGTGGATGGTGGGAATTGAACCCAGGAAGAGCAGCAGAGCAGCTAGTGCTCTTAACTGCTGAGCCATCTCCAGCCTTGGATTTTATCTTAATATCTTTCAAGACTTATAAAGAGGAAGGCAAAAAGACCGGTAGTTTCCTAAAACTTTAAACATTTGTCCAACTGAGTATTAGTGCTTTAAATTGTCTCTGCTTCTCCTCTCTGACCTTCACTTCAATATCCATCTTCTTTCCTCATGTTACATTTTCAAAGTCTTTTGGTGGTTTGGATGCCAGTATACTGATTTCCCTTCAGCACCTATGCAGCCTTTGAAAGATGTTTCTAGGTGGGAAACAGAACACCTTGTGGCATTCTGGAAACGGTGTTCTTTTGAGAATCTAGTGGGGACCTTAAAGCTTTGCCTCTAGGGTACAAGAAAATAGGTGCACATGAGGCAGCATGAGCCTTTATTGCTCTACAGGAGTTTTTTTTAAACCACAATCTAGACAAATCAGAAACCTAACTGTCTAACTTAAAATAGTTTTTTTTTCTTCTTCTTCGTCTTCTCTTCCTCTCTAGAATTCCAGGCTCTTTATCACTTCTGTCCTTCTCCATTGGCTCCTTTTCTTCACAGAACTTTCAATATATTATGTGAAACTTATAATCAGGAAATAAAAGAGTACCTCAGAGTGATTGAGAAGAAGATGCCTGTGTGGGCTAAGATCCCATGTCCATAAACGAAGTGCTCAGGCAAGAGGAAGGAAGAACAGTCATGAACAAGGGTCACTACATCACAGTTCTGCGAGGACTGATGTGCACACCACAGTTCTTCTGAGTTAGGAATCATAAAGCATTGTGGAATGTACTTTGGGAAAATTTCTGACCTACTGGGTTTATCAGCCTTTGAAGTATGTTAAAGGCCCACCCCTTCCTCCGCCCAGGGCTTCTCTGGCTACCATTTTCCCCCAAGTGTTAGCTTCTGCCACTTTTCATCTGAGCTATTCATTGTAGACACTGAAACAGCTATCACCAACCTGCTCAGTTACTGTGTACCGTTGTCTAGTAGTGTAAACCACACCGGGATTTCCTCAAACATCTCATTACTTCACATTTCCCCTCTGACAAATCCCCACTTCAACAGTGCTCATTATACACGTGAAGTGAGCTGGGACTGATAACACCAAGAAACAACAGCAACACCACCTTCCTTCATTATCACTATGAGAACATTTATACAAGAAAATATTTGTACTGGAGCCAAGGCCATATGGAAAGCCCATGTAAAATGTTACAATGCCCACATCACTATGATATACATTTCCCTAATGTGTTCCTGGATTGCATCACATGGTATGTATACTTCCTGAAAACGAACCTCATTCTATGAAATACTTGGAAAATATTCGTAGTTTTTGCCAAATGTCTCTCTATAGACTCAGGCTAAGGTCTGTGTTCAGTCAACTCCCTCCCCATGCTAGAACAGCTGTTCATGTTTATTTTATTTTTGGTCTGGCTATTTTGTCAGAAATAGTCCCCTCTAATCCTGATTCTATTGTTCAGAGTTGTCTTTTTCACCCATTGCTCTGACTAGATTCTCTTTACAGCTCATCGGGCCATAGCTCAAGCCCAGGTTTCTTCTATAGCATAAGACTTTAAATTTTATTTTAATTCTTTGGTTTTAAAGAGAGGTTCTCACTGTAGCCCAGACTAGCTGTAAAGTTGCCGCTCTCCTGCCTCAGCTTCCTGAGTTAATGAAATTACAGGGTCTAGGTTCTTTTATTTTTGATTTTTCCAGTTCAGGGTAGAGGCTAGCCCTGCACCTCAAGACTCACCTGTTCCTACTCAATCCACTTCCACCATGAAGCCTGCAGCAACCTGGCGGCACCTAGCACTATACCTCTGCTAGTCACCACAGGAGCAATGTACTGCTGCTTAAATGTAGACTAAAAAGAAAAGGAACAGTTTAGTGCCTCAGCTGATCCAAGCACATTTCAAATGTTCAGTTGTAGTGAGTAGATGCCACACAGGACAGTGCTAACAGCATTTCCATCCTGCACGCAGGTCCCACGGGCAGCCCAGTCTAGATGGCCTCACTCTTGAACTGCTACCTGCCAGTGTGTGTACCTGGTAGCCTCGACTGCTATCCAAAGGAGACACATTCCTATCGAGCTGAAAACCAGGTCCTTGTGAACCTTCCCTGGAAAGACTAAGGGCAGAGAAAGACAAGAAGGAGAACTCAACTGTAGTAGGTGGCAGGCAGTGTTAAATTCTCCACCCAATCCTTACAGTACTGAGAAATAAAAATGAACAAACATTGTTTTCAAGAACACAGTACAAAGAAAAACCTTGTGTCCTTCCTGGGAGCAGCAGGGAAAGGCACGGACAACATGATTAGTACAGAAATAACAGCCAAACCTTTCAAAGAAACGGGTCCTTTTTCAGGAAGCATAAAAAGTAGGTCATACAAAGCAGCAACTCTTTGTGAATAGGTGGGAAAACATATTGTATGAATGTGGGTGTTATGGTGTTTTACATGGCTTTATTCTTCCTATGAGATTTACAGTAAATATTTAATTGAAAAATTAACTGTGGGGGCTGGAGAAATGGCTCAGTGGTTAAGAGCACTGTCTGCTCTTCCAAAGATCATGAGTTCAATTCCCAGCAACCACATGGTGGCTTACAACCATCTATAATGTGAACTGATTCTTTCTTCTGGCAGGTGTAAATGCAGATAGAACACTCATATACATAAAATAAATAAATCTTTAAAAAAAAAAAAAAGAAAAATTAACTGTGTATACAGACACACCCACCCCTGCATTGCCTGAGGAGGGCAGAAGAAAGAGGGGGTTGGATACCCTGAGCTCTGGTTAGAGGTGACTTGTGAGCTGCCTGATGCATGCTTAAAAACTAAACTCTGGTCCTCTGCGAGAACAGTACATGTTGTTTGCCACTAAGTGACCTCTCTCATCTTTCTTTTCTTCTTTTTTTTGGGGGGGGGGAAGGACAGAGTAGCCTGGAATTTATTATATAGAACAGGCTAGCCTGGAACTCACAAAGATCCACTTGCCTTCGCCTGCTAGGATTAAAGGTGTGCATCATTACACTGGACACTTAAACTTTTGTTTGATGATTTTTAAAATTATGTGTTTATGTGTGTTTGAGGGGGAGCTTGTGTATGTGAGTGGTTATATACCCTAATTTTTAAAAGGAGAGTTAGTCTTATTTAATCTTATTTATTAAGTATGCTTACCAAGGTAGATCAAGTTACAGATTTTCACTAAACGTTCTTGCCTCTTAACTTTAGCCCATCATATATGTGTAAACCTACTACTTTCCTTCTGTACTTCCCTCGAAAAAACTTATTTATTGTGGGTGGGGGAGGGAAGAGGGAAGGAAGGAAGGAGAGAGGAAATAAAATAAAATGTATAAACAAACAAACAAACAGAAAAGAATAGTTACACCTGTTTCATTCTTTCCCCTCTGAGCCTCACAAGTTTAATGACACCCATCTTGTCTTGCTCTGGCTTCATCCAATTCACTCTCTGGATTTCATCTTGTAATCCCTCCGTACTGGCTCTTCACACACATACATGTACTCAGTGTCTTCGTCTAAATAGAGCAAAAGCCAATCTCCCCGAGCCTGGGGCCCCATTAGACACCACTCCCCATGTTCTTCACTCTCTTCATCCACCAGATCTTAGAGGATGGGACCCTCATCCTCCTGTTCTTAACCCCACTTTACCCTTCAACCTTCTTTAGCTTTGGTCTTGACATCATCAACAAGGGAACTGCTCTCGCCAGGGTCCCTAATGCTTTCTCCTAAATCTCACTGGCAGTTTTTTAGTATTTACGTCTTTTGATTTTTTGCATAGGACAGCTTTTCTGTTTCCTCTTTTAAAACAAACAAACAAACAAACAAACAAAGAAACAAAAAAAACCCACTGCCTTCTCCAAATACTGAACTTTGACTTTTTAATACAGCATCTCCCTATGTAGCATAGGCTACTCCTCCTGCCTCAGACTCCAAGAGCTGGCTTAAAGCATATTCCAGCACACCAGCCTTTCACTCTTCTCTTGAACTATCCCTTCCCCAGCTTCTGTGATGACTGCTCCACTTTTCAGTATGTGTCTGTTTCTTCCTAATCTCTGCCACCTGGTGGCATTTTATTGCCCCAGCCTCCTCCCTGGGACTCCTTAACAGTTTCTTGGGTTTGGTTCTCTGTCACCTTGCCTTGTTTTCGTTGTGCATTCTCCCTCATCCACCTGGACGACTACATACGCCACCCAGGGTCAATGGCTTCTGGATGTGTGCTTCAGAATATATACCCTGAGCACTAGACTCCTATTGCTATCCACTGGTTACCTCCACTGGGATCTTAACGACCACCTCAAGCCAGGATGCCCTATGGGAAACTGCCTTCTTGCTTTTCCCTGACCCAACCCCTTATTCCACATACTAGTGGTAATCCTTATTATGCACTCATCTATTGAAGCCGTCAGAATCTTGCTGGGCATCTTTGGATTGATTCTCCAGACTGCAGGCAAGTGAGCTTCCTAAAGTGTAACTGTGATCACAGAACCCCTTTCAATGGCATCTTTCCCCAGACTATGGGGTCGGATGCTAGGTGCTCAGCTAAACACACAAGGCCTTTCAGCATTTCCCCATTTTCTCGGATGACTAGTACTCATTGTCTTCTTCACCTACAAACCACATCACTTTCATCTCTTATTTTAAAGACCTCAGTTCAGACTTCATCGTTTCTAGAAAAGCTTCCTTGAACATCTCAGACCAATTCAGGCTTTTTTCTATGCTCCTACAAATACCTCATGCATGCCAGAGGGACTCTCCATGCTAACAAACATTTGCATTGCTTGTGTCTCCAGCTCACCTTAAAGAGAGGCTTAGGCTGAGTGACATCTGCAGACCCTGAGTCTATCACCATTTTGTGGTGTGCACAAATTGTTTAACTGTGGTATGCTGACTCAAACCAGAACCCAAACCACCACCATGACAAACTGCTGGCGCTGGAAATGGAAGAGTGGCTAAGAGTGATTCCTACTCTTCCAGAGGACACAAGTTCAGTTTCTACATTCACAATGGCCTGTAACTCCAATCCCAGGGCACTGGATGACCTCTTCTGGCCTCAGATGACACCCATATGTACATGGGAACAGATATACATAGATGTATACATGTAGATAAAAATTAAAATCTTAAAATGTTGCTTCAGCTCATTTGTTCAGTATTTTTTTTTCTATTATTCACATGCCTATTAGCCACATCTGAGTATGTGGTTCCAAAGAGCACCACACAAAGCTCTGGCTGCCTGGGTGATAGGGATGCAGTGTGGCCTTGAGGTGCCAGCTGCAGGGCTAGCATGCTGGCTGTGAAGAGGGAGAACAGTGCAGGAGTGCTGCCCCTCCCCACTTCACCCCCCCTTCCCTCTGTGTGATAAGTTACAGCCCTCACCAAAGGTGAGCCCCTAGTCACCACTGTTCCAACAGTGAACTTGCTTGTTTACATAAGGATCTTTTTGTTTGGTTTAGGGCTGAAGTATTTAATAAACAGAATGTTCTAGATCTAGAATTAAATGCACTGACCTACAGCCATATTTCATTAAAATAGCTACTTTTTTACTCTGAGGAATTAACGTTCAGAGAGGCCATTTTTGTTTTGTTTCTGAGTTAATAGGGAAAGTTATTAAATACGACAAATATATCCGTTTCTATCTTTTTTCCAATGTTTTAAGGAAAGAAGTCGATTTACGGAGTTCAGCCTTTATACCTTACAAATCTCCTACTTCTGGTCTCTTTTGGACTATCACCAGAAGCTCCCTACTTGAAGTGCCCTGCTGAGCAGCTTTTCTGGGTCTTCTTTTACTTTTTTCTCTAGTTACTGTCATTGTTTAATCCCTTTACAGTACTAGGGATTAAACCCACGGCCTGTGTGTGCTGGGAGGATGCTGTACTTTTGAGCTACTCAGTCCTGCCCATTTCTCCAGTGCCTCCAACACTTCTTTGCCCCCTTCCTGGCATCTCTTCCTTACTATTCCTGGTGCTGATACTGGCATGTCTCTTCATTTTGCTCCTTCCTCTCTCAGGGCTTTGGCAACCACCCACAACTACTTACGGTTCATCTTTAGCCTGTACCTGCATCTTAGGCCGGAGCAGCATGCCATCATACACCTCAAAGTCAACTAGTATAAAGTTCCACTGTCCTCAAGAATTTCCACCTCAGTTTGCCCCTCCTCCAGGGCGTCTGAGCTAGAAACTGGCACACAGACGACTGGTGGGCACCACCAACCTCAGTGTTTCTTATGAGACAAACACCATGCTCTCAGGTCACAAGCATTTTCTTATTTAATATCCGCAACAAGCCAAAAGGCGGTTATTACCAACTCTATTTTCGCAGACAGGAGAGTAACATAATTTGCTCAGGCCACACAAGTGTGGAGCCTCATTCTTGGCTCTGCTGTACTCGAGCTGCAACGACGGCCCAGAAGGGAAATGCCAAGCTTCTCCCTGGGCACTTCGCTGCCTTTAGAAGCCGCTTGTCTGGTGTGCTCTCTCTACATTCCCAGGGGACTGCTGCCAGGACTGAGGAGGAGTGTCCCACTTTAGTGTCCACCCAACCCTGAAAAACAGGCTGTTGTTGGCTTGAGCACTTTTCAGCCACCATTTCCTCAGGGTGAACCAACTCTAGCTGGACCCACCTGGAGCCCTTTGCAAGTTCTCATTCTTTCCCAGAGCTTCCCAAGGCTTCATAATAAACCACCTGAAAGAGTGTATCTCAGGATGCAGCAAATCTTGCTCTAAGTACCAAAGGAAACAGACTATTTACATTTTGTATAGAAAGAGTCAGCAGAGGCCCTCTAAGAGACAGATCCTCCAGAAGCTAATGATGGGAATGAAAATCTTTTCATTGGGTTGGACATTTCAGATATACAATGGATTGTGAAGATGGACAGCCGGGGTCTTATTAAAAGTTGGGGCTGGAGAGATGGCTCTGTTGTTAAAGAGAGCCTGCTGCTCTTACAGAGAACCCAGGTCCAGTCCCCAGAACCCACATGGTGGCTCCCAATTGTAACTCCAGTTCCAGGGGATCCAACACCTACCTCTCCTCTCCTCAATGCATGTGGTGCACATATATACACTCAGGCACACATCAAATAAAATCAGTATTTTTTTTAAAGCACTAAATTTTCCAAGAAATTGAAGTTTGTCTCCCTCACTCTAGACAGAGCCCAGAGAACTTGGTTCTTTTCCTTTACATCACTTGTATAAAAGAACAATTTTATTATCATTTTCTGTGGATAAACAGCTAACAGAATTGATCTATAACATCATGGTTCCATTCTGAACAGTATTTGTAGAGGATCTTCTAAGTCAGGAACTGTTTCTCACATTGGCTGCTTTTAACACAAGATTCTGTGGTAGTTTAGGGTCTGTAAGTGAGCTGCTTACTTCATCTTTACACTTGGTAGTGAAAGTTTTCAAAATAAAAGATCCTTTTCTTAAAGAGTTTTCTTGTTTTATTTTTTCAGGAAAAAAAAACAACCAACAATCTCCCGTTAATATTAGAGCCCACGCAGTATCTGGTACAGTACCTATTGTTAAGTGAATCCACGCAGTATCTGGTACAGTACCTATTGTTAAGTGAACCCTGCCTGTGCAAACACCAAGTGTTGGCAGCACCTCGGCCAGCCCTGCTCTGTTGGGGGTACGCCAGCAAGGCTGACCGATCTGCTCCCACCCAGCCCCGGGGAGGAACACACTTTCCTTCCAACTCTTCTGCAGCGTAAGCTTCCTGGGAATGTGGTTCGTGTCCTGTTTCTGTATTTCTCGGCAAGAGCAGAAGAAAGCAGTCTACACACAGCATGTGCTTTGCAATGATAGTGGCAGCCGACATAGACGAGAGCTGAAAACCTCTGTGTGTCCATCTTAGAATGACTCCTAAACTTAGACCAAGTCACCAAATCAGTCAGGAAAGTGATGAAGCCACAAAAAACTGCTGGAGTCCAGGAATGGAGTGGCAGATGCCATGAGGACAGTGCCAGGAGGAACGGATTACAGCACGCAGGCAGGCACTGCCATTCCCCGGCTCCTGCTTCCACCTGCTGGCACAGAAGAGGAACTGTTTGTTGACTTGGAAAAAACTGCTGATAATGCTAGGAAAAAAAAAAGCAAACTCAACACCCCCAAACCATGAAAACATTGAGTTTCAAAGTTCTCTTGTCAAGGTAACAGAGCAACAACCACACACAAAACAAACACACCACTGATTGTGGCATTTATTCTGAGAAGCCTCTATTGCCTAAGCCAATAGCACTGTCACACTTTTCTGTTTGTTGGTGACAGGGAGACAGGATCTGGATCTAAGACTCACGTGAGATCCTCCTACTCGGTGGTTACAGGCATGCGGCCTTGCGCCCAGCCACATTATTTTTTTGCCAGTGTGCATTCTGTCGTTAAACAAGGAGGTTCACATTCTCTGACTAGAATGAATGCTACAACTTCAAGAGACGGAGCTACAATCCAGCCAGTCTCCAGCTTCCCCCGAATCCCTCCCTCCCTGGGTCTTTGATAGTAAAAACACTGAAAAGAGCGCCTCCCACTGTGCCAGTGTGTGAGGACTTTTAAGTAGAACTCACTACATAAATGTCCCTGTAGGAAGGAACAATGTGGATTCCAACCCCTTCTTTTAAGAGTTGACTTTTATTTTTTAAATAGGTGATAGTTTAAAAGTAATAGTTACCTTGGGTTTGTAATGTAATAGAAAAGTTTGTTTCTAAACTTCATTGTAAATGAATGAAAAGAGATTCTTTGAAATTATCTTTTCTAAAAACTATGAGAATCAAAAATGTTAGAAACTGAATGTGGTCATATACAAGACTATGATATGCAAGAAAATATGACAGTTGGCTGTAGCTTGAAAAAGAAAGCTTTCATATTAGTTCATATTCCAAAATTATAATAAATTAAACAGAAAAAAATTCAGGTTCTAAGAAACAAGTAATGGCCAAGACCGAGATGGCCGGGAGAATCTCCACCTTCCTCAAGAAAGCCTGGGCGACTCTCTGCCAGATCGCCACCATCATGGACACGAGCCTCGTGCAGCCTATCAAGCTGGCTAGGGTAACCAAAGGGCTGGGTAGAACATGTTCGCAGGGACAGTGCACACAGGTTTGTGTGGACTTTATGGATGATACCACTCTATCATCCAAAATGTCAGAGGCCCAGTTTGAGAGGGTGATATGCTCATCCTACTGGAGTCAGAAAGAGAAGCTAGGAGGTTGTGCTGATCTTGCTGCTGGGTCCTGGATATCCACCACTTGACTCATGGGATCACCTGCAACTGTTAAATAAAGCATATTGTTTAAAAAAAAATGCCTGGGCAAAGGAGCCGGTGCTGGCGCTGTCCTTCTCGATCTGGGCCTCCCTATAATATGCCCATGATCAGCTTCTACACCAAGTATGCAGGTGTGGTCAACCGCGCCACACCCTGCAACTACCCAGTGCCTGCTCGAGATGATGGGAACATGCCCAATGTACCCAGCCACCCCCTGGACCCCAGGGCCCAAGGCTGGAATGACCAAAGAACCTGTGAATACTCCTGCTGATGGCAGAGGCCCCTTCCCTATTGCCCTCCAATAAAAACATAAAGACAAAAAAGAAAAGAAAAAGACAGAAAGAAAGAAGTAACAAGATAATAGCCTGATTTTCTCTTATTTTGTATATGATACAGTCAATCACAGGCTCTAGACATTTAATATAAACAAACGAAAAGATTTCTGTGCTTCAGAGGAAGACAATGCAGGCGGTCCTGATGAGACCTGATAGGCTAGGGTCAGATGAAAGGAAAGGAGGACCTCCCCATCAGTGGACTGGGGGAGGGGCAGGGGGGGAGAAGAGGGAGAAAGGACAGGATTGGAAGGGAGTGAGGGAGAGGGCTACAGCTGGGATACAAAGTGAATTGTAATAAATAAAATGCTGGGGGGAGAGATTTCTGTACTTAAGTTCGGTAAATGGCCCAAGTCAAGGTGGCCTAGACCACAGAGCAGCAAACAAGCACTGCTTTTCTACTAAAAAGTCCCTTAATAATTTATCAAGCAAGGCCTGGCCACAGAAGCACACAGTGTACCTCGGAAAAGCTATTCTGCATGAATGAATTGCTGCTGGCACATTTAATTGGCATTTGGGGTACACTTTTCAGAATTGAAATCCTTAGCAGCAATTACTCAGGAGACTAATCCTCCTCTTCCCATGCATTACTTACTCTTGGATGGTTTTCTGAATGTGTGAGTATCTGACTGTTGAATGGTGATGCTTTTCAATATGGATTCAATTCCTAATAAGTGTTTGCTTTCAACAGGTGGCAATGGCATTGTGGTTATGTGGTTTTGAAAAACTTTTTTTTTTTTTAGTGCTATGACTGAAATAGTTCTGATGAAAATAAAGTAGTGGTGGATTTGCTTTAAGAAACTGGGAAAGTGGTATATGAGAAAGACAGGTCAAGAGCTGACAGTCTTTAAGCATGGTGGGGAGGCTTATTAGATAGTTTATGATTGAAACTTTATGCACAGTTTTCTTTCTATGTTTATCTGAAATTTTATTGTTGAACGTTTATATTCACTCCAAAAAAGGCTTTAACACATTTAAATGTATTTACTCTATAGCCATACCATCCTGAACACACCCAACATCATCTAAGATATATTTAATAGTTACTCATCTTCCTAGCTCTAGTTGCTATTCTAAAGTTAGGTAGTCAGAAAAATATATGAACTCTAAAGTAGCATACTCAAACTGACAAGATGCTCAAAAGCATAATGGGGAAACCTCCAAGGAGTAAACTAGAACGCAGTGAGGAAAAATAGAAGTGTAGATACACAGGTCACAGTGAGAAGGGCTCATAGCAACCGGCTGGTTCAAAGCCTTTGCTTTAGGATGCTGGCCAGTAATGTTAGGTCACACGTAATTCTCAGCCCAGACTGGAGCATTTTTTTCTACTGAAGGGAGAGTGCACAGCATATTGAAAACGGACTGTTAGGAAGATTCAAGCCATATCAACACGGTGACACGCATTATGCTTGAGGTCGGCAATTTGTGAGTGTGGCAGTCAGCCAGCCAGCAGGCTGGCTTCTCTTGCTGCTGTTTCTGCCTGGCCAGCACTGACGTCACACATTCATGTAGCAGGCACTGTAAAAACCGTATATAAGCTGGCTGAATCCCCTCAGCAACACCGACACAAACTATTACCGTCACTGGGGACACAGGGTTATTAATAGGTGGCCCCAGAATGCATGCAATTAGGCACTGCACCCTCTGGTCAGTAGCATCTTCACCTTCACAGTCCCACGTCTCTAAGGTGCCACAGCTACTGCCTCATCTTCAGCACCTGCTACTTCTCTTCAACCTCATGTGTCTTTTTTGGCAGGCAGGCAGGGACACAATGAGAGGGCTGGTCTGGGACAGGGAACCACAGAAACCACCACCCACATTTACATGAATACATGATCAACAGTCAATGTAGGAAAGGGAGGGAGCTATGGCCTTCCATCTCTAAAGCACACGAAGAACCTAGGCAAACTGACCTTCACGATTTTAGATATTTTGGATGGCCTATATTTTAAAGTCTACTCTTTAAAGCAGGGAAGTTTCCTGACCAATAAAAGATAAAAAAGAATTTTCCTAACAAAGACGAAAGGCAACTAATTACCCAAAATAGCTCTTTTAGATTTGGAAGATGCACCGAGACCAAAGGAAAGCGCCTACTCAAAGGAGACCACGATCACTTACTCCCTGGGTGCTCATGCTAAGTGTTTCTATTCATTATCCCAATTACTCTTCAGCCTGCAGTTGAAGAAACCAAGGTGGAGAACGCTGAGTTAATCCGCAGTTAACCAAACAGCTAAGTGAGCAGCACATATGTGTCTGAGACACTCAGCCAGACCCTGAACCTTACCACTGACTAAGCTGCCTCTTTCAACCAGGTATTTCCCAAGAGAACATCAGAACCGTGGAACTGGGAGCCTAGACTGATTCTACCCGCTACAGCAGCACCACATGACAAGGTGCGACAGTGGACACAAAGAGGACATAGTGCCAGTCACCAAGCTTATCTCCAGAAGTAGGATGGGGCTTTCTTTCCCTTTGGGGACAGTGGTGTTGGGGGGAGGAGAGGGGAAGAGCCCTATGTGCTTGTATTTGGTTGTGCGATGCCAGCAATGTCCAAGTGAGATATGTAGTGGGCATCCGGAACTCAGGGGTTGGGATAATGGGCACAGACCTGAGCTATCTCTCCAGCACCCATGGGGGATCTTGTAATGTCATGCTGAAGAGCTTAAGCTTCTTGTATGGACACAGCAGCTCAGCCTGTACTCTTAGCACTTAGGGAACTAGAGCACCTGGTCTGAACAGGGAGTCCCAGGCCAGCTGGGCTTCAGAGTGATTGCTGTTTCCAACAAGCAAGCACACAAGCAGAAAACCTTCAGTGAGAGCCTGAGAAGGTCCTATAAGTAAGTACTCTAAGCACTCTGGTACTTTGAAGGAGAAAAAAGACCCCACCCTGCCCCAGTAAATTACAGTAATGTAGATAACAAGAATTAAAAGGAGCAGTAGTAGAAGAAAATAATAGAATCAAGAAATAGTCAAGTGCTTTTTTGAAAGTGTTAGGACTTTGTAAAAGTCAATATGCTACAGTTTCTAGTTTGGGTGAGCTGGCAAGTGAGTGGCTTTGGGGAATAACTACTAGGTAATTTTCAGATGTGATCATTTTATACTCAAGTGCCTATGAGGAACTGGGGTTTTAAAATTTTTATCTATTATTAATGTGTGTATGTGCATATGTGTGAAGTGTTTGAGTGCTTGAAGTGAGGTGTTTGGGAGTCTGTGCTTTCGTTCTGCTCTGGGTCCTGGAGACTGAATTCAGGCCAAGCTTATTGGCAAGCACTTTCATCTTGCTGGCCCACGTGTGGTGATGTAGAACTGGAGACAGGAGCCTGAGGAGTAGGAGAGAGGTGCTGACATCTGGCGGTGCACACTTCTCTGAAAGGACTGCATCACGTAAGGAGAGCACGGACATGGATTAGTGACTTTTGCTACGACCAAGTACTTGACCAGAAGCAACTTAAGGGAACAAGGGCTTATTCGAGGCTTGCAGATGAAGGGAATGTGGCCCATCACGGACTGGTAGGTGTGGCAGCAAAAGCATGAAGTGACTGATCAGGCTGTGTCCAGTCAGCAAGCAGAGAGCGTCAGGAAGCAGGGCCTGGCTAAAACATGCCCACCCTCTCAGCAAAGATCTACCTCCCGAAGATTCCACGATGTTCGAAAGTAGTGCCTCAGCTGGGGACCAAAGAACACATGGGGGACATTCCACATCCAAACCACACGTGTACAGCAACAGAGGACTCTGGCCAAGCAGAGCAAGAAGAACTGAGCAGTACCTGGACTGAGGGAGGGTACCACAGGGACGAGGTGTGGACGCTGGAGTGTGGACACTGAAGGAAAGCTCTTGGGGAGGCACACAGAATGGGCTGAGAACAGGAAGCTGAGAACATCCACCACTCAGGGTGCATGTCATAGGAAAGGGACCCTGGGAAGAGTGCTCAGGCACAAGGATAGTTATCAATTGCTTTGGCCGTCAGTGTGCTGTCACACGGAGAGTAACTAGCTCAGGCTGGAAACCGTTCCACTTGGTGACTAACAGCCCAAACTTGGTATCATTGGATCACTGACTCTCCTAACTTGTTCTCGGCAGCCATGCCAATGTGTCAATTGCTAACTACACATGGCACTGGAGCATTTTTCTAGGTGCTGTTCACGTGTTATCCTGCTCTTACTAGGTAGTTTATTTAGCAGAAAAACAAGACCCCACAATGAACATTATTCACAATCTCTTTATCAGACTAGCGCTCTGAAGAGCAGATTTTGAACTCTGATCCTTCATTGTTCTTCTTGAAAATTCTTGTCAGTTAGGTCATCTAGTTCCTTCTCCTCACTGAAACAGCTTTGAAGCTTCTTTTCAAGGTGTAGGTGATGGAGCTCGGTGCCCGTCCTAGGCATGTGCTCAGTTGCAGGGCTCCTTTCAATATCACACACAGGTATTTAGTTATCCCAGCCCTCAGTATTCCTTTCCTTCTGCCTTGAATGGAAGGGAGGAAGCAAGGAATCACACTGCTTGGTATCAAACACTGTGCTATATTCTCAACACATTAACTCCTCAGTGTTTACAAAGACTGCAGGCTTATGAGACAGCATGAGTGTGAAACCTCCACAGACCACAGGGTCTGCAGCACAGCACATCCTCTGTATCAGCTGATTTTCCTTAGTTCTGGGCAGCCCGTGCCTTCTTACCCACCGTGCTATTTTTAAGTTCTGGTAAACAACGGATTAGAAAACACTTGTCTCTGCATGTCCAAATCCCATGTCCTTCAAAGCCTAGCTGCAACACATAAATCACATCTTTATCGCTATTTCTATCTTGGACCCCTCTCCCTTAAGTCACCCTATCAATTTATCTATTACCCTCTAAGGGACTGGTCATCTTCACATTTATATTCTAATAATTGAAGTATGTGATTTCTCACCCTCACTGTGCTGAGTTTTCTGCCATTTTTAACAAACAAAATAAAAACAAAGTTAAAAATTAGCCCTATGGGGCTCAGCAGTTAAAGAGCACTGGCTGCTCTTCCAAAGGACCGGGGTTCAGTTCCCAGCAACTACATGGCTGCTCACAACTGTCTGTAGCTCTTGTTCCAGGGAATCCGACCCCCTCACACATGCAGACAAAACACTAATGTACAAAAATAAATTAGCCCTATGAAGTCTACTTGGATATTTACAACATAGAATTCCTTAGGCTGTTTTTCATTGCATTGATCAATTTCAGCTATATTATAGGTCTGCATGATACATCGTTCTCTGAAAGTGTTTAGAAAAAAAATGCTTTCAATAAATCTGTTTATTAAGAAATTCATTTTGTTTTTTATTTATGTTTATGCCACTTGTATGAAGATGATCTCAGAGGACAGAAGAGGATATCAGATTCTCTAAAGCTAAACTTACAGGCAGTTGTGAGCTACCTAATGTGGGCGCTGGGAACAGAACTCCATTCCTCTGAAAGAGCAGCAAGTGCTCTTAACCACTGGGCCATCTCTCTCTAGTCCCCAATATATACAGTATGTTTTCCTTTGTCCTAACTGCCAGAAAACCCACAGCAAAATACCAGGCTGACCCAATATTCCTTAAAAAAATTTTTTTTTGTTTTTAATAGTCTTCTCCTTTTACCTTTATACATTTATTTATTTTTCAAGACAGGATTTTGCTATGTAGCCCTGGGCTAGCTTCCAATGTGCAGTGATACTTCTACTTCAGCTTCCTGAATTCCGGGATTGCAGAAATGTATTAACACACTTGTCTATTTCATTCATTTTATTGCATAATTTTAGATCAGTAATTACAAGTGCTGTTTGAGAGTAGATATGTTTGAGAAGGAAGAATCAAATTCAGTAAGTAATAATGCCAATCTAAGTGTTACACAGGGCCGAAGGGCACAGTCCCTTCCACAGTTAACTACACCAAATTAAGGTTTATGAACAAGAGAGTGAAGCTGTGGAGTTTACACACAGGTTGCATGCAGCTATGTTCCATGATCCTCCACTTCTGAACATTTACAGCATTTTACTGTTGTTAAGAAGCCTTTGTGATGAGCAGTTACACACCTTTCTAACTAGTGCTAGGTCCTTGCTATTCCAACTCAGATTTTCATTTCTTCTCAGCTAAGTCCATGCTGTTGGGAGGGTTCAGTGCTTTTGGAACAAGGGGCTGGATTTAACGCACAGGTCCAAGATATGTTCCAAATATGACCTCAGCTTCATGGTGTCTTTGGGCTGGGTACTTTTCCCATCATACTCGAGTCTGCCTCTCTCTCTCTGAACATGCCCTATCCAGGGATGCGTGTGTCCCCAATCTCACGCACCTTTCGAGTCCTAAATGTTCAGAGCGTCTGGCTCCCCTGCCGTGAGCTGCCCCTAGGCCCATTCAAGAGAGACTCACCTTCTGCGTCTTCTCTGCTTGACTGCTTCTGACCCAGTATTTCACAGACTGGCACGTCTTTCATATCCAGGCCGACATACTTAGAAGAGCCTTGCTTCTGGAGAACCATCAATTAGACTACCGCTTAACAGAGCTGGCAGCTGGGTCTGTAGGGGACCAGGTGACTCTGGATGCCTCCAATGATGACTACAGAAGATGACAAAGTTCCCACTTCTCATTTATGGCTTCATCTTGCCCTGTGCTCACCCTAGTACATCACCAAGATTCCTCTGTGTCTGCTGCTTGAACATAACCACCAACAGTCAGCTGTCCACTGCCTATCACTCCACTTTATGTTGATATGTATGTAACTAGGTTTTTATAGGTTTTAACACTTATACATAGAAATTTCCCTTAGCAACTGGCATTTTGCTTAAAGAGATTTAGAACCAGTCATTTCAAACTGTTTAAAATATCTACTTGGTTATACTAATTTATATTTAAATTGTCAATAATATTTGCCAACTCTAGCTCTTTAGATACTAGCAGGGAATAATGAATCTTCAGTTACTATTACTGATGCTGTCTTTTCACTCAATTCAATAAAAACATTTTTTCAGCATCTACTATGTAATAATACCATGCTAAATGTTAGACATAGCAAAATAAACAAAAAGCTGGGTGCCTGTTCTCAGAAACTATCAACTATTATAAGTAATGCTTGGGCTGTGAAAGCCCTTACAGGATTCAGAGGAACTGAATTTAGTAGTGATCAGGTAAATTCACCCCAAGAAGTGCAAGCTAAGCTGAGGCTGAGAGCATCTCATAATCTGTCTTAAGAGATCTATTACTCTTTGACTCATGTGAGAAAAGTGAGCGCAGAGACAGTTTCTGCCTTGTCTGAAGTTTTCCCCAAGAATTTAGCTCAGTAAGACATACCAATAAAACACATTGTAAATAGACCTTTTGAGTACTGTAAACAAGTGACAAGTAAAATTTATAATATACATATATAGAATATATAAACAGAACTTACACTGAATATAAAAATAGTACACCAATTCTGGGCATAGTGGCACATGCCTGTACCACACATAGTATGATCTCACTGAATGGAAGGAGGGGGGAAAGGAAGGGAGGAAAGAGAAAAGTTCAATAGGAAAACAAGTAAAAGATACTGAGATGGCTACTCTTGGTTACCAATTTGACTACATCTGAAATTAACTAAACCCAGCAGCTGGGCATACCTGTGAAGACTTTTCTTGATTAGGTCGTCTGAAGGAAAACCCTCCCTAAATCCAGATCTTCTTTGGTAGAAGGACCCACCCTGATCTGGGCATTCTTTCTCCTGGCGCCTGTGTAAAGGCTGTGAAAGCTTGGGGGCTGCAGCGAGGACCAATGGTGAGGAGCACTGGCTGTTCTTCAGCAGTCCCAGTTCCATTCCCAGCAACTACATAACGGCTCACTACCATCTGCAACTCCAGTTCCATGGTATATGATGCCCTCCTCGGGCCTCCTCAGGCACTGCACAGACATCTGCATGTAATAACACCCATACACATAAACAAAACCAACCAGCTCAACGTGACATATTAGGGTTCTCTTTTTAATGCCAAGTGAGAGGAATGAATAATCTTAAAGTGGTGGAGATAGCTGTGTAAATCAAAAACATGGTTTTGTAAGTTAGAGCTTCTTTCCTACTTTGTACAGATTCTAAATTGATTCCCTTTGGTTTTAATTAATGACTGAAAGTCTTAAAATATCAGTCTTCAAGCTAGTTACGATAGTATGCTGGAATCCCAGCATGCAGCAGGCATAGGCAAAGGCAGAAATGAAAGGCAGAACAGCAGCAGGGGTTGGGGCGGGGCCACAGGAAGAATGCTGCCAACTTGGGTTTATATAGTGCTACTCTTGTTCAAAAGAAAAAAGGGAAAGTAAACAATAGCTGACCATCATGATAAGCAATGTAAATTCGTAATGCAAAAAATAAAAAGAGGGGCTGGGGAGATGGCCCAATAGTTAAGAGCACTTGCTGACCTTCCTGAGAACCCAATTTTGGAGCCTAGCACCCACAATGGGAAGCTAACAACTTTTGGTAACTTTAGTTCTTGATCTGACACTCTTCTGTCCTCCTCAAGCATACCACCTCAAATGACATATACAATACACGGACACACACAGACACATAAATAAATCACAGAAGTATTAGGGAAACTGTAAATGATTTGAAGACTTTATTATCTTGGAGTGGAGAAGGGCTTTCTAGGCATGGGACTAAAGACTTAAGTCATAAGGGAAAGGAGTGCTATAGCTGATCCACTTAAAATTTAAATATTTTTGTAGAGCAAAAGCAAAAATGGAAAAGGCAGTAATAATCCATCTCAAAGTTCAAAGTAAAAAGAATACAAAAATATCTTGACAATCCCAATTCAAACGCTTCTAAAATAAAGAGCTGTCAACTCACAGACATAAAAGTAATAATAAGAGATAAAAATGATAAATAAAGTTCACCGAAATTTTGTCCTGTGACAGTGCAATTGTGGTGGTCTGAATGAGAATGGCCTTCACAGGCTCGTAGATCTGAATGCTTGGTCACCAGAGAGTGGCAGGATTTGAAAGGATCAGGACAGGTGGCCTTCTCGAAGGAAGTGTGTCACTAGGGGTACACTTTGGGATTTCAAAAGCTCAAGGCGGGTTTAGTGTCTGCTCTTCCTGGTGCCTGTGGATCCAGATGTGGAACTCTCAGCTCCTTCTCCAGCACCATGCCTGTCTGCATGCTGCCATGCTCCCTAACCCTCTGAACTTGTGAGCCAGCCCCAATTAAATGCTTTCCTTTGTAAGAGTTGCCGTGGTCATGCTATCTCCTCACAGTAACAGAACACCGCCTAAGACAGTGGCAACTCAGTTTTTCCACTCGAGAGGCTTTCATGCTATCCACAATGTGGCGGTGATGCCTTTCCAATCAATACAGTCCTTTCCTATTTCTTGAGTCTGCTCTGGCCTTGGGACTTGTTTTAGCTAACAGAATAGGGCCGAGTTGACAGTGTTCCTCTTCCCCATTAGCACTCTCTCCCGGAACCTTGCCAGATGAGCGATCAGACCAGTAAGAGGCAGATGCTCCCAGCAGCAGCTACCTCCATCATGTAAGAAAAAGTAGAACTGCCTACTCAGTACATGGCTGAGGGTAGGTGGACAAACGACCAGAAAAACCACCAAACCACTGTGAAGATTAGTTCCCAATAACAAACACAGCAGTTAGTTAAATTTCCCTCGTCTTCTCCCCTGCGAACATCCTGATATTGAACCCACCTTAGCACAATGGGCTCCTTCACTGAGGCCAGTACACCTCCTGCATCACTGCTTTGGCCTTTTCATGTTCTGCTGCTTAGAATGCTCAGCTCCTGCTATTTCCACATCACAATCCCCCATTCCTTTTGGATCACTGCTCAAATGTCACCTCCTGTCTGGGCCTTACCAGCTCATTACCAACAGTTTCATCCCCATCAATACCGAATACTCCCCATTTCTGCTCTAAAAATAGTAAAGTATGGTTTTCCTGTCTAACACGCTACATATTTTGTTTTTTTTTTCACTATATAAGGTACATTGTCCCAATGTAAGATTTCTGTCTCCTCTGTTCACTTCTGAGGCCAGGTATGGGAGATTCTGAAACTAATATACCCTCACATTTTTGGTGACTAAAGACACCATCCAATGAGTCGTCCATTTTTGTGAGGAGACAGTCACAGGTGAGTATTCTAGAGTAAGATCACAGTGTTGGCCCGTCAGTGGCAGGGCCGGCATACAGACCCAGGCATGCTAGATCCCGCTCCCAAAGTCTAGACATGCCCTTTGCGACATACACTTGGCATGTCAATCTGCACGTGAGGCACTTTGATTTCCTTGGCTCTTCACTTTGTTAATGTACGTGCTTCTTTGCACAGAAGTTCTGCACGTTGTCTGAACAAAAGATTGTATTTGAGCCTGAAAAAGTAACAGACCAAAGTCTGCAGCAAAAAGACCAACAAAACCCCCACTTGTAACTTTTCTCATCTATGTTTTAGACAAATACTCTTAGTTTAGCTTTTTGATATTTGTGCCTTCAAATCCTTCCTTTATTGAAGATTTTTTTTCCTGGCATCACTGTCCTAAGATTGTGGAGGTTAATATGTGCTCTTGGATGAAATCTCAATTTTACTTAATTATAATCAGACATATTAAAAAACTATTGAATTGGTGAATAACTATATTTGACTTTCTAAGATTTTTTTCATATGATTAACTTCTTATAACAAAAAACAAATTACTTTTTCTGTTTCTATACCACAGCCCTGAACCTGTCAAGAGATTACATTCCTCTAATCCCCTAATATAAGGAAATACAAATTATAGTAAAAGAAGTTTCCATAGTAAGTTTCCACTTAGCAAACTGGTTAATATAAAAAAATAAAAAAGCTTAAATGCTGAGGTATTGGTTAAAAAGTATGGAGAAACCACATTTATATATTCTGATATTGTTATAACTTGGATTTTTTGTCTGTGTGGTATATAAAGTTTGTATGTATGTGCACGTGTGTGTTCGTTTGAGATAGGCTCTCTCAGTGAACCTGAATCTCACCAATTCAGCTAGAGTGGCTGGCCATGGAGCTCTGGAGACCCGCCTGGCCCCCTCCAACTGGCCCCGCCCCTAGCAATACAGGCTGGGCCTTTCCATGAGTGCAATAGATCAAGCTCAGCTCCGCAGGCTTGCAGGGCAAGCACTTTACCTTCTGAGCCATCTACCCAGCTTATGAAGTTTTTAGAAAAGAGTATGAGGACCAAAGTCCTCAAAGTTATGTGTGCCCTTTGGTTTACAAATTCAATGTCTAAGACCTTACACTAAGAAAGCAAATGTTTAAAAAAGAAAGAATTATTAAAAACATTTAAACTTGGCAAGGTAATGCGTAAGTGTAATCCTAGCACTAGAGCAGAGGAAGAGACAGTAGGATGCAAAATGCTACAGGGCAAATCCAAGGCCAGTCTCAACAACAACAAAATCAAAGACAGGAGACACTCACCGCTGTGAGTGCTTGCTTTACAGCAACTATAGTTTTTCATCTACCCTTCAGGTTTATTCCCAAGAAACAGAACTGATATTCCCACCAACCATCCTACCTGCCAAGCTGTCTTGGGAACAACAATAGCCAACTATCTCTGTCAAGTAAAAAACAGCCCAGATACACTGAAGTGCCAGAGTAAGCAGTAAACAGAGAACTGAGAGCCTCCCATGTTGTTCAGCATCAACTCTCTTGGGAGAATACAGAGTTTGATGCGTAACAGATTCTGTATTATGTCACCTAAGTCCAGAGTTAAGGACTACTTCTGTATATGATGACTGACTTAGTGACTGTTCTATTGCTGGGAACAGACACCATGACCAAGGTAACTTTCATAAAAGAAAGCATTTAACAGGGAGCTTGCTTACAGTTTCAAAGGCTTGGTCCATTATCATCATAGCAGAGAGCATGGTGGTAGGCAGCTGTGGTGCTAAGAGCCTGATCCACAAGTGGAGAGAGACGAGAGACAGACACACAGGAGGGCTTTTGAAACCTCAAAGTCCACCCCCAGTGATACATTTCCTCCTACAATGCCACCCCAAATCCTTCTCAAATAGCGCCACTCCCTAATGACTAAACATTCAAATATAAGAGCCTATGGGAGCCACTCTTAATTCAAACCACCATAGTGACTACCTGCTTTATATGTCTTCATGTATCAGAGTTGATATACTTACAGCAGATTACTAAGAGCGCTCCCCCTTCTTTTGAGGCAGGGTCTCACTGTAAAACCCAGGATAGTCTTGAACTCAGTTTTCCTCCTCAATTTGTCACATGCTGAGATAACAGGTATGTACCACAATACCTGGCATATGAGTAGTTTCTAACAAGATAACAACTTTATGGCTTTTTTACATGTTTATTTCTTTCCATGCATGAATGAAGAATCTAGATACAATATATAAGCAGTTCTCCACATTTCAAGTGCAAATGTTAAGGTCATAGGATTGTAGAAGGGACCCTGAGACCAGATCAACGAGTGTGTGAGGTTAAGAATCTTCCATAATGCCAATGCTTACTGATTTTCTCACAGACCTTTGCAGTAATAAAAAGCAATGGTGGATAACACTGTTGCCATCTTTGTACTCAAAACTATCACTACCTCTGGTAGACAAATTCAAGGCCACACACTCATGCTACCTCTTGCTGAGGTACTACATACTGCTTATTAAGTCTTGAAACTCAGGTTTGTACATATATACGGTACAATGGCATTTCAGAGGAACTGGCTGTCCAAATCAAAGCATCTGTGAAAGCGAAGGGGACAAAATATCTTTTTGTCTCTTTTTCTTTTCGTGGAATGCCTTTAATTTTTTTTTTATAAATTAATAAAAAAATTTTGAGACTGGGTCTTGCGGATGTACCCTAGGCTGGCCTTCAACCCTTGATCCTATTGTCTCCAATGTTCAGATTACAGGAATGTCTGGCTATGCCTGACTACAATACTATTTTTAATGATAAACCAATCAGAACTATTCTGCTTGCCTAGCCAGTGACAGTCTCTGGGTTCAATTCCAGCACTCAAAACAAACAAAAACTCCAGGTTGCTTTGACTTAAATATTAGACAATTGGTAGGTATGTGAGGGGCTCAGGCTTGTCATCTCAGCAACTGGGGGACTAAGACACGAGGATCATGAATTCAAGGCCAGCATGGGCTTTATATAGCAAGACCCTGTCTCAAAAAAAAAGGGAACAAAGTAAGACTGTCACTTCAAGGAAATCTATGAGAATATATGTCACTAATAAAATTGCAGGCTTCAAGTGAAGACTAGAATTTTGGAGAATCCTATTCAATTCTTCAAAGTGAATACTTAAGACTTGTAATAAAAATGGATGATAATACTGAGGAATGTGATGTTGACAGTATGTAACAAAATATATCAACATCAGAAGATTACATAACACAGCCACTGATTTCCAAATAAACTGTGATGGTGTTACAAAGTTGTACAGAGTACATTCTCCACTAAAAACATAAGACACACCAAGTGGATTTTAATGTATCAGGGTGAGAAGGGCACGCTAGTACACAGTCCCAACTCCACTCAACTCACCCTTCAAACACCATCTGTTCAACCTGGGTATGATATCAAGGCCTGCCCACCGTTACCTGAGAAACCTATTACCATGCTCTTTTCTTTCTAACTATTTATGAAATGTGAGGGTAAAATATTCCTTAAAACAAAATAAAATGGAGAAACAGATTAAATGTAGTTATACGTATAAATCAATTTACTTTATATTCCAGCATCCACTAACAAGATAAGTGGAAAAATATGCACATAATGTATTTATTATTATTTGATAAACATATTAATCCTTTAAGAATGTTCCAGTTTTAATTTTATATGGTTAACTATGGGCAGATATAAGCAACAAAATTAATGTTCTTGGGTTTTCAGCGATTTTTTAAAGGTAACGGGGTCTGGATATTAAAAAGTTAGGGAAAAGAGCTAGCTGCCCCATAGTGGAAATTTATTCTCTCTTACTTTTCCATTAAGTGAAAAATCTTCATTTCTAGGTACAGCTTCATAGAAAGCTTTACCACTTCCAGCCTGGAGACCAGAAGAACAACAAATCCAGCCCAAATAATGGTCATCACGTGAACTCTTCAAAATTACTATTGTCCCCTGGGTGCACAATAACCCTAAGGACTAAAGAATACAAGGATCCACTAAAGAATACAAGGACTAAAGAATACAAAAATAGCAAAGCACAATAGAAAGCTATGAAAAGCAGAAATGCTGACGTTTCAAAGTAGTTTTGAAACCTCTACATCTACAAAAACCAGTTTTGTTTTTGTTGTTGTTTTTTGTTTTCCTGTTGAACGCTCACTGGAAATTTCAGTGTAGAGCAGATTTGGCAATGGGGGGGATGGGGGCGGCGGCGGCATTGTTTCGGAAAACCCGCACGTCCTTGCAAAGAATTTCGTTCTCTCACCATTTTACTACAGGTCTGTTGCAGAGGGGTGTGGTTAAGAGCGATAGGAAGCAATTTTCAAAGCAGCAGCCTAGGCTGCCCTCAAACCATGTCCTAGCCACAATTCTGGGCCAAGTCAATTTGCCAGAGGAGGAGGCCGAATGTTTTATGGGAAGGAGGAAAATAACAATGAAGTCAGGAAGCAAGGACGGAAAATAAGTATCCAAACCAAAGCGGTCCCGGGGTATACTAAACGCCCTGGAACGCTTTCGTGTGCACGAGGAGCTTCTGAAAGGGCTTCCCTCCCGGGTCCCCAGCTGCGGCACCCTCTCTATCAGGTCTGCAGTTCTGAGGGGAGCGTCGGCCTACCTTCCGCTATTTATTTTGGTTTGGGTCTGTGAGCCGCCGTTCTCAATGACTGCGGCTGAAGCAACCCCAAACAAAGGGGGAACGATGGCCCCCGGAGGGACGCGGGGAGGGAAAGGTGGCCCCAGGTTGCCGCGCCAGGCGTCCCTGCGGAGCCCACGCGCAGGCGGAGGAGAAGGACAGCTCCAGAAGCATCGCAGGGGCGCAGCAGGGCTGCCCCAGGGGCCCCGGGCCCCGCGCACAGACGGCCGCACCCTGCCCACGGTCAAGGTTAACCCGCCCCCTGGAGTACCTGTGGAGGCCTCGCACAGCCGAAAGGCACAGGGTGATCATGGGCACGCCGAGAGGCGGGCAGCAGCGGGCGCGCCGTCCTCCGGCCGGTGGGGTCCGCGGGCCCGGGAGCCGGGAGTGGGCCTAGGCCAGGAGACCAGAGCGCCCGAACGCGGCGGCCGGCCCTGGCAGCACCCTCCTCCCACGTGCTGCAGCCCCACGCCTGCGCCCGAGGCCCCGCCTCCGGACAGGCCCCGCCTCCGGGCCCACCCCTTTCCGGCCCCGCCCCCGGGCCGGCCCCGCCCCGAGGCTCTGGCTCCGCCTCGCGCCCTGTCCCGCCCCCACTCCCAACCCCTTGGTGCTCTGCTCCGCCCCAGGGGCGGATCCAGCAAGACCCAGCAGCCCAAAGCGGTGCGAGCAGCCGGGTGGGTTGAGGGGGCGGCGGCGTGGGTGCCGGGGAAGTTAGGGAGACGCGGCCGGCTCTGCGATCCTCAGCAGCGCTCAAGCCCCGGGGACCGCGGGGCCAGGCGGACCCCGCTTCCTGACGCCCCGGGGCCCGCAGCCGTCGTATTGTGTCCTCTTGCCTGGTAAGGGGCTTCGATCTGGAAAGGGTGCGTCTCCCGCAGCCCCAGATGGAGGCCTGCACCGCGCACCCCTTGCAAACAGAGTCTGGGCTGGGGCAAATCCTGGGTAAAGCGGGGAGGGAACCATGGGATGGGAAGTGAATGTGATTGGAGATGTAGGAGGGGAAGCTTGGAGGAGGTTGGACAGCTCCCCCCAGCCCCCATTCTCTCCTCCGCTTCTGCCCTGGGGCCTTAGTCGGTATGTGTAATAACCTCTCTGGCCTAGAGTCTGGGCTCGCCTTTAAAAGAAGTACAAAGCTAATAAACATTCTAGCGGCGGGTACCACACCCTGGCTGTGAATTAGGGATCCCAGGGAGCAGATTGCTGATACGATTTAGTGGAAATAAGCCGTTAATGTCGCCTGGCCCTGCGCCACTGTTTGGATGCATAGTATTCCGTGTGAATGAACGCGGCCAGGAGCTTCCAGCTTGTCCACGAGACCACAGCTACTGCAGGCAGGTCGGTTTGTAGTATCCGTCAGTTTCGACGATTTCTGACCAGTGCGTTGATTAAATATAACGCCGTTTATTAACAATAACGCTCAGTAGGTGAACAGTCTTTTCACAGAGCTTTGCCGTCAGCAAGTAACTCTCAACCTACAAAAGTAGTGGAGTGTAAATTATTAATTAAAAAAAAAACCTCTTGGAATAAAGGAAGATGCTCATTGTGGCTCACCTTCTGAGTCAGCAGTACGAAATCTCCCTCAACTTAGAATTAGAAGTAAGGCCTTTCAAGGGTGATTCTTGATATGTCTGCACGCCAATACTTTCTTGAATCTGTATCATATACATTGTTAAGACATAGTGAGGTCTAAGCTTTGCTACACGTTTTGAAAACATGTCTTTTCACTAATGCAGGCATTAACATAGTTTAATAGTGCTGGTGTGAATGAACATGTGGAAACTGTAACAACTTGTGCTTTTCTGAGGCTTGAAAGAGAGAAAAAATGAAGGTAATGAATAATTTTTGTTTTTATTGCATTTAACATAGCATATGACCCTTGATATTCTTTTTTTAATCAAGGAGGTATCTAAGCGTCTAAAATGTCATCTGTCAAGCCCTTAGTTTATGCAGTTATTCGTTTCTTGAGGGAACAAAGCCAGATGGATGCATACACTTCTGATGAACAAGAAAGTTTGGAAGGTAGGCACCTGTTCTCTGTGCTCATGTCATAATTAAAAAGAAAGATTAAAGTAGCAACAATCCCAGGTTTATTATTTTTTATAACAAAATCAGAATATTTTGTTGAGAGGCTTAACTAGATGTGTTATTTATTTTCTGGGGCTTGTTTTAACTAATAATAGTAGGTCTATTGCTTATGTAATGAAAAATTATTGTCAGAAGTATGTCATTCATATTCTAGGGAAGTTTTTCTTTATGGGAACTAAGCTAACATTCCCACTGAATAGATGAGGAAATAAGATCAAATTATTTAAGCAACAGAACAGTTACTATGTAACAAAGCTGAGCTTTAAATCCCAGTTCATACTTTAAAGATTTTTCTCTCTTTTTTCTAATAGCAAGAGGATCTCATTCAGGAGAACACATGAAAATACCTTAGTCATTGCAATAGCACCACGTTTTTAAAAAAATCTAAGTAATTATATCAGTACTGAGTAAATTATACTATTACTGAGCTCTAGCAAATACTGCTTTGGGGAATGAGATGGTTTTGCTCTTGTTTTATGTGAGCTTTAAATCTTGGATTCAGAAATCTGCAAAGCTGAGAAGGACTGGAGGAACACCGTGCATCTCCTTGACCCCATGGTTGTGCTTTATGATTCTGCATTATACAATTTCAATTCTGTATAGTCATAAGAAGACAGAACAATGTAGACATGCTTTGAATAGGTACAAATCAAAGTTGGGCATTTGTTTGAAATTGTCTAGTGAGAAGATGTTTTTTCCGGGTGACAATGAGAGGAGCAGGTGAGGCACAATGGAAGGACATTGCACGTTAGCCCATTTAATATTAAGGTCTCTTTGTCCTTCCTGACAGTCAGACTGTGTGACAAGAAAGGTAGGTTGGCTACCAAAGGAAAGTCTTGGTTGTAACTGTGCTGTAACAACAGAAGAAAGCAATCACATCATAAAAAGATATTTCTTTTCTAATCTAAGGCAGTATGAGTTTTAATGAAGCAGAATGAAAATCGAGAGAATTTTTTTAAACCCAAGATGTTATGTCCTATTTTTAGAATGGCATTCAGCCAAAAATATGTGCCTTCAGCTGTTTGTTATATATGGAGTCAGAAATGGTGCCAATTGTTTGTGACTGACCCCTATTTTTGACTCTTTGATTCTAATTTAATTGAACATGAAATCATGTGGAGGTGTTTGCCCACCTTCTAGACATTTTAAAAAAGCCTTACGAAAGGATCTGCTGTTCCAGCACCTGATTTACCACTGTTGTCGAGCTGGGCCTCATCAGCTATGACGTTTGTTATCAGATTCCTAATTGTTGTCTGACGTCTGCTTCCCTCTCGATTGTTTTGGTCTCAGCATACTGTTACTCGTGCAAGCACGGCTCCCATCTTAACTCTACCGAATCCTCATAAACTGGGTGATTCTTGCAGTTCTCCTCCACTGCCCTCTTGGGTTTTTTTTCCTCTCCTGATCTCGACCACTTGGTAATACCCCAGGTCAGTGTTTCTGAATTCAGGGTTTTTTGTTTTTTGCAAAGTCTGAAGACGTTTTTGAGTGCCGCCACCTTTGGGGAGGCTGTCCTCTCATGGATACAAGCCATAGATGATGCTAAACATTTGCCAAAGCACTAGACAGACCTTCACAACAAGGAATTATCTGATCTAAAGTGTCGGGGTGATGAGCTTTAGAAACCCTGCCCTAGATTGTATCATTCCCAAATTGTATTCCTCCAGCAATCTCTGCTTAAACATTTTACTTCCTGACGTCTACTGCTTGTGTTTCTAGCATACTTCCTCCAGAATCTATACTCTAATGAGTCTTTCACTAATCCCTCCAGTCTGTAAAGCCCATATTTTCCCTACCTCTTTCTTATTTGTCCTAAGTTCTGTGGTGGGTCATTATGATATTTTGTTGTATTATTTCCCCTGTCTTGAAAAATCAAGCATTACTTAATTTTAATTCTACCTGCTCAGTGTCTATATCCATTTGGCTGTAGATTAATGGAGCAAAATGTACAACTTGCTGACTAACTATATTGATTGACTGTGATCCTCAAGTAGACATTTAATGCTAGTCGGTGATTAGAGTATTTGTTTCTCATTCATTCATTTATTTATTCATTCATCCATTTATTATCCTAGATGGTCATTTTAATATTTTCTTTCATCTTCTGAAACCCCAGACTTCCTTTTCGGACTTTACCCTTAGAGGCTTCCTTCACCATAAAAACAACAACAACAACAACAACAACAACAAAAAAAAAACACGAAGTAATAAGGAAACAGTATCTCCTAACTTCCACACCCTTTATATTCACTCACTGTCAACACCCACATGCTTTGCCTAGCTGCCTGGTTATTATGATAGGTGGACTAGCCATATTCCCTTCTCGTTAAATCTCTCTTCTGGCACATTTTGTCCCATCCTAACTCACAATCCAGTATTTCACTGTACTTTCTCTACCTGTTTGTCCTACATCATCAAATTTTTACTCCACTGAATCATTTTCATCCAATCATAAATGTACCATCAGTTCCTCTTTCATTAGAAATGAGAAAAGAAAAGAAAAGACTAAGGCTGGAAAGATGGCTCAGTGGTTAAGAGCACTTGCTATTCTTTTACAGGACCCAGCTCATGATGAGTGGTTCACTCCCACCAATAGCCCTAGCACCAGGGAAATTCGAAGCTCTCTTCTGGTCTCTGAGGGCACTCCATTGACAATTGGTATTTATACACACACATACATAAATGAGAATAATTGGTCAGGAGGCAGTGCTAGAGAGTTGGCTCAGTGGTTTGAAGCACTGGCTGTTCTTCCAGAGGACCTGAGTTCAATTCCCAGCATCCACATGGCAGTTCACAACCGTCTTTAACTCTAGCTCCAGGGAATCCAATGCCCTCTTCTGACCTCTGAAGGCACCAGGTGCACTGAAATATATACGTACAGTCAGAACACATAAATACACTAAAAATATTTTAAATGGATATTCTTGTGAGACTACCCTCCTTATCTGTTTTTTGTTCGTTTGTTTGTTTTTGTTTTTGTCTCCCTTTGTAACAAAACGATTTGAAAGAGTTGTCTATACTTGCTTTTTCCAATTCTTCTATTTCTTAATTAAAAGAATTATAATCTTTTATCTCTATCCATTCTGCTCTCATAAGGACATTACTGATTTCTGTGTTTAGTTAAACTGCTAGTTCTTATTCTTCTCTGAGTCTCTATTTTTTCCTTCATCCTGTTCTTTTTTTTCATTTGGTTGGTTTTTTGAGACAGGATTTTTCTATGTAGTTCTGGCTGTCATGGAACTCACTCTGTAGACCTGAGATTTGCCTGCCTCTGCCTCCGGAGTGCTGGGTTTAAAGGCGTGTGCACCACCCGGCCCATCATCCTGTTCTTATGTCTTCTTCTCATTGTCTAGAACACTTCATAATTCGCCTCGTTGTCATCTCATTTCTTGCTCTTTCTCCTTCTTCTGGCCTATTATGCTCAGTCGACCACTTGAATTTTTTTTTTTCTTTTTGTCATTATCTGCATTCATTGCTTTGGTGAGAATTTTTAGCTTATTTCCCTGAAGCACCTCAAAGTTCTCAGAACTCTACCCCCAGTCCAGACCTTTCTTCTAAACCCAGACTTCTATATCCAGCTGCCTACCACGTCTCTCTGCTTGCATGTCTACTAGGCGTCTCAAAATTAACATTTCCAAAACTGAACTCACGGTCCTCCCACCTAAAATCTGTTCTATCCACAACTTCCCTACCTCAGAGAAAGCAGCTCGAGGGTTTCCTTTGCTTAGGCCAAAAACTTGGGCATCCTTCTTCTAGGGTCTTGTTTTTCTCATACTCTACATCTAACTGTTAATAACTCTTGTTGTCTGTGCCTTCAAAAGTCAGTCTGTCTTTTTTCTTTCTTTCTCAAGGTCTCCTTGTGTATCTCTGGCTAGAACTCTCTATATGGACTAGGTTGGCTTCAAACTCACAGAAATCCACCTGCTTCTGCATCCTGAGTGTGGGAATTAGAGGTGTGCGCCCCCTCATCAGGCCTAAAAGTCTATACTTTCAAAATGCGTCTTGAGTCCGAATTTGGGGAATATAGTTCCGTCAGAGAGTGCTTTCCTGGTCTGCCCTAGTATGCACAAGTCCCCAGCACTGTAAATACCAACCAACCCAAGCCAGAAAATGTGTTTTGAGTCTAACCATATTTTACCACCTCCGCTTGTATTACCCCTAGTTGAAACTGTTTTTTGCTTGTTCTTCTGTGGTCTTTCTTTGCCTGTTCTGGCTCCTTCAACTTTTTACGCTCACCCATCTCTTGAGGCTATGGCAGATTCTGTTTTTCTCTGTGCAGAATCTTGCCAGGACTTCTTTTGTTACTTAGTCATTGCATAAAGGATCTATATAATTTGGACATATTGTCCACCTACTGTTTTTCATTTAGTTTCAGCCAAAATAGCTTCCTTACTGGGAAGGCACCAGATCCTTGTGCCTAAAGGCTTTTGATCTGGCTGTTTCCTTGGCCTGGAATAGCCTCCCCTCATTCCTATGTGCTGTAAAGCTAACACTTCCATCTCCTCCAAGTTTTTGCCAGCTTTTTTCTCAAGGAGGCCTGCCCTGAACTCTAAGTTAAATCTGCAGTCTATATTCCTGCTCAGCTCCTGCCCTGCCCAGCTTCCTTGCCCTTGTTTATTGGTTATAGTCATCTTCTCACTCCCTGCTCCAAGAGGTTAAGATCTTTTTCTGTTTGTTTCACTGGTATAGCAAGTATCTAGAGAGAGGCCTGACATGTGGTAGGTACTCCATATATATCTGTTGAATTGAAATCCATAATTCTGGGCCTTCATTTATCTGATCTGTATCTTGGTTTCTAAGACCACTGGGCAGAATACATCAACCCCTCTCCATAGAACATTTGTGAAGTGAATCCATCCTGTCTATTTGGCTCAGAAATTCCATGGCCTGGTTTGTGGCTAATGGCTCATTTTTGTCTTCTTGATTTATTCTTGTGTGTGTGAACTTATGTTTGGGTTTGGCTGTTTAGATTTTGACAGACAGGTGATAGGCAAGAGGAGTGCTCTCTACCTTAGCTCTGATCGTTTTATATTTCCTTGGAAATTAAAGTATGGTTTTGACTGCAGACAAAGAAGCCAGTGGACCCCATTTATTGACCATCCACAACTTGCCAGACTCTGTTAAAGTCAAAGACGGATACTAGGCCCTGTCCACAAGGAAATGTTGTGATATGAGATATGCATGCCAGAGGATATTTAATATGCATGCAATGTCTAATATGCACTCTAGGCCATATGAGTTAGAGTGATCCTTCCAGTAACAGAACCCCACAAACTACATGGTACAGTAGAGAATGGCAATCTGATCAGGTGGGAGAGTGAAAGAGTTAACAAATGCATATGTCTTGTATTCTTGTAAGTGCTATGGCAACCAAAGCAAATTTACTTGCAGTCCAGTATTTTCAATGTAGCTTCATCTGCTTGGGAGAAATAGAAAAGGAGAAGGCACATTCTTGTAGTTCTAGCTACAGAGGAATTCAAAATATCAAAACACAGACAGGAAAGGAAGGAAGTATGGGTAAACAAATTATTTTCTTATCACTGAGAACTTGGTACTTTACTCAGATTCTTTCTAAGAAGAATTTGTTGTAGCTGTTAAAAGTAATAGTATTTATTTTGTGACAGGGACACTTTTCTCAAGACTACAATTAATACATAAAGTATCTTTTAAAAGGCTCCTAAGATGTGCATGAATCTATTCAGTAGTGTTGGAAGGGCAGTGGTTACTTTGGCCACATGCTTAGTTCATTTTTCAACCATAGCACAATCAGGATAGAACCAGTCTTTATTTATTTAAAAATTAATTTAATTTTTTTACTTTATTTTTATTAATTGCAGTTTATTCACTTTGTATCCCAGCTATAGCCCCCTCCCAGTCCCACCCTCCCTCTTTTTCTACTATGCCCCTCCCCCAGTCCAATGATAGGGGAGGACCTCCTCCCCTTCCATCTGACCATAGTCTATCAGGTCTCATCAGTACTGGCTTCTTTGTCTTCCTCTGTGGACTGGTAAGGCTGCTCCCTCCTCTGGTGGAGGTGATCAAAGAGCCAGCTCATGAGTTCATGTCAGAGACAGACCCTGTTCCTATATTGGGGAACCCTCTTGGACACTGAGCTGCCATGGGCTACTACTGTGGGGTTAAGTTGTCTCCATGAATGGTCCTTGTTTGGAGTATCAGTCTCAGAAAAGACTCCTATGCCCAGATTTTCTGGTTCTGTTGCTCTCCTTGTGGAGCTCCTGTTCCCTCCAGGTCTTTCTATCTCCCCTTCTTTCATAAGATTTCCTGCACTCCACAAAAAGTTTGGCTATAAATCTCAGCATATGGTTTGATACCCTGCTGGGTAGAGTCTTATGACAACATATGCTGGAGAGGTTGTGGAGAAAGGGGAACCCTACCCCACTGCTGGTGGGAATGTAAACTTGTACAACCACTTTGGAAGTCAATCTGGTGCTTTATCAGACAATTAGGAATAGTGCTTCCTCAAGATCCATCTATACCACTCCTAGGCATATATCAAGTACACAACAAGTACATTTGCTCAACCCAGATGTCCCTCAGTTGAGGAATGGATACAGAATTTGTGGAACATTTACACAAAAGGATATTATTCAGCAATTAAAAACAAAGAAATCATGAAATTTGCAGGCAAATGGTGGGATCTAGAAAAGATCATCCTGAATGAGGTATCCCAGAAGCAGAAAGACACACATGGTATATATACTCACTTATAAGTGGATTTTAGGCATATAATATAGGATAATCATACTAAAATCTGAAGCTAATCAAGGAGGAGGACCCTGGTAAGATGCTCAATCTTCATCCAGAAAGGCCAACGAGATGGACATCAGAAGAGGGAAAAAACAGGGAACAGGACAGGAGCCTATCATAGAACCAGTCTTGCCCCCTCAAAGGGTCCTTGCAGAGAGGATGAAACGTTTCACTCCTGTGGTGGGATGCTCATTTGAGTAGAAGCCCACCTGGTTTCCTGCTTCTCTCTCTAGCCTGTTCTCAACATTCTTACCAGCCTTTTAGTTCTAAACCCAGACACTTATGTTCCTTCAGTAATCCTTGAAAGCTCTCCATTTGCCAGCAGCACGGAGTCCCAGGCTTTAAAAATGTCATTGAAGCTGCCTTGTGATCTGCTAAGTCTTTGATTCTTACATAATCTCCCTTCGTGTCTTTGCATCAATCTGTACCTTGTACCCTTGCTGTACCAACCAGTTATTTTGTCCTCCACCAAAAATAGACTAGGCAACTGTCATCATTTAGCATAAGATATATTTTGCTTTATAGTGTGGACAGTGATTTGTTTTTCCTGTTATGTTTATTGTTGTTCTTCTAAAACCTTGGAAAAGAACTTTACACATAGTAGGCACATAGTAAATTTGCTTATGTGAATGGATATTTTTATTGATGTATTATTTATTACAATTTATTCATTTTGTATCTGGCTCTAGCCCCCTCTCTCATCTCTTCCCAGTCCCACCCTCCCTCTATCTTCTTCCCCTATGCCCCTCCCCTAGTCCACTGATAGGGGAGGTCCTCCTCCCCTACTATCTGACCCTAGCCTATCAGGTCTCATCAGGACTGGCTGTATCCTCTTTCTCTATGGCCTGGCAAGGCTGCCCCTCCCCCAGGGGGAGGTGGTCAAAGAGCAGGCCACTGATTCCAAGTCAGAGACAGTCCTTGCTCCCCTTAGTTGGCGAACCCACTTGGAGACTGAGCTGCCTATGGGCTACATATGAGCAGGGGAGTCTAGGTCCTCTCCTGCTCCTGTTTTTGGTTTGTGTACCGGTCTCTGCAGGACCCCTTGGGTCCAGATTTTTTGGCTCTGTTGTTCTCCTTGTAGAGCTCCTGTCCCCTCCAAGTGTTTCTATCTCCCCCTTCTTTCAGAGATTCCCTGCACTCTGCCTAAAGTTTAGTTATGAGTCTCAGCATCTGCTTCAATACCATGATGGGTAGAGTCTTTCAGAGGTCCTCTTTGGTAGGCTCCTATTTTGTTTGCCCTTCTGAATGAGGATTAAGCATCTTCCCTAGGGTCCTCCTTGTTGTTTAGCTTCTTTAGCAGTATAGATTTTAGTATGTTTATCCTACATTATATGGCTAATATCCGCTTATAAGTGAGTATATACCATTTGTGTCTTCTGCTTCTGGGTTACCTCACTCAGAATGATCTTTTCTAGTTCCCACCTAGTGCCTGCGAATTTTGTGATTTCCTTGTTTTTAATAGCTGAGTAGTATTCCATTGTGTAAATGTACCACAATTTCTTTATTCATTCCTTGGATAGCTAGGTTGTTCCAGGTTCTGACTATTACAAATAAAGCTGCTATGAACATAGTTGGGCAATGAACAAATATTTTAAAACAGAACTCTTTTCACGGTACTATTCCAGGATCAATATTTCGTGCTTCCTCTGGATCAAGCATTATGTTTCTCTTACTAATTTTCATCAAATTGAAATCTTGTTTTTCACATATAAAAGATGTATAACATTTTAGGTTTGTTTAATACATTGGTGGAAAAAAAGTACATTGGTGGTTAATTAGATATTGATATTGGAATGTAAGATGTTAATGATATTCTCTTCTTTCTAGTAGCCTTCAACAAGAATATATTGTACTGTGTATGTTCAGAAATTGTATTTTAGCTAATACTTTTCAGTGAGAAATAAGAGACTACTGTCTTTCTCAAGTAGCTCATTCATAAACAGAAATCTTTGTGCAGTTTTCCTTAGGTTGTCTGACCATAAACACCTACTTTTCATAAAATTCATTTCTATAAGGAAAAACCAAAGGCTCCTTTTTAAAGTTGCTAATCCCCCTGCTCTTATTTTGTTTCAAGTTGCAATTCAGTGCTTGGAGACAGTTTTTAAGATCAGTCCAGAAGATACACATCTAGCAGTTTCACAGCCTTTGACAGAAATGTTCACAAACTCCATTTGTAAGGTATGTTGGCATTTTTTCCCCTCATTAGTATTTGGTGCAAGTATGATACAGTTTTATCTTGGGTTCTTAATAGCTGAGGGGATAGGTCTGCAAACAATCAACTTCTTCCTGGGTATACAAGAAATAGATGTTATGGATATTATTTAGGAACTAAAATTTACCTCACTTAACTTGCTTTAGATGTTCATATTAGTAGCTAGTTTCACCTTGCCTACTTTGAAGTCTTTTTGTAGTTTATTTTTAAATTTCCAAGCTCTGTGGTGCTGGAGAGATTGCTCTGCGGTTACCAGCACATACTGTGTGTGCAGAGGACCGGGGTTGTGTTGGCAGTGCCCTCTTTGAGTGCTCTTGTTCTTGTGCTGTGCTCGAGCTTTGCATAATGAAGAGTTTGAGTGTCGCTGGCACAGGACGTGTTAGCTTCGAGGTGAGTGGATGTTGCTGACAGTACATTTAGCTGCATTCCCCACTTTGCTTCTAAAACTTGTTGGGAAGAGACCTTTAGAGTACTTGGATTGGAGATGGAGTTTGGTAGTTGTAGACTCAGAAGAGAATAATGCAGGTACAGCTTAACTCATCAAGCAGATGAGCTCATATGACAGGATGTGGGGAGTTACGTTTCTCGGCCCTTCCTTTTGTCTTCCCTTTGATTGTCTTCTTCATTGAGTGTAAGCTTGTGGCTTCCTGAGGTGCCCTGCTCAGGTTCCTGAGGGCTGTGCACAGACAGCGCTTAGATTTTGCTTGCTCTTTAGCTAGTGTCTCCACGGACTTAGTACCGAAGGTATCACTGCTGGTTGCCATTGTTAGTGTCTTCCCAGGAACATCAGTTGACTTTTGTACTGGTATCGAGCTCTGTTTCTGTAGCTCTCTGATTGCACTTAATTGTGAGAGGTTTATTGTACTCTAGTTTTTAAATGTAAACTGGTTGAAACTGATTTCCCTGTTATATCTTCGGGATGTTCTTTGTGGTTGCATCATCCTTTCCAAAGTACCTAGGTCTCCACCTGCGGCTCTAAGGCCTGTACCTGTATTTCTACTTAGTATGTTAACCCTGTACAGCAGGGAAAGTCTAAAGCCTGAAGCAGCATTGACATCATTATGATTAAAGAGTTTGCCTCTTCCAGTGTACTTGAATGTGGCATTAATGACTTTACTTTTAGAATTCTGCCTTTTCCTTTGTGCTCCCTATTTCTGTTTATGTTTTTGGGAAATGGACTCATTCCCTTTATTTAAAGTATGCAACATTTGCCAACATGTTTTAAACTCCTCAGGTTTATTCAATGAGTATGAGATTAATTTTCAGTGTAAAACTGCAGTGATTTCATCTTAAAAGTTAAGGGGTTAGAGCCGGGCTTGGTGGCACAGACCTGTAATCCCAGCACTCAGGGAGGCAGAGGCAGGCAGATCTCTGTGAGTTTGAGGCCAGCCTGGTCTACAAAGAGAGTCCAAGACAGCCAAGGCTACATAGAGAAACCCTGCCCCCCCCAAAAGTTAAGGGATTGGAAAAGAAAAGAAATTATAATCAAATTTTCATATGCTATTTTTCTGACCCCAAAGATTCACATTTTAAATTAATAAACTGTATATGTTTGTAAGATAGAAGGAAGCATGCGAGCAGGTTCAGTAGAGCGTTAGGGATCGTGTCTAGGGAGCATAGTTAAGCAGTGACCAGGCATGAGTGTTCTGTGTCCTTTTAGCCTAGTACATTATGCTTCAGAGAGGAGGTTTTGTTGTTATTGTTTTTGTTTTAGACAAAAGTCCAGTTCCTTGTCAGTGATTTTTGCACATATGGGTATTGGTTTCTTATTAGCAAAGTACGTTTCCAGGTTCAATTTATCATGTTCCTTGACATTTTAGTTCAGACGAACGGTTACCATGGGTTTACATTGGCATAAAAGCTACAAATTCTTGTTTTGTCAGTATTGTCAATTTAATTTTAAAGCCAGAGTGAAGTTAAAAACAATATAATTTTTAAAAGGCCTTCCATAAATATAAAGACAGCAATGTTCCCATCATCACTCAGAGCACGCCTAAATGTTTAGTTTACTTTTAGAGGTGTCTTTGCTTTGAAATTTATGCGTAAGAGATTTGAGGAGGGTAGCAGGTGCTGGTACAGAATTTCATGCTGCTATTCTTTTCACCTACTATTATCTATTTGACTATTATTTAAAACAACAGACAATACAAAGACATATAAGGAAGAGACTACAAGTTTTATTTCCAAATATTAATACTGTTAACTTTGGAATATACCTTCCCAGTCTTAGTGTATGAATCTGTGTATGTGCACGTTTTTGTATGCCTTTAAATGGTCACACTATAGATGCTTTTTAAAAATTGATCAACAGTATTAAGATACATGTCTTAGGATAATAAATATGCTGCTCCAGAAGTTTCTACTTTTATTCTTGCTCTTTGCATATTAATTCTATATTTTGTTCATGAAATGGGATTTCTGACTATGGGAAAAATATCTGGGAAAAGAAGAGAAAGCTGGACCTGTAATTCCAACTTCAAGGCAGGAGGATCACAAGTTTGATGCCTGCCTGGGCTATCAAGTAGGTTCAGGGATGACCAAGGTGTCCGAGTGGGAAAGATTCTGCCTCAAAGTAAAGTAAAAAGAGCAAAACCATCAGGATGGTGGTACAGCACAGTGACCGAGCTTTTGCCTGGCATTTGTGATATCCTAGTTGAATCCCCAGCACTGGGAAAGTTCAACAAATCGTGTTTGTTATAGAAGTACCTATGAGGACTTTATTCCATTTCTTGTTAACACTTATTTAGGTGTTGTATTTAGTGAACTACAGATGACTTACGTATGCACTTTATAATTATTTATAGATGTGGGATGACTTTTTGTGTAGCTAAAAAGAAGCATGTTTTGATTTCATTTCAGAATGACGTAATGCCCCTTTCAAACTCGGTGCCTGAAGATGTGGGAAAGGCCGACCAACTGAAGGATGAAGGTAAATACCTACAGCCGCAGCCTTACTTCCTGCAGCAATAGAGACAGCAACTCTACGGTGGTGACGTGATGGTTATGTTGTCGGGACTGCACTGTTGCCGACCTGAGGAGCAGATGCGAAGGTGTAAGAGGCCTGGTGACATAGAATGCTTTGTCACTATCGAGGCAATCAAGACTAGCCTATTTCTTGCAAGCTTTGATGAACAAATACCTTATGGGCTATTTGCTTGCATTTGCTATTTGACTCCAATTCTTCTTTATTTTTTAATTTTAAAAAGGTAATACATTTTATGTTTTATTTATTAATGCATGCGTATGGCATTTGCCTTGTTTGCTAACTATGGTAATATAATATACCATCAATAATTATTATATATTAACATATATTATATTATTATATTATAATTCTAGTAATACTATATATTATAATATATAATATACAACATATTATGTATTATACATTATCTATAATAATTAGCTATATTAATATATTAATGTAACACTATTAATTATATTATTAATATATATTATATTACTATAGTTAGTAAATGATATTAATATAGTTAGTAAACTATATATTGCTATATATTAAATATTACTAATATATAATATATAAATTATATTATAGTGTATATTATATAAAAATTATATTGTATATCATATAATATAATATGTAATATATAATATATAGTTTGTTATATATGAATATATAGTTTATATATTAGTAATATATAATATATAAATATAGTTAGTAAACAAAACAATATATACAATATATTTGATTACATTCTTGTTCTTCAGTGTTTTCATCATTTTAGGATTACATTATAAAGTTCTGTGTTTTGGACAAGTAGATTAGTCTCTGTTTCCAATTTTCTTTCCTCTGAAAGTGATAGTCTCAGAGGGCCTGGAAACCTTAAAATACTATTACCTCGTAATTTACACATAAAATAAAAACAATGGCTACTTCATATTGCCACTTGAGTTGTATTTCCCAGAGTGTGTGTAGTACAGCAATCCAGATGCAAACACATTTTTCATGTCATACTTTCTAATTGGATCAGCTTCATCAGAGGTTGTTTTGGCCACTTGGGTTTTGCATTGTGTGACACCTCAGTGATACTGTGTGGTCTCTGGCGCCATTCTGTTGTGGCAGCTGGCTTAGTCCTAGTAGTGTGCTCAGTAAATGGCAAATTGAAATGTTATTTTTGTCCCTTATGCTACTAGCTCTGCATGGCAGCCTTGGGAAATGGTAGTCCCTGTGGAGTCTTTTGTTTGGTTTTGTTTTGATGTGAGTGTTAGGAGGATGTGGGCTAGAGGGAGGGGCAGCATTAGGCTCCTCCAACATAGCAGATGGGGAGACTGAGCTGCTACTGCTTTCACCTTTAACAAATGCTTTCGTTCTTTTCACTGAGACATGTCATATTTCAGACATGTTATGAGCCAAGTCAAAATGATGGCCATTCTATGTAGATTTTATTACTTATCTGAAAACAAATGGTCATGGTAGGTTGTCAAGTGTAGCATTATTCCAGGCTGGTGGTGCTAATCAAGGCCACTCGCTAGCTAGTATCCTCCTGGCCATGGCTTTCAGATGTTTCGTGTGCTTCTGAAGAGCAGGAGGAAGCAGGAAGGCCTTCCAGCTGCCGTCTCCTGATGGGGCTGTGAGAGTGGAAGGAGACAGCGTTGTAGGAGCACATCACACAACTATAAAGTGCTCTACCAATGGCTTATTGTTGTGTCATGTCCACAGATTCATTTGATTTCTGATGAATTTGCTTTCTGATCATTAACTTATGTTACAGCACTTGTATATACTTGTAATATCCATCTACATGTTATAGTACCCGCACATTTAAGGTGGTTCCTAGGAAAGACCCAAAAGTTTCAATGCTGATGGTGGTAAAAGGCTACCCCCAAGGCAACAACAAAAATCTCAACCAAGAAAAAGAAAGTCTTTGACAAATATGTGTACCTCAGGCTAATGTAGCTAACTCTTTCTGTAATCATAAAAAGTTTGTTATCCTCTTAGATTTCTTATAAAGTTTTTGTCAGGCGGTGGCGGCGGCAGTGTAGGGCTTTGATCCCAGCACTCTGGAGGCAGAAAGAGGCGGATCTCTTAGTTTGAGACCAGCCTGGTCTACAGAGTAAGTTTCAGGCCAGCCAGGACTACACAGAGAAAGCCTGTCTCAGACAAACAAACAAACAAACAAGTTCTTCATATTAATGACTTGTGGGGAAAACTGCCTCAAATCAACTAATTTTCATTAAAAACAAATTTCCTGAGCCATTCTTTGTATAAGTTGTGCTTTTACTATGTACATTCATTGGTTTATAATATTCACAGATTTTACAGCCAAATCAATTATTAACCATTTTTACCCATTAGCAGTTCCTAAAACCCTGGAAGCCTGAGCACCTGCCTGTCCTTTATCCCTCCAGGCCCTGCTCTCTGCAGGCTCATCCCTCACTTGTCTATTAAGCAGCTTACCAACAGAACAGGAACAGGAAACTGAGGAATCGTAGAGGCGCTAAGACATTAGCCCTTCTTCCTAGTCTCAGACATAGTATTTTCAGTTTCATCCAGTGGTTTCTGACCAATACACTGTACACCGTATCCCTTCATGTGATGCCACAGTGGATAGAGTCACGGGAATCCCTTATTTTACTAGATAAATTGCTGCCAGCTGTATGTGCAATTGCTCTTCCTGAAAATCAGTACTTAGCAGTCTAGCATGGTATCTGAAATCCTGTCTCTCTAGAAATTAATCTCCTACAATCCCCTTAAAAGGTTTCTGTCTCCTGTAAGAAAGGATATTATCTGCCAAAGATGTTAGCACAATTGGTTTAGCCAGCTTCCTCTCAGCAGCCTTCCTTGCATGGCTCTCTCTCTCTGTTGAAGGGAAGAGGGGAGAGTGTGGCCCAGCTTGAGGTTATGGCTAGGGAGAAAGGGAGGAGTGCAGACAGATGTGTATGGGAGAAGGGTGAGGAAGATGAAGGAGGAGAAGTTACATATCTGAGATGTTATCACGATGCGTTTGCCTTTCCTCCAACAGCTGGATTTTATGTTATGCAAACATTAATTTCCACGACCTCACATTGTTGAAAAGGTTTAAACACCATGAAACTAAGAATAGCATCTCTATGGTATCAGATAAAACTGACCCTAGTGTGGCTGCAACACACTGTGTGTGACCTTCACGTTACTGTAGTTTCTATGGTTGAAACCTATCAGTCAGACTTTACACTTTTCCGTACTTTGTGCTCACAGTGCATGTCGTTGATCTGATTGCAGGCAACAACCACATGAAGGAAGAGAACTACGCTGCCGCGGTGGCCTGTTACACGCAGGCGATAGAGCTGGACCCCAACAATGCAGTGTTTTACTGCAACAGGTAACACAGCTCCCGCCAGCTGCTCGCTCTGTCCGAAACGCTGGGATCCAGAGCTCTGGAAGGCAGATGACCAATGTGTCTGCTGAGAAAATGTGAAAGTCAGAAAAATAAGCTGAAGGAGAAAGAAATAAAGCCATAGGCTTTATTCAGAGGCCACCAGTCTTAATATTCTCTTAGAATATTTTATTTTATAGGAGTGCAGACAATTTTAGATTCAACTTTGTTCATGCGATAATCATATCCCTTTTGTTTTGTTTTTATTTTTTTAGAATTTTTTTGAGAGTGGGTCTCATGTAGCTCAGATTAGTCTAGAAATTTCTGTGTGCTGTTAAGAACCCTAGACCCTGCTTCTCCTGCCTCAACTTCTGGAGTTCTGGGATTAACCCACGACAGCCAGCTTACTAGAAGTTGAACCCAGTGTTTTGTGCCTTCTGGGCAAGCATTGCACCAATGGGGGTAGCTGTCCTACCATGTGCTAAGCTTTTGGAAGTCTTTGTAAGCATTCTTTAAATGGTCATCATTACTTTTTATCCTCACTTGTATTTTCAGTGCCGATGGCAGAAGCTAGCAAACAAGCATTTATTGTCATCTGATGGGTTGGCTGTATGGCTTTCTCCATTTTTTTGTCCAGATTCACTGAACATCTGTGTTTCTAAGTATTTTTTCCCCCTGGACTTTAGATCTTTCCATAAAAATGCATTTAGTTGGTTTATCAGCTGCAAACATCCAAAAAATTGAGAATAGCTGAAATTTTGTTTCAGCTTTTTGTTTAGTTTTTTGAGACAAGGTTTCTCTGTGTAGCCTTGGCTATCTTGGTCTTACTTTGTAGACCGGGCTGGCCTCGAACTCACAGAGATCTACCTCTGCCTCCTGAGTGCTGGGATCAAAAGTGTGTGCCACCACACCCCCACTTGTTTCAACGTATTTTGTTCCCTGCCCTAGGAATAGATATATCTGTTTTTGACATGCTCTTTATGAGCGTTAGGTTCTCTAATTATTAGTTATCATTATTTTAATAGTGTTTTCATTTAAATTATTATATTTTATATTTAATGGCCAGTCAGGAAGGACTTTTTACGTTTTTTTAAAAAAAATGTTGGCAATGTATTGTTAGTGTTCTTGTAAATTTTCTCATTTGTTGTTTTAATTATTATCGTGTGTGTATGATGTGCATATGTGTGAGAGGGAGAGGGTGCACAGGTGGAGTGCAGAGTTCAGAGGGCAGCTTCGGGGAGCTGGTTCTCTCCTTCCCAGGTGGTTGCAGTGATTGTACTCAGGTTCAGCGACTGCACAGTAGTTGCTTTTATGTGCTGAGCCATCCACTTTTTAATGTTTTATTCTGTGTGTGTGTGTGTGTGTGCGTGCGTGCACGTGTACATAGTCATAAGAATTCAGGGTTGACTTGGGGTTTTTTTCCTCTGTTGCACCCTACCTGTTTTTTTAATGTCTCTCAATGACTCTGAAGCTCAAGAGATGATGCTTCATCGGCTGGCCAGCTAGCCCAAGGTTTTCCTGTCATTACCCACTCAGTGTTGGAGTTACAGGTGCTTGCTGCCACACCTGGAATGTTCATTGGTTCTAGAATCTGGGAAGGAGGGAGACTGCAGCTTTTATTGTGGATTCCTTATTATTGACAAGGGTTCCAAACGATGGCTTCTTGTAAATGTCCAGTTTGCCTTTGAGTTGTACATTTTAAGTATTTTTCTGATTATGATTTCCCAATACTATACTCATCTGCTAAAACCAAACCAAACCAAACCAAACCAACCTCAGTGTTCCAGAGGCACAGGGTCTCTGTGAGTTGGAGGCCATCCTGCTCTATGAAACAAATTCCAGGACACCCCAGACATCCACAGTGAGACACTGTCTCAAAAAATGAAACCAAACCAAAAGCCACCAAAATTATTTTAGGGAAGCGTAGGTGTAAAATGATTGCTTATGCATTTTGTTTTACTGCCTAAAAGAAGGCTAGTGCTGTTGGCACAAAAGGTCGGTGCGCCTCTCCCACGGGTGGTGATAGAGCCACTTCTGAGGGGATGTGGCAGCCCACGCCTGCAAAGCCATCCCTTAGGAAGGCTGAAACAGAAAGAGCACAAACTTTAGTCCGGCGTGGGCCGCACAGCATGGCTCTACCTCAAACAGAGAAGAAGGATGAGGAAGAGAAGTTCCCTTCCCTTCTATAAACTTGCATTTGTCCTTCATTTATAGTTATTTGTGGAAGGCTTCGATCTATAAAGAACTGAATGAGCCATACTGGAAACCTTTACTTATTTATTTTTTTTTACATACATGTGAAAAAAGAGAAACAAATCATTCAAAGTCTATCTCAGAAAGGCAGAAAACCCAAAAAATAAGTTGAGGGAGAGGAACTCTCCCAAGCTATGTTTTAATATTTGAATTATGGTCTTTGTAACCAGATAAATATATGTAATGTTTTAATTGAATTCAGTAGATGAAACCTTGAAAATAAATATAAGACTATCATGTGATATTATTATAGGATGTAAATATTACTATAAAATTGCTTGATTATAGAGTATGGTAAACCAAATTCTTGTTATGAAAAATGTGAGCCTAAGTAAATAATTCATTTTTCATGAGATTAGAATTTACTAATCGTATGTGTGCTACTACTGGGTTAGAGATTTTTGCTGATATCTATCCTTGTTTTTAATTACTGTTAAACTGACATTAATGAACATGCTTCTCTTTTGCATTTAAAGAGGCTCTTTCCCCTGAAGAGTTCAGTCATAGGGCATGCTGCTAAATATTAAACAGTTAGAAAGGTTTATTTTCCTATTTCACACAAATGCTGAACGAAACCTCAGGGCGATTTGGGAGATTTTTGGAGACTATTATCACTGTATAAATCCAGCTGCCCGTGATGTTACCAACTACCACTTCCGTTTTTCTTAGCCACCTGGTTGCTTAGCATTGGTGGCTCAGTCTCCATGGAAGGACCATTGTTCTCAATAACCCCTTACACAGTTGAATGCTGATTAAAATGCTCCCCCGACACTGAGTGTACTGGCATGAACTACACTTTACTTTGTAGAGATGTGCGACTCTCTGGCACCAACCTTCTGCCTTGGCTTTGAAGGATGCTGTTGCTAGTTAGGCTCATTTCTGGTAGGGAAGACAGGAGTCCTTTGTCTTTTTGGTTGGGAGCCAGCCTTTAACAGCTGAGTCATCTCTGCAATCCATGAGTCCTTCTTTGAAAGCTTGGGGTTTGTTTTTGTTTTACTTTATTTCTCTTTATTGTCTAGAAGTTAACCACATATGTAACATGTACATAGGTTTGGCACGTTTTCCCTCATGTGAGATGTAGATTCGTATTCTTTCTTACCACAAAGGGCAGAGACTGGGGCTTGCTTAACCTTTAAGCACTGTAGTAGCAGCAGTGTGCCTCACTGGAGTTCACACGGCTTGATGAACAGAGAGCTAGAGAAGAAATTCAAGACATTTCCAGTGACAGTGAAGTAAGTAGATTGCCATAGTAACAGCTCTGCCCATAAAACAACAAGCCATTGAAGGTGGGGACTTTACAGTATATCATCTGTTTCTGCACAAATTTGGTGTTCACATTTTTTCTGTGTAGCGTCAGTGCTGAGTCGGTTATTTCTTTCTAGTAGGCACTTGTTAGTGGATGGACAATTTATCACTTAATGCAGTACATGGAATAAAAGGTACAAGAAGGAGAAAGGGGATTTGTATGGAAATCCACTTGGGTGGTGAGGAAAGAGTTAGAAGTGGCTTAGAAGGACAGAATTTGGATAGACAGAGGAGTATATAAGACATTTCTGGTTGGGGAGCATAGTGTGAACTGCAGAACTGGGGGTTGGGGAGATGGCTCAGTTGGTCAAGTACTTACCATGCAAGCGTGAGGACATGAGTTTACTCTCTAGAACCCTCTTTAAAAAGCCAGATGATATGGTACATGATTATAATCTCAGTGCTCAGGAAGCAGAGACAGAACCAGGGTCTTGCCTGGCCAGCCAGCACAGGCCACTTGGAAATCTCCAGGCCAGTGAGAGATCATATCTCAGAAAGAAAGGTTGAGGGTGTCTTGTCCTGTGGCCTATGTGTGTATATGTACATGCATGTGCACGCGTGCACCTGCACACACAAATAAAATGCAGAATCATCAGGCCTTGTAACAGAAGATGGCCAGTAACACCACCTAGTTGCCTTAGCTCTGAGAAGGATGGGAGTAGAGGGCCTATGATTTTGCACTTTGCTTTCCTATTTCTTCTTCTTTTTTTTTTTTTTTTAGCAGATTCTAAAGTCAATTTACTGAGAACACGATCAATGAATCTCAGTTCTACTACTTACTTTGCTATGTGAGCTTTGTCCTTTGTGAGAATTTGTTTCTTTGCTTGTAAATTAAACATGTTTCTAGCCGCTTCAAAGTGCGCTGTTAAGAGTGGTAATGTATATAAAGAGCTAGATACTCCAAGACTTCAAAGATTTCTCTCAAAATACATTGTTGCTAGGTATAATCCTGCATGCCTTTAATCCCAGCATCCAGGAGGCTGACCTCTGTGAGTTCCAGGCTAACCTGGCCTGCAGAGTGAGCTTCAGGACAGTCAGGGATGCATCTTGAGATCTTGTCTCTAAAGAAATAACAGTGTATCACAGATGGCATAGGCCTATAATCCACTCCAGAGGCTGAGCGGGGAGTGTCTTCAGGGTGAGGCCAGCCAGGCTGCACAGCAATTTTGAAGTCATCCTGAGTTATATCATGAGACCTCCAAACCCAAACCAAACTCTCAGTCAACTAAATGACTCATTCCAGAGCGAAAAACATAGCAAACAAAACAGTGTAAGCATATTGTAGTTAGAATAGGTTTGGTTATAACTTAATTATAGATGGCTAAGGAAATGTGCAGTGGCTCTGACTTTTTCTGCCTTAAAGGGGAGGAGAGGGAAGGTATTTGCAAATACAACCCACATGTGGTGACACTGTCGGGCAGTGCAGACAACGAAGTGTTTGGCTTCCTCCGAAGGAGACTCACGTGCGTCCTGGCTTTGCTTTCTTTCCCAGGCCTCTGAGCTGCACAAACCCACCCTGACCTTGTCTTATCATTTGTGAGCTAAAGCTGGCAGGGCTGACGCATTGTCCAGATGGCTCCGCACGTAAAGGTGCTTGCCGACGAGCCTGGTGACCTGAGTTCAATCCTCACAACCCCCTGTTGTGGAAGGAGAGGACCACTCCCAGGAGTTGTGCTCTGGACTCCATGCAGGTCCTGTGGTATGAGCGTGCCCACAAACACAGACACACACATGCACACGTGTACACACCCATAATGAAAAGATCGAAGCAGTTACCATCTTTTATCCCCACATCCTCTGAGTTGGGTCCTTCTGCCTTTGAGCATGGATGTCAGCATGAAAAGACAGAGATCAGAGCATCTTGAGTCACGCTTCCTTTTCCTGTATGATTTTTAAATTTGAAAAGAGACTGGAGTGGTGGATCCGGGCTGGGGGTGTAGCTACGTGGTAGAATGCTTGCCCGCCATGTGCAAAGACCTGGATTAATGCCCAGTACCATGACTGACTCCTCACACTCACCGTTCATAACTGAGGGGAAAAAAGTCAGTATGTTTATTTTTTAAAATTATTTATGTGTATATTTTATGTGTTTGAATGCTCTGTGTACATGTATGCCTATGTGATAGAAGATGGCAGCAGATCTGATGGTTGCTGGGAATTGAACTCAGGACTTCTGGAAGAGTAGCCAGTACTCTTAACCACTGAGCCATCTCCCCAGCCCCTATTTCATTTTTAATAAACACTAAACTTTTATGAAATTATTCTAAGAGTGAAGGGCCTCAGTCAAGCTGAAGAATGGTTGACAGAAAAGTAGACTCGAAGCCACCTTTTCTGGGAGGCATAGTAACATACACCTGTAATACAGCACTAGAGAGGTTTAGGCCGGAAGAAGGAGAGTTCAATACCAGCCTGCCTACATAACAACATTGTGTCTTAAAGTGAGAGGTGAAAACCAAAACGCAACAAAATAACACAAAGAAAGAAGAAAAATCCCAGTCATTTCTCCCTCTTTCTCTGTCTCTCTTTGAGACAGGGTCTTGAACTCACTATGTGGCTGAAGCTGGCCTTGAACTTCTGGTTCTCTTGTCACCACCTCCTGGGTCCTGGGATGACGTGTGTGTGTGTGTGGCCACATCTGGAACCACCTTTTCTTTATAGTCAGCTAGCCTTTCTCTCCCCCGACCCCCACTGGACTCCAGCGCTGTTACGAGCAGGAATAGTATTTCACTATTGCTATATCCATTCTTTTAGCTTAGTGGTAGAGCACTTGCCTAGCATGTGCAAGGATCTGGGTTTGACACTCAGTAGGGCTGAATGAGAGCTGTTTCACTGGGAGAAGAATGGCGTGTGTTCTACACAGGAGAGCAGCAGGCAATGGGCATTTCAGGATGGGGCTTCATTCACAGCCAGAGGGAGGCACACAGACAAGTTTCCTCTTTCATTTTAGACTTCTTAGAAGTGTCAGTTCTAGAAGAGCTTCTGCTTACTAAGTTGTCAGGTGAGCTACTTGAGTTGGCAGGATATGGACACAGTGAACTACTTTTCTGCAAGCAACTTAAATATTGGGTAGAATGCTTTAGTAGATTTCAACTGCAGTCTTCAATTTATGAGAGTTTTCTGCCATGGCCAGAGCAGAGCTTTTTCTGAGGGGAGATGTCATTTCACCCTCACTGTAATGGCACAGAGTTTAGTTATGGATATATTATTGTTTCAAAGGTCAAATTGAAGGTTGTCTTTCTCTCTCTCTCTCTCTCTCTTTTTTTTTTTTCTTGAGGCAGGGCCTGACTCTGTAGTCCTGGAACTTGCTATGTGGATCAGGCAGTTCTTGAACTCATAGAAATCTGTGTCACCAGTTCTTGGATTAAAGGGATATCCCACCATGTCTGGCAAAAGGATGAGTCTTTCATTGTTTCAGAAATCTACTTTCTGGAGTATATGTATACCAGTGATTAATATGCATATTAGTTGTGAAGGCTGACCTCCCAAATTGTTATCAAACTAATTTACACTAGGTACAGTTATTTCTTACAGAGAAATCAGAAGATCTATATTTCAAGTTTTAGTGTCCAGGACTATCAGTGTCACTTGTAGCAGTCTCTCTATAGGACTGGTTTTAGAGAAAACTGTTCATGGATAGCTAAACATTTGACCATTTACTTTGGACATTCAGTGTTGATGGAATTCAATAACGGTTGTATTAGTCAGGGTTCTCTAAAGGAACAGAATAGATAGAACAACTACAACAACAACAAAAAAAAACAATCCTGTGTGTATGTACATGTGAATGTGTCCGCAAGTGCATGCACGTGTGTGTATTTTTTTAGATTGGCTTACAGGCCATGGTCTGAGTAGTCCAACAACGGCAGTCACCTAACAGAAAGTCCAAGAGTTGCCCATTTTCAGTTTATGTTGGAATTCCAAAGCAGATTCTTAAACAAGGGAAGAAATGCCTCAGGAACAGAGTAAGTGAACTTGCCAGTGAGAGTGAGGAAAAAGCAAGTTTCCTTCTCTCATGCCTTTGTGTGTGGGGCCACATTTTCTGATGTAGCTCAGATTTAGGGCGGATCTTCCAACTTCAAATATCTGGATTTAGAGTGGGTCTTCTACTTCAAAAAATCCAGTCAAGAAAAACCTCTTACAGGTGTGCCCAGCTGCTTTGTTTTAGTTAATTCCAGATGTAGTCAAGTTGGCTGTGAGAATAGATACTCCTAATCTTTACTTTGATGGCCAGAAGGGAAGTTGAACATTTAAGGCAAGTTGAGGCCAGTGAGGAACATAGTGTTTTAGTCATAGCTGTGGCTGAATTCAGCTCTCAGAACCATGTAGTTAGTGCTGGCATCTGTAATCCCAGCATGCCTCTGGGCATGGGAGGGGCATACAGGAGACTCCAGAAGCTCAGGGCCAACTACCCTGCAGGAGGAGACCCTATCTGAAGGTGGAAAGGTGAGGACTGATTCCTGAAGGTGTCTGACTGCCACACATGAGCACACACAGGTACATACACAGATACACACACACACATACACATTTTCATCAGTTTTATTGTTTTCATATGTGTTGCTAGAGAGTCCAGGAAGTCCCTGAAAAAACTTAGTTTCAAGCAAGACAGAAGGCTGACTGGGCAGTTGAACACACTAGAAGTTTGGGAATTCAGAAAAACGTGGCTATGAGAGAAGAGTAAAGGTGGAAGATGGAGAGCAGTGCTTCTCAGATCGTGGACCAGCTTCGCAAGCTGGGAGATTAGGGATGTTTGCTGTGAACCTTTGACTGTTGACACAAGAACATGAAGGAATCTAAATCAGTTTCTGGATTTGTAATCATGTTTGCCCCACAATGGCCTTCCTGCCTCTATTACTAGAAGGGACCTCAGGTTTAGGAGTAGAGGGGTGTTTGGAGTAGAGGGGTACAGCGTGCCCTTTGGGGGTGGAGGTTGTCATGAGAGCCTAAGGGTGATTCCATGCTCTGGTCCTCATGCCTGACCTGGTGCAGCTCTTTCTTGGCTGCTCATCCTCCCTCCCCCATGTCTCCTCTGAATGAACTCTTTTCCTGCAAGGCATTCTCATCAACAGGTGATAAGATGTCCCCCGAGGAAGATGCTGTTTTTCTAGAGTTGGTCTCTTCAAGCCTCCTTCTGAAGTAGATTGAGGTTTGCTGAGGGAGATTATGATAACCTTCAAGAGACTGAAGAAATAAAGTTTAGTTGATGTCAGGAATGAAGGAATGGGAGAAGGTGTCAATGGGTTGGAAATTTTGGTATGCTTTAACCTTGCTGTTAAAGTGACCGACTCACAGCAGCTGCCCTCTCCATCTTCCTCCCTAGTGGGCCAGAGGCCTCAGTGTTTTCATTTTGCATTTCAGGCAAACTGAGAGGCACTCCATACGTAGATGGGTTGTAATGACCCACACATTTGGCTTTTTGGTAAAGCAGAGGGCAGAAGGAAACTTATATATTTTTTTCTGATATTTTAGGCTGTTTTTAGCTTGTTTATAACCAAGTAGTTTGATGTAAAAATTTAAGAAGAGGGATGTAAAAATTGGGACAAGGACTGTGCAATTTCATGCCTGAAAAGCCTGGACTGGTGCCTTGAAAACTGCCTTATTCTGATGTCTCTTCCTCTCAGGGCTGCTGCTCAAAGCAAATTAAGCCACTACACAGAAGCAATCAAGGATTGTGAGAAAGCAATAGCAATTGATTCCGAATACAGCAAGGCCTACGGGAGAATGGGGTAAGAGCTCAGAGAACGGCCAGAGTGCTGCCAGGCTGCATGTGCTCTTGCTAAGGCTTGATGTCGGATATCCTGTCTAACATTGCACCCTGTGTGATAATAAGATAAATAGAATAAAACACAGGAGATGACTACATCTGAGGATGAGGTCAACCACGGGTTTTCCATGACTGGTTGGAGAAAAAAAAAATCACATACTTGTGTAAGTAAACTCACTTCATAGCCAGGACCATAAAGACTACAATAAGCTGCACAGATCCCTAATCACATATTTTCTCTGGAACCACTGTTTGGTATTTGTTAGTTTCATGTTCGTGGAGACTTTATAGGATTTAATTTCTGTGAGTGAGAATCAACTGCATGTTCTGTGTCTGAACTTGATACTCATATATTCCATTTTTATTTCTTTGCATATTTAATAGAAAATTTGAATTTGATGTGTTTAAAACAGAACTCCTGTTCTTTTCTTAAATCTTTCCCCAGAATTCATCTACCCAATGCTTGGGTAGAAAGCTGGGGAGTTGTTTTTCATCAATCTAATCTACTGGCACATCTGGTCTATTCTCATTTTCCCATGTATTTTGGATTTGTTTGTTGATTAGCTTGCTTATAGGCCTAGCCCAAATTGCCATCTCTTACCTAGTCTACTTAAGTCACCTTTTAACTGGTCTTTGTGCCTCTATTCCTTTCCAGTGCTGATCCTCTACAGAGATACTAGAGTGAGCTTTTTAAAGTATAACCCCAAAGAATTGAGTATCTAAATAGATAGAATGCTTGCCTAGCATGCTGGTAGCTCTGGACTTGAGCCCCAGCATTGCATAAAATCGGTTTGGTGTTGCAAGCCTATAGTCCCAGCACTTTGAAGGCAGGAGCAAGAGGATCATGAGTTCAAGATCATTGGCTACATAGTAACTTTGAAGGTAGCCTGAGCTACATGAGACCCTGTCTTAAACCTGCCCCACCAACCCCCACCCCAAAGCAAAACCATCATTCCATGGCAACTATTGTTAAAAACTCTGAACTATAAACAGGTTTGGTATGATCCAGTATAGCAAGGTGCTGTTTATACTTTAAGCATACCATACCTGCGTCTGTCTTAGGGCCTTTGTGTTTTCTGCTGCACCTGAGTAGATGGTCAGTCTTCCCAAGTTTGTCATTTATGTCTTCTATATGCAGCTATTAAAAAAAAAGATTTATTTATTTATTTATTTATTTATTTATTTATTTATTTATTATATAGTACTCTTCCTGTGTGTATGCTTGCATGCCAGAAGAGGGCACCAGATCTCAATATAGATGTTTAAGGGCCAACATGTGGTTGCTGGGAACTGAACTTAGGAACTCTAGAAGAGCAGCCAGTGCTTTGACCTCTAAGCAATCTCTCCAGCCCCTGCATGTGGCCGTTTTTCAGTAAACACTGCTGTCATTCTCCTCAATATTGCCCATTCTTGTGTGTGTGCTTGCTGTCTGTACTCGGGGAGAAGGGGATTCTCTTAAAGTTAAAAACTTTAAAAAAAAAATGGAATACTCAGTATTTATAATAGTTCTTACATACTAAGCTTTCAGTATTTATTGATGATTCATTGGCAACTCTGCTGAGGACCCTTCAAGGCTGACTAATAGAAAACTAGTTGGGTTGTGAGAATTTCTTATTCCATTTACATAAGAAGCCTGTGAGGTAATCTAGAAAAGAAAGGATTAGATTAGTTTAAAAAACAATCCCAAACTGGGCACAGTTACGAATGCCTGTAATTCGAGAACTCAGGGAGTTCGAGACCAGCCTGGTCTACAAAGTGAGTCTAGTACAGTCAAGGCTACACAGAGAAACCTTGTCTTGAAAAGCCAACCAACCAACCAGCCAAACAAACAAATAAACAAAAAACAATCCTAGAATAAACAGGACACTCAATACTATCTTTTCATAATACTATTATTACTTTATTATTATTATTACTTACTTATTGCTTAATTCTGATGTGATTTGCAAGTAAATTATGGGTAGGGAAAGATAAACATTGAAATTTAATAATGTTTAGATTTGTGTTTAGACTCTCATTTTGTCTGACTAACAACTAACGTGTTGTTTAGGACGAGTCATCTGATAGCCGCACTTTACTTTTAGTTAAAAGATGAGAAACTGGAGGCCAGTGAGATGGTTCAGCAGGGAAAGGCACTTGCCATGTAATTTTAACAGTCCTAGTTAAAACTCCCAAGCCCATGTTACAGTGGAAGGAAAAGAGGGAGTCAACAGAGTTGACCTCTGACCTCCACACATGTCCCCTGTCACCCATCTACCCCGACTAATAAATAAATAAATAAATAAATAAGTGAATGAATGAATAAATAAATGAATAAATGAATGAATAAATAATACATACCTTTTAAAGCTGTAGGAAGTGGAACAGTAAAAATAAAGTGGGAAACTATTATTGTTCAGGGTCTATTTGAAAGAAAGAATGTGGGATGCTTTGAAGTACAGTGTTCAGATGCAGGTATGTCCCTAGGCCTGTGGGTTGCATGTGTCCCAGAAAGCTATGAACGCAGTCCAGCACATCTGTAGGTGACAGCATTGTTAGGCCAAAAGGTTTGACACACCTGGTTTATCAGAGTCCTTGAAAAATGGTGTCAGCATTGTGGATTTATGTGATCACAAGATTACTAGCACAAATCTTTGTTTAGCTCAGCCTAGAGATTCATAAAACAAATGACTTCACTTACATGTCAGTCTTTAAAAAATAGAAGGGTAAGTTTTATCTCTGAGCTTTAGGTCTATGATCTGTATGGACTACAAGTTTGTTATCAAATGATTCAGGCTTATAGTGTCTTGGAATTAAGGAGAATTTAGTGCTATCTCTCTGTCCCATAATATAATGAGGAACTCAGTGTAATCTGGGTTAGAATTGAATACTAAGGCATTTGTCACCATGATAACCTGCTGTTCATTAGCATAACTCTGTTCTGTTTCCTAAGGCTGGCCCTCACTGCCATGAATAAGTTTGAAGAGGCGGTTAGAAGCTACCAGAAGGCCCTGGATCTCGATCCTGAAAATGATTCCTATAAGTCAAATCTGAAAATAGCAGAACAGAAGTTAAGAGAGGTATCTAGTCCTGTAAGTCGTCACCGTGAAGTCTGTGGAGTAGATCCTGTCATTCATATTGATTGATAGCAATAGTAGCTGGAATGAATCTCAGAGCTAACTCTTTTACAGACAGGAACTGGGTTGAGCTTTGACATGGCCAGCTTGATAAATAACCCGGCATTCATCACCATGGTGAGTATACTTTCTTTTTTTTTTTTTATCTGCTGGCTGTTGTCCACTATATATTTGCAAACAGTTCCTGCCATACTTTTTAAGGAGATGGAATCTTTCAGCAGTTGTCAGAGTTGATCCAAAGCTCTTGGGCTCAAGTGATTCTTTTGCCTCAGCCTCCCGAGGAACTGGGAGTGTGGGCTTCAAAATTTTTTTTAGAAACAAATGCAGGAGTTTCTGGTGAATGGCAGGTGTTTATGGCAGAGGCAGAGACAGTGGTTATTCAACCTGCCTGCCTTCCTCCAAGGGAGGCCAGGGTGGATTTTAGAAAGCCCATAGCCTTCTTTTTTTTTTTT
>CM053750.1:9284621-9312239 GCA_028658305.1 Pachyuromys duprasi
GTCTCCCCTGGACTGGAGACTTGGCGCCCCCTTCTGGACCAGGGGCTGTGCACCACGGTCTGAGATGATATTTGGGGCACACACAGTGGTTCTGGATTGGTTGCAGGAATTGCCGAGCAGTGTGCATCCGCTGTATGCAGGCCTGTCTGAAATGGTGCCCAAGGCCTTCTCAGACCAGCTCGTGGACACACACATGGACTGAGGTGGTCGCTGGCGGACCTGTGCGTGCAGGCCGGTTAAAACTGTCTCCTAGGCCCTCCTAGTCTGAGGTGTTTCCGGCGGATGCCATTGGTGTGCACCTTCGGAATGTCTGTCGGTTGAAGCACCCCGCAGTGTGCAGGCCAGTCAAAACGGTCTCCTAGGCTCTCTCAGTCTGGTTCGTGTACCCACACACACGGACTGAGGTGGTTTCCAGAGGAAGCGATTGGTGTGTGCCTGGTGTATGCCCACCGGGTCTTTCTCTGACTGGCCTGTGGACTCACACACGGACTGAGGTGGTTATTGGCGGACCCACAGTGTGCAGGTCAGTGAAAATGGTATGCGGTTCTTCCTCCGTTTGGCCCAGAGGCTGTGAGACCCAGTCTGGTATTGGGGCTGCAGGCGCCCAGCGCGGCTGCTCATTCAGATCAGAGCTGTGCGCCGCTGGTCACCCGGAGATTTTTCCGGGGAATAGCTGGGTGTCCCTAGGGTTTTCCCACTTGATTTCCCACCGTAGGAGTTCCGCTTACCTGGCAATCACAAATGCTGGTGTTTTAGGTCCCAGAGTTCAGTCTCCTGGTCGCTGCATTGTTTCTGCTCTCCTACTCCTCAGACAAGGTGTCCTCTCCTGGCAGCCATCTTGGATCAATCCCATAGCCTTCTTAAACAAGAATACAAAAGCCAGTGTTTGAGTGTGTACATTTTATAAGACAACTCGTATTTTTTCATTAGATTACCAGTTTGCAAATATATGAAAGTTTAAAAACCACTGCTGTCCTCCCCTCCCCCCCCAAGACTGCCAGGGTTTCAGGATGTCTGTATATCCCATTACTATACCTGCAGTAAAGCATCTTTCCTTCCTTTCCAGACTCTGAGCTTTCATCCACGACTTGTAGCCATTCTATGTTTTATAAACACTTAAAAATAACTCAGCTACATTGTCATTCCCATGCTGTTCATCTTGTCACTTTGTAGAGTAAGTCTGTCTACAATTAGTAGGAATCTCTAGGACAAGTGTTTACCAATGTTGGCTTAAGCCCAGGAAAATGACATACTAGACTGAAAAAAATTAGACTCCAAGACTCCGCAGTTATGAAGATGTACAGCTCTTTCGGATGACCCAGGCTTACCACTCAGGCTCACAATCACCTGTAAATCAGCTCCAGGGCATCCTATGACTTAAAAAAAATTTTTTTTTGAATCTTCAGGTACCTGCACATACCTCCCTTCCCCATAATTAAAACAAAACAAAACAAAACAAAACACCCTTAAAAAGCACTATCTTGGGCTGGTGAGATGGCTTAGCAGGTAATGTGGCTTGTTCCACAAACCTGGTGATCTGAGGTCACACATGGTGGAGCAAAAGAACTGACTCCCACAAGTTGCCTTTTCACCTCCACACAAGCACTGTGGCACATGTGTGTGCATATACACACTCTTAATAAAGAAGCAAGTCAGCAAATAAGTATAATTCAAAACCCCAATGTCATATAAAACTGGTCATAGGAAGATATATCTATCAATTGATGTCTGAGGATTTTGGTTATAATGACTATCCAAGCTTACCCCTTATAATTGTTGGCCTTGTTTTCTGTCTTAGGAGTTTATGTTCTTAAAATCAGGTTCTCATGTAACCCAGGCTCAAATTTGTGTTAAATAGCCTCAAACATGGTATGTAGCTGAAGGTGACCTTGAAGTTTTGCTCTTTCTGCCTCCTAAGTGCTGGGATTACAGGTGTGCATCCAGTTTATGCAGGGCTGAAGGCTAAACCCACGACTACACGTATCCTAGACAACTCGCTCTTCCTTCTTCAAACCAACAAGAATGACTTAGGGATCGTTAAAAAACAAACATGATTCAGCCCAGTATTTAGTGTGTATAGTATGGTACTTGAGTCTGTAGTACCCCTTGAATGACTGCCTACTTTGCATAAGTACATTTTTCTGCCTGGCTTGGTAGTGCATGTTTGCAATCCCTGCACTTGGAAGCCTAAGGAAAGAAGATGGAGAGTTTGAAGTCAGCCTTGGCTACATGGCAAGATCCTGCATCAAGACAAAAACATAAATGTTGTCTATATGCTCTGCTCCTGAAGTGCAGGAATTAGTTCCTATTCACCTTTGTTCAAAAAAAAAATGTTGTTTTTGAATGTTTTTTTTTTTGAATGTTTAAGTCCTTAGTTCAACCGAAAGACACAGTCCTCTCTCAATTTGGTTGGCCTCCTTACCAACTACACATCACTTTGTAAGTCTTTTGATGTTCTAAAACCTGGCTTGCTCATTTCTAGGACCCGGGTTATGTTACTGTTCATAACAGAATATGAAAATGGAATTTAGTTTCAGATTAAATTTAGTCTCCAAGCTGTTACATACCAAAATAAGGTATGACAATACCATGTAGGAGCTGCAAAACATGAGGGTTCAAAGCATATCCTCTGACTCTTATTTTTGTTTTTAAAGATTTGTTTATTATGTATACAGTGTTCTGCTTGCATGTGTGCCTGCAGGTCAGAAAAGGACACCAGATCTTACTATAGATGGTTGTGAACCACCATGTGGTTGCTGAGAATTGAACTCAGGACCTCTCAAAGAGTATCTAGTGCTCTGAACCCCTGAGCCATCTCTCCAGCCCTTTTTTTTTTTTAATTTTTAAATTTTTGTTTTGTTTTGTTTTTTAAGACAGGGTTTCTCTGTGTGGCTTTGGCTGTCTGGGGCTCACTTTGTAGACCAGGCTGGCCTTGAACTCACAGAGATGTGCCTGCCTCTGCATCCTTGAGTACTTTAGACTAGTGAACAGAGCACTGTGTGGGGTTGTGGGTGGACCTCAGTGGCAGAACACTTGGATAGCATTCTTGAGGCACTAAATTTGATTTCCTGGTACTGCTATAGTGCATAAGTACACACACATGTAAATAAAGTGAGGGCTGAGAATATAGTTCAGTGTTAGGGCATATATTTAAGGTTCAAGAAGCCCTAGGTTCAATCCTTAGTAGTGCCAAAATAATGAAAAGTAATAGTAACTGATAAAAATTGTAAAGAAGATAAATAAAAGAAGGACCTGGCTGACAGTGATTAGAAATGGAGCTTTGAGGAACTATTGGCCTGGTGTTGTTGCTCTGTGAAGGAAGCAGGGGGCGGGGGGACTTTCTTCATCTCCAGCCTGCTAGAAAGGGCTGTTTTGGTCTCCACAGCAGGCAGTCACATACAGCTGTTTGGCATCAATCCACTTCCTCTGTCTGTCTCTCCCATTGATCTGATCAGTAGTGGCAATGCCCTCTGCTAACATTACATTTTTTTTTTGTCTGTTACCTCATTTCTCCATTTGATACCAGTTTCTACAGTACCTTCTCATTTATACTTCCCATTTACTTTGTATAGCACACTAAAACTCTGCCCATTAGATCTGTGCATCATTATATTTCCTTCCTCTGCTCTTACAACATCTTTGTAACATCCCAAGCATTACTTCTATATTTTAATAAACAATACTGTGTTTTGATTATAGGCTGCAAGTTTAATGCAGAACCCTCAAGTTCAACAGCTGTAAGTATAAAGGGTTCCTTGTACCTTTCTCTTCTCATTGCTAGGCTCCAAACTTGAGCTTATCATCTCAAAATCGATAAAAATGCAGCAAATTCCGATCACTTAGAACTTAAGGTCAACTTACACATTTGGTCCAACTCCTTCTATGATGCTGATTTATTTGATTGGCTTTTCCTCCCTGTGAAGAGTATGTGCTGATCTCCGCGGTGTCTCTTCCTGCTGTAGAATGTCAGGAATGATGACAAATGCCATCGGAGGGCCTGCTGCTGGAGTTGGAGGACTAACGGACCTGTCCAGCCTTATCCAAGCGTGAGTGTTTGTCCTGGTTTGCTTTCTGCTAGACTGATGAGACATGGTGACCACATGACCACAGCAGCTTGGGGAGGAAAGGCTTTTTTTTTTTTTCCAGCTTTACAGTTTATAGTCCATCAGGAAGGGAAGTCAGAGCTGGAACTCAAGGCAGGAACCTGGAGACAGGTACTGAAGCAGAGACTGGAGAGATGGCTCAGTTGGTAGAGTTTGCCTTGCTACCCTGAAAACATGAGTTCTAGCCCCTGGACACAATTGAAATCCAAAAACTGATGGTAATGACACATTTTGTAATTCCAGAGCTGGGAAAGTAGGGCCAGGAGGATCCCAGGGCCTTGTGATATACAGGCCCGCTAGCCAGCCTCGCCTGCATTAAAGCTTTCTGGCCAGTAAATAAATCATGTATTAAAACAAACAAAAATGGTGGACTGCACCAGAAGAACTCTAACAATTGTCCTTTGACTTCTACACGTGCATCTGTATACACGGGCACACACACATGCTCATAAACTCTCTGATCTGGTAACAATGCTACACGGAATACTGATAATGTTCTGGTTCTAAAATTTACGTTCATAGGAGAAAGTCCCTGAGACACTCCACAGCATCTGCAGCTCATTCTGCACGAGCAGTCTGTGACTGCAGTGTCCCCAGCTTTTCTGCCTTTCTCCTGCAGGGGGCAGCAGTTTGCTCAGCAGATACAGCAGCAGAACCCTGAACTCATACAGCAGCTGAGAAGTCACATCCGCAGCAGGCCCTTCAGCAGCAGCGCGGAAGAACATTCCTGACGGACCCCAGAGCTCTATGGCTCTGACGTCTACACTTGTAGACAATAGCCAGAAACAAAGTAACAAAAACACACCCTATACAATGCCTGGAAATAATGGAGGAAAGTCTCTTGTGTAAACCTGAGAGAAAACATCTGTTTAGATAATAGTTTATCACAAGCAGACACAACATAATACCAACTTCTTTGGAAACATGATCAGTAGCCTTGTTAAGTACTAAGCCTTTGGACAAGGGCCCGTCCATTTTAAAACTTTTATCATCATATTTGTGTATTAGACTTAGTACAGAGGTTATTTATTGAATAAGTAGGGCTATTTATTGGAAAGTTCTTTAGCTGCAGGCCTCCCTAGATAGTGGATTTAAGAGGGGTGATGCCTAAGTGCAAAGATTTCCCATGCTGGTTTGGAAGAAATGTGCCTGGCCACAGGCCAGACGAGATGCTTTGGCATGTGTTACCCATCAGTAGCACATGTCTCTTGCGGGTACCGGTACTATCTGTATGGCGGCTTGTACTGTTGACAGAGAATCTTCTGAACTGGCAGGAAGCCATGCTTCAAAGCGATGCTTTGAAGATACTGTGAATGTACAGAAAGCAAAGGTAGTATGCTCAGGTTTTCTGCATAGATTTTTAACTAATCTTGTCTGTAGCTTAGTGTTGATAGCATTCGCATGGCCAGTTAAGTGCATAATGAAACATACTTAGAAATCCTTAATGGTACTGGTCAGGTCAGTGACACAGCTGCTCCATTTAGCTGTCAAAATTTCATTGGTGGTAAACTTACCCAGGGCAGTATCTAGTCACATTTTAAAAAGCCACTGACTTGACCCCAAATTATGGGTTTTCTAAGTGGAATTTAATTATGTGCTCATCAGCAATGACTTTTTTTTTTTTTTTTTTACTTTACCATTATTTGATGGCTATAAAAAAGTATCTCTAACATTGCTCATTTGTGTAGTCCTCTGCTGCAGTTTGGCTTGGCATGCCAGTCTTATGCTTAATTTTAATTTATTGCAATTTAAATATAACAGGCGACTTCAAATATCTTATTTTAAATTGGATGCATCACCATGCATCTGGCATATGGCTAGTGGAAAGAAATGGCGAGAGGCTAGTGGTGTGAGTTCACTGACGGATGGGAAAGCTCCAGTTTCAAAAGGAATTTGCTTATTAACCAAAAAATTGGTTAAATGGGGCTGGTGTGTAATAATGTTACAAGTGATGAGGGAAAGGTAGAAAAGAAGGTAATTTAAAATTAATGAGGTGGTAGGGTTGTTCCACAACTGTTCTCAATCTATGTGACCAGTACCCTGAGGTTTCAAAGCTAACCTTTTCTTTTTTTGCCTTTTGTGAGACAGTGGTTCTGTAATTTCACTATAACCAACAAGTGGGGGAAATTAATTAAAAATTTAGGTTCAGGGTCATATCGTCATTTGGTTTAGATCACCATTTTAAGCAGCACACTATGCAGTTAGAACTCAACTTTAGAACAACATGAGGTTAGAGATCTCTCCTCTAGTAGCCAGCAAGCACCTCGGCTCAGGCTCACATGGTACAAACATGAAACAGTTCTCGTAGAGAACAGGTCTTAGACAAGAGGACCCCTGTGCGTAAGCTGTTCCATTCAGTGTCTTGTGTTCTTTACACAGAAATACTCATTGGTTGCACAAAGGTTGTGACTCTGATCAAAGAGAATGTGGAGTTGGCACTCAACTGAAAGCCAGTCATCCCATGTTGAATATGTTAATAATCCTAGAATATGTTTTAGTTTAGTAAAATTGGTGAACACTGAATGTATCGACTAGGAAACAGAAAATACAAATTAACAGTATCAGAGATGAAGCTGACCGTGCTGCCTAGTATGTGAGATGATGGGTTCCACCCCATCATTGTGTTAAAAAGAGAAAAAAGTAGAAACAAGAGCAGATATACTGAAAAGATCCTGTGGCTATTAAAAAGAAAAGTAAAGAGACTGGGAACATAGTTTAGTTGGTAGTGCCTGCCTAGCATGTAGGAAGCCCTGGGTTACCCCTTCCCTGCACCGCATGGAACTGGAATAGCAATGTGCACTTGGAGTCCCGGTACTTGGAAGGTAGAAGCAGGGCCAGGAATTCCAGCTCATTGTTGGCTACACAGTGAGGACGATAACAAAAACACTCCAAATGAAAACAAGACAGCTCCAACAACAAAAAGGACAATTAGAAAACACTGACTTGCTCTAGATTTTTGTATTTAACAACTTTGGGAAACAAATCTTTGTGATGACTTAGGTAACCTGAATAGGCCTGGCCTTGTTAAGAAATTTCAGTACTTTCCAAAAAAAAAAAAAAAAAAAAATAGGTTCAGATGATTTCAGTGGCCAAACCTATCAACGTCTTAGGAGAGACTAATATCCATGCTGTGCAACTCTTTCAGAAAACAGATGAAGAAGAAATAGTCTCCTACTCATTTGAGCAGTAATACCCTGGTAAGAATTGAAAAAAAAAAAAAACAGCTCTCACTAGCAGCTCTGGAACAGTCTTCATGTGCTAATGCCCTTAGCTGAAGGTAGCTCTTCTTTCTACATGAAACAGAAGAACTGGTGGTTCTTCTATTTCACTTTCCTACTTTTGTTTCTTTGGGAACGAATAGACTGCCAGATGTTGTTTTCCACTTCCATGGAGTTTCTTTCTATTCAGGACACCTTTCACTCTTCAGGTCTCTCCATCACATTGGAATCATAACACTGCAAGCTATTTCAAGAATTTTACTGTGCGGTCTGATTGTGTGCTGTCTTAAAATTCTAAGACACTTCCCCAGTATTCTTCCCCTTGTCTGGAAAATAAACTTGCTAAGAGAAACAGGGAACTGAATACTTCGAAACAGTCTAATAAGGGATGCCTGATTTCCATGACCCCATTTCATTGGAATAGCTGAAGCTGTTACTGTGCTATGCAAAACTGAACATGTCCTTTTTATGGAAATGGAATTTTCATTTACTGTATCAAATCACCAATCTAGTTTTTATAATAGTTGACACAAATCCTTTATAAGATGGCATTATCTAACCTTTATTTAAAGTAGGAATAGTATGTACCTATGTTGTTTATACACAGAAGAGACTTTGTAATTAAAAGTATATAGCAGAGTAAGTTTTAAATTCTGACAGAATGAAACAATGGTTTAGTCATGAAAGGATGCTGATAAAGACCAACTTGGCCAGTCTTTGTCATTGTAACAGAACAGACAGACTTCAATTCTTGCTGCTTGCATTTTGTTTTGCACAGATTCATCAATCATGACTAACATGAGGGGCAAATCTTCTGAATATTCCTTTCATTCTGGACCAAACAATTTGTCATGGCAATAAATAATTATGCATTTAAGAAAAAAGGTCTTGTGTTTGACTTATTGCACTCTTCACATGTAAATACTTAAGTTTTTAAATATACACTCGGGATTTTCAACTCTCCAAAATAGAATAGGATTTATTTAACAGCATGGATTTTTTTTTTTTATGACAATATAGGGAAACATTTTGTTACATTCCTATTCCAAAGCTGTTTAAAGCCATAATTTTCTTTTCTTTTTTCCTCTCTCTCTCTTTCTTTCTCTTCCTTCCTTGTTTGTTTTTGTTTTCAAGACAGTGTTTCTCTGTGTAATATAGCCCTGGCTGTCCTAGAACTCAATCCATAGACCAGGCTGGACTTGAACTCAGAGAGATCCACCTCCCTCTGCCTCTGATGGGATTAAAGACTGCAGGCCACCATGACCCGCTTTAAAACCTTAATTTTCCTGTTAATTTGTTCCTTACATGAATGGGTGTGATCACATAGACAGACAAAAATTTTCATATTAGTACATGATAAAGAGTTAAAAATTAGATATGGAGTTGGAATCATTTAAATGCCTATTATGAAAATTAAGCCTTTATTCTTCAGTGGGGGAAAAAAACCCCACAAGTTTTTTAAGTTAAAACTATACAATTATTAACATTGTTAAGTGAGTCAACCACTCCTGGTCTGCTCTTGAGTGTGTGTTACTGTGTGCTGGATGTGTACATTATCAAACATACAGCCATACAACGATTTTGAAAACAACTAAAAATGTTTATCCTGTGTGTGTTAGGAAATAACAGCATCATCATCATCATCATTAAGGAAGGGAAGGCTTTTTTCTGTTGGCTAAGCACCTGGGAAAGACACTGTAGTTGACTAAGGTTAGTTTAACCAAGTTTCTATACAAAGTATTATGAAAACTCTAAAGTCCTAAAACAAACAGAATCATTCAGACTTAGTGAACTGTAGCCCAGGGCCCCTAAGCCAGCAGGTGCCATCAAACATGGACACCTCTGCTAGTGTACTCAGATGGCTGAATTCATTTGCCCACAGAGCCTAAGACATCTGATATCTGGCCCTTTACAAAAAAGGCTGGCTAACTGCTTTATAGATACTTGTAGCTGATTCTTGCTACTTTGTGGGTTCTTTTTCCCACCCTTTATTTCCCCCAGTTTCATCCCCTATTACTAGATAGGAGAGAAAGGAGGATACAGGGGAGAAAGAGGTCCCTGAATCTAATTTCTTACTGCTTGTTTCTTTGAGTATGACTACTAACAAACTGCAAACTACTGAACAAGTACCAACCACCACCTATTGTGGCCCTAGCATTTATATACCCTCTGAAAAGTTCCCAGAATTCCAAATGTTGTCACACAATCACAGAAACTCTCTGCAGCTGGCAAAACCACACCTCTGCTAGAGCACTAAGCAAATCATAGTCAGCTGCTGCAAAGCAAGCCCCATATCCCCACACCTGTGATTAAAATGAAAACATCTTATAATACTTCTGTGTTTTTTAAAGAAATGAAAATTCCAGAATTCTCATTACAAAAGCGTCAAGGATGAGCTTGTTGAAAACAAAAACCAACAGTTATCTTAAGGACATGAGATACATATAGAATATATGTATTTGGAAAGGTTCTGTTCATTTAGAGTATAATTCACAAGATAAAACTAGTGTTTTTACAACAAAATTTAATATTTAGCTGTTTTACAGGAAACATTTAAATAACATATACTTATTTTTGCTACCAATTGTTGCATAAAGCTGACAAAGTACAGAGAGCATTTCTGTGATTAAACAAGAAGTTTAACATTTGGAATTTTCTTTAGGCTTCTACTTCCACAGCTGACGAGACCACACAGACTTGGGCGATGTCATCATATTCGTATGTTCTCTTTAAGAATGTGTCAGTGAGTCTTAAGCCAGAGACACTCTAGAGAGAGAAATGCACCACAGTTTCACTGAGAGATAGTTACCAGACAAAATATAGCTATCAGAAATGATAATTTAGCCCACCCTGCTGAAATAACAGAAAAGAGAACGTACTTGGAGCCCCTGTACTGAAGACAGGAGCGTAAGGGCCAGGCAGAGTGAGGAACTTGGATGGAGCTTTCCCAGCTGTCTTCCCGAAATCCCACACCAGTGGATAGAATTGGTATTGCACATTTCCAGAACTAGATCCATCGTCCTTTCACTGCTGAAGCAATCAGAAAGCAAGAGTAAATCTTGTTTATTTCCTAAAGAGAGAAATCACATTCCTTCTCTCTCTGTGTGTGTGTGTTTTCCAGTCAGTTTACTTTCTGAGTGTCCAGGAGAATAAAAACCAGAAAAAGAATTGGAAAAAAAATGAGCGTGTCATTATTTACTACAGAATGAAGGAGTTCAAAGTAGAAGGGTCAGAAGTTGGAAGGCAGTCTCAGCTACATAGATAGTGTGAGGCCAGCCTAGGCTATGAAGAGGTACTGTCTCAAAAAGCAAAACAAATCAAAAGAACAAGGAAAACGAAGGGACGGCATCGTCCAGGCTAACAGCTGTGAGTCGGTAGACCGGCTCCCTGCTGCTGCAGAGTTGTTGGCCATGACATTGGAATTTCATCTTATTGCTATGTCTCTTACTCTTTCTAGTGGGAACTCCACAGAAAGAAGGACAACCTAAGTCTTTTTAGCCCTCTTGATTAAAAAAATATCTGTTCTTTTAGCATGCTGCTCACTTAGGAAATGACTGACATGCTTGCTTACTGAGTTCACGCAAAAGACTTTTTATTTTTTTATTTTTTTAAATGAGACAGAGTTTCCCTGTGTAGCCTTGGCTGTCCTGGACTCACTCTGCAGACCGGGCTGGCCTCAAACTCACAGAGATCTGTCTGCCTCCCTGAGTGCTGGGATTACAGGCGTGTGCCACTACACAGGCTCAAAAAGGCTCCTCTTTTGGCAAGCACCCCTAGTTTAGCTCACACATCTTAATTTTTAAAGTTTTCATACAATTACGCTAAAAGGCTCAGAAAGAGCAGATTCCTAGTTTATCACCATTACTTTCAGTTCTTCAGCTATTGTGTGTCTTAGGATTTGGCTCCTATTTCAATATTTACTTAAAATTTAACTTAAATATTGAAATCATATTTGCTTTTACATGGTTTTAATCTCTCTAACAAACAATTAGAAAATACCCTATGTGTTAGTGACCATTTTAAATGCACAACACAGTTTTCTCAGTAAATTCTATAAAAACCTATTAAGTCTTTCTTAAAAACATTAATTCATTATTATACATACATATATACATGTACACATACATACATTTAGTGTACATATGTATGCTCAGGTATGCATGTGCCATGCTGTGACAACCAGCAGGAGTTGATTCTGTCACTCTACCGTATAGGCTCTAGGACTCCAGCTCAGGCTGTCAGGCTGTAGCCCACCCTGCCATCTCACTCCTAGGAGACTGGGTCTCCTGTACTTTGGGTTGCCCTCAAACTCTCTTGGAAGATGAAGATGACCTTGAACTTTTGGTTTCTTCCCTCTGTTTCTCAAGTGTTGGTATTATGGGCACTGTGCACTTAGGAAAGCACTCCAACCAGGCTACACACACTCTTCCTTTCCTCCTGTTTTATATGTTGTGTGTCTGTGTGCACATGTGTATGTTGGCTCAGATTTTTATAGATAAAGAAACTTGAACTCTTAAGTGGTTTAGAAACCCGACTTGAATCATTACATTAAAATGAACATAAAAAAATATTTATGATATTTTCAGTTAGTCAATAAGTTTATTTGACATACTCAAAAAAACATCAAAATAAAATCCCCTTGATACACCTATATTTGCATATCTTTGCCTGGATGTTCCCTGATTTTATGATTGGTAAGCACTGTGTGTAAAAGGTGTAAGACATGCCTCTTCTGAATAACTCAAGGCCAGTCAGAGAGATGAAGAGCAACAGCAATACACGGATGTTACCACAAAACTAAGTTAAAATTTTCTTTAAAAAAGTCTGAGGGGCTGGGAAGGCAGCCCAGTCGGTAGTAGTTCCCTAGCATCCACAAGATCCAAGATTTGATCCCTAGTACTTCATGAATAGTGTGGTGGTGTACACCTGTAATCCTACAGCAGCTGGGAAGTAGGGGTAGGAGGATCAGAAGTTCAAGGTCCTCCTCAGCTGCTCAGTGTCAGGCTGGGTTACAGACCCTGTCTCAAAACAGCAAAGGTTAAGTGTATGCCTTCACAGGCATTTTTGTAATTTTGAAGGATATTTCCTATTCCCTTAAAACTAAGGATTGTGATGAATATGGAAATAAAGTGATCATATAGCTATTTGAATATGGTTGTGATTTGTCACTGCCATATTATTGCAATACCCAAACTGATAATATGTTTCAGATAGTACAAGAACTAGCAAAAAGACTTTTCTGGGATATAACTCTAGGCTGTGTATGCTTTAAGCCACATATCGTCTGCTTCTTCTGTTTATTGCCAAAGCTGCTTAGTGGATGGGTGTGCTGGCAGACCTGTGAGGCTAGTGGAGCTCTATTAATTGGAGATCTGCCTAGTCCACATAGTAGTTTAAGGCAAGGCTACATCGTGAGACCCTGTCTCGAAAAAACAAAAACAAACAAACAAAAAACCCTTTAGCCTGTATTCCCATCCCTCAGAAGGTGAAAAGATTGCAAGGGCAAGATCTGCCTCAGTCTTCTGAGGTCTTGCCTTAGAGGACCTACCAAAGAAAATAGGCAAAAGACAAAAACCACAATCAATTTTCAACCTAGAAGCACCCCTTATTTTAAGTTTGCACCCATGTTTTTCTTGTTAATATTAAAGATATGGCTCAGGTTCAAGCATCGGAGAAATGCATCTGTTTTAAAGCCATGTATCCTAAGAACCTGCTGGGTCATTCTTTAGTACTATGAAATGTGAAGAAAGTATAAATGATGTATGTGGCTTTTTCTGGCTCTTATCCATAAACTGTCAATGATTAATATCCACCACACAGGGTGTGATTAATGAATGAAATAAGAATATAGGAAGTAAATAAATACTAGGACCTCAAATATACATCAATCTCGTTACCAGTGTAACAGTATTCAACATAAACAGGGTGAAGCTGCACATGTCTCTAATCCCAGCCCTGGGAGGCAGAGGCAGGTGGATTTTGAGGCCAGACTCGTTTAGAGTGGATTCCAGAACAGCTAGGGCTATACAGAGACCCTGTCCAAAAACTAAAAGAGAGGGGAGGAAGATATTTAAAAGATTTGCAAGTACTTTTAGGTGAGGAGAAAAGGATGCCCGTCCACACCCATTGGCATTACCTGCAGTTTGTGATTTTACAGGTAATATGGAAGGGTTCTTCTAGGTTTACAGTATCTGGGATGGCCTCTAAAGACAGCCTAACATCTCCATAACCTGGAGCCTGCGGGAGAAAAGTAGCAGTTAAAATGCATGTATTAAAACCTTTCTGTGTTAATGACAGTGCCATGCCAGCATCTTTACTCAACGGTCACAGGTCTGCAAGCTGAAGGTCCGAGAAAATACCACTGCCATGTTCTAGTCTCTCATTCTAACCCCTTTTGCTGTGACCTCTGGGAAGGAGGACCCTGCAGGCCTGGTCTGTTTTTGATATACTTACTCCAGGCTCAGTAGAATGATGTAAAGAATGAGTCAGGACTTAAGGGGTCTGACCTCAAAGGGTTGTTGACTTCCAGAGCAGCCAGGGCTACACACTGCTACCCTCTCTCAAAATAAAAACAACAAAGGGCAAACTGAAGACGTAAGTGCTGTAAGTCTACAAGGTTCAGGACTTTGCCCAGAACACCTCAATGTAATAATGTGCATCAAATGAACAGTGAACATGACTTAGGAATGATAAGAATAATTGATAAGTAGTTATCGTAAATCCTGTTTGGTGAAGTTAAAAACAAAACAAACAAAAAAGAAACACATACTAAGGAGAAACTAACATTTGAACATTTCACATTAGTCTCAACACTGGTTTTCTAGAAATTGGAGTGGCTTTATGGCGCTCTGCTTTTTAGGGCTATAACAACCACCTGCCCTCTGGGCCAACCCCACACTGAAGTATTTTCTACACTCACCATTCTTTGAAGCTGGCTGGTCTGTAATCGTCCCCTTTCACCTAGATTTGTTTTCCACACTATATCCAGCTTCCCAATTACTGTCACTCCCTTAATGATGCCAGCTTTTTCTGCAAACTCCTTCTTGGGCTTTAGGCAGTATAAGTACTGGCGTGTATCCATTGGCTGCAAATATCCTCTGGATCCAAATGTAGATACGCTGGCAAGTGTAGAACAGACAGAAAAATATCATAGCATCTTTCTGAAGGAAAAGCTATTCCTATGGTAAGTTCTTTTGGCTAGGAAATGGATGACTTACTGCCCAGAGATCTAGGAGTGCTCAGAGGTTCCAACTCACAAGGAAAGGATCATCTGCCTGGTAAGGCAGTGAGCTCAGGGGATTTGGGTACCTTAGTAAGACTGTCTCAGATGAACAGTAAAAAGAGGCTGTGTCTCAGTAGCCAGCATTTGTTTAGCATGGAGGAGACACTGAGTCAACTCCCAGGACCACTCCTCCCAGAAAAAAGGAAGAAAGGCAGAAATAGAGCGAAACTTGCCTAGAAACATAGCAGCATACACTATTTCGTTTCTTTCTGTGGAGCTGTGGACAGAATACAGATTGCTGCACATGCTAGGCAAGGGCCATGCCATTTCGCTACACGATTGCCCTTGAGATACACCATTCTAACCTAAGAAATTGCTTTTAAAATGAAGGAAGAATGGAACTGAGAAAACAATCTCGGTGGAAATTAAGATTATCAACTTTTCTGTATTTTTATTACTAAGAAAATCAGGTATTCCCCCCCAGCTATTATTTCCTCCTCGTGTATACTAATAATACACTTTTTTGTTCCTTCTTTCCTAAAATAGTGACACAGAGACATGTACACTTTTCACAAAATAATTAAGACCACCTACTCTGATGTCGTCCTCTCATATCCAGATAATTTGTTTTCCAAACTCACACTCACCTAACCTTAGCCCTGGTATCTTCTCTACTATCCTCCCCATGTTTCAGTCCTATCGCTTTCAGGATAGCAATGACAGTTTCAGACTTATCTGGATGAAATATGAAAGAGAACAAATGCAGCCAGGCAGTGGTGGTGCACACCTCTAATCCCAGCACTCAAGACGCATGTAGGCCAGTCTGGTCTACAGAGCTTTCCATTTTACAAAGAAACCCTGTCTTGGGGGTGTGGAAGCAAAGTGCTTTGAACAGTGCAATACCTCAGGAAAAGACAAGCATCTTTACAAGCAGGTATAAGGAGAACTCTTCAGTAATGGCAGACCTGTGCTGTTATGTACTTATCTTACAGTGTGTGCATCACATACAGTAGACTTCAACTATGGACTGTTGCTTGTGTTAGGAATGAGCATGGGCCTATTGATCATAAAATGTGCCACATTGATACAGGATAGGAGGGAGATCTGGGAGCACTGGAGCGCAGTGCTCCTTGGGAAGCTGTGGCAGAAGGCTATTTACGTCTAGTTTGGCAACAAGGGGGAGAGCCTGGCTCTAAGACAAATAAAGACACAAGAAAACAAAAACCAAGAGAAGAAACTGACTGGGGAAGACAGCTTATGGGACTTCTACTTTCTTATAATAGTTTTGATTAATCCAAAACTTCTCTAAAAAATTATGTCCATCAAATATTTGAAAATAAATCAAAATATAAGGCAAACAGGATAGACATCAGAAGAGGGAGAAAACAGGGAACAGGACAGGAACCTACCACAGAGGGCCTCTGAAAGACTCTCCCCAGAAGGGTATCAAAGCAGGTGCTGAGACACATAGCCAAACTTCCTGCAGAGTGCAGGGAATCTTATGAAAGAAGGGGGAGATAGAAAGACCTGAAGGGGACCGGAGGTCCACAAGGAGAACAAGAGAACCAAAAAATCGGGGCTCAGGGGTATTTTCTGAGACTGATACTGCAACCAAGGATCATACATAGAAATAACCTAGAACCCCTGCACAGATGTAGCCCATGGCAGCTCAGTCTCCAAGTGGGTTTCCTAGTAAGGGGAACAGGGACTGTCTCTGACATGAACTCAGTGGCTGGCTCTTTGATCACCTCCCCTGAGGGGGGAACAGCTTTACCAGGCCACAGAGGAAGACAATACAGCCAGTCCTGATGAGTCCTGATAGGCTAGGGTCAGAGAGAATGGGAAGAGGACCTCCCCTATCAGTGGACTTGGGGAGGGGCATGGGAGGATAAGAGGGAGGGGGCTACAGCTGGGATACAAAGTAAATAAATTGTAATTAATAAAAAATAAATAAATTAAAACAAAAACAAAATATACTATATTAGGGGACATCAGAAAAACCTCAATCTTTCCAAATAATAGCAAACCTTTCTTACTTACCATTCCCCAGCTTGGTTCACTGAATTTAACTCTGTTACATTGTACATTAGAGATGGCTCCAGTGAAACTTTCTCCATAAACATAGGTGACGTTGTGATATTCTGAATTTGGGCTTCAAGAAACACTTCATCAGTCTGAGGATATGGGGAAAAATCCACCAAAATGTCATGACATTTAAATTATTTACCCTAATAAAAATTTCACATTTATATAAAATATTAACCACAAATGTGATTAGTTCATGCCTGCAAATCAAAATTATCACAATTAATGCAAGAAAAGAAATCTTCATCCTAACATAATAAACAGGAGCAAAGTGAGGTGTTAGTCAACAAATGTCCAGTCAAACAATGGATGTGGGATAACTACAATATAGTTCATAGAATCCAAAAGCATGTATTTAACTACTATTTCAGTAACAACAAAAAAATCGAGGTCTGATAAGATGCTAAAATGTTAAAGGAACTTCAGTGTGATGAGTGCACTTAGAAAGCGCTAAGAGAAGATAATCAGTTCTTCATTTAAATAGTCTGGCATAATGTAATTAATGTCATTATACCAATTTTGATAGTGACCACTAGATTTTAATAATCTGTTATACCCTTTAGGATATACTTTTTAAAATTACAGTTACTCATGCATGCTGTTAGTTACTTCTTGCTTCAATTTATATGAATATTTAAGGTTGAAACAAGAGTATGGGAATTGCCTGATGACATTTCATCTTCTAAAGCAGTCACACAGAAGTATTTTGTGGACTTTGACAAATTTCAAATGACAGAACTCATTTCAGTCAGTACATAACTTATTCAGTTCGCGAAAGCTCTGACTTCCCTGCGTGTGTCTGTGACACATCCTTAATTTTATGCCTCTTGGTTCTGGGTTTCCTTTGGGTGACTAAAGAATGAAAAAATTTATACCAAAGGTATTCAGAATTTACTTTTTCCCCCAAAAAACATTTCAGTTATAGAACTCAAATTAACTATGCCCTCAAATTGGGCAAGTATGAGCTTTTTAAATGCTGAAGAAAATGACAATCATGTAAAATATAATGAAGTTATAATTTAATGTGACTAAAGCAGACTCTTTAGCCTTTTAGACATGTGCTCAAAAGAAAACAGTAGGTGGATGTTTAAATCAACACACCTTTTGTTGTTTGGTTTGGTTGGTTTGTTTTTGAAACAGGGCATCTCTATTGGCCCCTGCTGTCCTGGAACTATGCCGACAAGGCTGGCCTCCAACTAACAGAGATCTCCCTGCTTCTGCCTCCCATCACTGGTGACTAAAGGTGTGCACCACTACAGCTGGTTAAAATAATGCACCATCTACACGCATTGTTCTATTACGTTTTCTTAAGAGAATAAGTGAATATATCCCATAAATCCATTGCTCTTAAAATAGCCAAAGGCCCACATTTCAATTTTTAAAATGCAATTCTCTGTATATTGGTGAACAGCTTATAGAAAACGAAAAGAAAGCAGCATAATGGAAAATCAAGTTAGTTTGAACAGTTAGTATCTGAAAAATTAGGACAAGAATTTAGTGCTAAGGCTGCAGATGCTGTTACTACACATGTAAAATAATAAGCAAATGATGTTTAATGTGAATAGAAAGTTGAAAATATAAATTAAGCCAGTGTGAGAAATTTGCTTTTTTTTTTTTTGCTTGCTTTTATCAAAAGGCCAGGTTTACCTGACCCAACCACTGTATATCTCAAAATGAATTTCAACTGTACAATATATATATGGAAGGAAAGATTATTGGATATTGAAAATCCCAAGGATAAAAGAGAGTGAGATTATATATCTCTTCTAAAAAAACCACTCAAACAAACTAAAAGTAAGAATGCCATCATCTCAATGTGACAATTTAATCTTTAGACAAAAAAATTTAAAAAGTATGCTCAAATTGTGCATTTTCTTTGTGAAGTCACAGATCTAGTATTCACAACTAACTGTTTTTCCACTATGTTTTGTAGAGAGAGATTAATTAGGCAGAGTCAAAAAGGGGTGAGAAAAGCATATAAATTTATAATAAAAAATGAAATTACCACAGAACTGAGGTCACTCTAATGGAAAAATAAAAAAGAAAAATTAGAAAAATCAGAGTTAAATGTTAAAGAAAAAGAGTAACTTTAAAATAAAATGCATCTCTGCATTTTTTTTAACTTACTAAAGACAAGAATTAGTAACTAAGAAAGTAAACAGGAAGCAACATACAGAAACATGAGAAACTAATTTTCTAAAAGATGAAATTGCTACGGTTAAATGACACCTGCACGGAGAAGAACACTGTGGCTGAACTCTTGAACAAGAGCAAATAGGGAGGGCACACTGAGGGCAGAGCCTGCCCGCTGTTCTTGTGCGCCTTCTCTGCCCTTGCCGCCATTCTCCATACCTCAGATGGAAGTACACTCCACTCCACATTAAGAACGGACCATCATAAGCTTCTCTTGAATTTACCTAATCCTGGAATCCTTTCCTAGAGGAGGATCTTGGGTAATTAAAGTTACCATAAAGTTACCATAGGTCATAGTTCAGGAAATGCTGGGTACACATTCCAGACAATTCAGTTTATTTTCTTATTGTTGTTATTAGATTTCAGCCTATTAAGCATTACATAAATATATATTTAAAAGTAGATTAAGTCCAATGTCAAATGACATCTTCATCAAATGTCTTGTGGGGAATAATCTGTCCCTGCTATGTACCTAGAGCATGGATACACATCAGGGTTTGGGATATAGAAAGTTACATAGATTGTAGTTATAGTTACACAGTCCCTCCACCAGAGTAAGTTCCCTGAGGCTTGGGAAAACTGCTTCCACACCTGACACAGGGCTTTGAACCCAGCAGGTGACCAAACATTTAACTCCTAGCTACTAATTTCTGTATCTTTCTGCAAGACTTTCTTAGCTTAAAAATTAGAGCAAAAGTTTCACACAGCATGATTAGAAACAGTATCAAAACACGTTTGACAAGTACATGGCACTACATATCAGCTATTCCTACCTATGTGGTTTACTATTTAAAATACACAATCGGATTCATGCAGTAGGCTGAACAGTTGTTTGTCTAACTTGTAATTTTGAAAAACTTTGAGACCATAGTGCTTTTTTCAACTTTCTTTCTATTTTGTTTTCCCAAAGTTTTTAGACTGCTCCAACTTTGTATACTATTGTTATTTTAAGTACCGTTCTAGGTCGTTTTGTTAACTGTATGCATTTCCTTTCTTTAATAAATATTTACTCCCTCGGTTCCTTTACTGTGACAGCTAAATATTTCTAGCTATTAGCTTTAGACTGAGTAAAACAGTGTGAAATAATTACAAATTTCTGATTATGAACTGGTTTTCGAGTAAAAGAGATATGACAAACTACTGCATTTGAGTAATTCTTAGCTTATCACAGTGCTAAGTAGCTTTTCCTGAAAAGGTTCCTGTTTTTTTCATCATGGCAGGGTCTCACTAAGTATCTCAGGAGGAACTCTACCTCACTGTGCTGCTAGTGTGTGAAAGCAACACCACCACCATCATGTAAGACTGCAGGTCAGTTGTTTAAAAGGAGTGAGTATCTCAGAAAATCATTAGAGTGGAAATCAAGACATAATGATTATATAGGTTAAAACCAGCAGAATAAGGGACACTTTCAACGAAATTCACTTCTTTATCACAAATACTTCAGTAATATCAGCGGTTTACTTCAACACGACAGGAATGTAACTGCTGTGATTTTCAGTCAAGATTTCAATGTTTAATTGAAATCTTATTAAGTGCCTAACACTTACCTCTGCATTGTAAAACTTGGTTTTCACATCCAATGGTTTGAGAACCTAGTTAAAACAAAGCACAAAAATCAGAAAATTCTTTTTTGATTAGTATTTGTTTTAAATCAGGCTTTAATGACTCAAAACCACGTCTAATTTTAATTGTTAAAGTTTATTTTTAGTATATATGAAATATTCCTACCAAATAATCAATAATTTTTTATTTAAATTATTCTCTGGATATTTAATTCTATTTTCAATTATCTTGTTTTGGCTTTATATTCATTTTATCCCATTTTACATATTTGTGTTGTATCATCAATGAAACAAGATTTTATTTTTAAGTAAAATGCTTAATTTTTTAAATAAAAACATTGTATTGGTGATGATAATTCACATTTGAATTTTAACTTAGTCTGAATACTAGGTTATAAAGTGAACCCAAGGGTGAGCTATTTGATTTATTTAAAACTTGTTTTCCCAGAAAAGGAGGAATAATTACACTACCTGGAAAACAAAAGGCATTTGAAAACAACTTTATCTCTGTCATATTCAATACCTGAAATTTGAAGAATTTTCTAAAGTACATTTTTTCTCCACCCTGAGTTGTATAACTCACAGCACACACCAAGCTGAAACAGAAAGATGTCTTAATATTCTGGAATCATTTCCCATCTCATTTCTTAATTATAAATCTAACACACTTCAATTCTACTTATAAATGTAAAAAAAATTATGTCAACAATGTGAAACTTTGGCTAAATGGGTTACAGCAGGAAAAAAAAGTTTTAGTATATATGGATATGAAAACACATGAACAAGAAAATTCTCCTTAAGAAAATAAGAATGGACCTGTGATTGAGATAAAAATAAATAAATTAAAAAAAAACCATAAAAAAAAAGAAAATAAGAATGGGGCTAGAAGTAAGAGTTAAGACAAATTTACTCTTAACAAGGGCTAAGAGTGCCTACTGCCCAGCAGAGGATATTAGTTTGATTCTTCACTCACAGGACCTGCTCCTGACAGCCTGTTCAATGCCAGGTTCTAGGGGGATCTCACACTCTCTTCTGGTCTCCATTGGCCTCCTGCACACACCCAGTGTACTAACCATATTTACACAGTCTCACACACATACACATAAAAAATAAGAAAGAAATAAAGAAAGATACCTATTCTTTTTAGAATAGGAACTCCAAATTCTTCCTTTGGAAGTAGAATATATTCCAAAATAGTTTCCAGAATAAGCATATGAATGAAGGTGAAAAGAGTTCATTTGAACATATTCATCTTAAAGGAAATGCAGGGATAGAGTTAATATGTTACAATGGGGTTTTGCGTATAAATTTTTAATCAAAAACTCGAGGGAATCTGGGTTTGATAGCACATGCCTTTAATCCCAGCACTTGGGAGGCAAAGGTTGAGGCAGTTGGATCTCTATGTGTTCCAGGCCAGCCATGGATATACAGTTAAGACCATGTCTTAAGGAAACAAAACCCACTAAAACAATTAAAATGTTGGTACAAAATACTTCTAATAACACGCTAAGATGGTTAAATGGTTAAGATACAAAGGGTTCTTCTAACCCATCAGTAAAGTAGGAACGTGTCATTCAAAATGTGAAGAAAATACGTATCTGTAGTATGAAAAGATACATAGATATGTTACAGTTCAATAACTAGTTAAGAAAAATGTGAAATAGTAAGTTACACACATAGTCAAAAATGGTAAAATAATGAGATAATACTTTTCAATCTACAAGGTTTGGCAAGAATGCCTTAGGTTTGTGAGGGGAATTCAGAAATAATCTCTTGGTTTAAAGCTGGGGGTGCTGGTGCAAACCTTCAATTCCAGCACTCAGGGAGGCAGAGGCAGGTGCAGTGTTTGAGTCTGAGGCCAGCCTGGTCTACAAAGAGAATCCAGGACAAGGCTATACACAGAAACCCAGTCTCAAAAAGCAGAAAACAAACAAACAAAAGAATGTTGATGTATTCCCACAGAACATCTACTTCCAGTATTCATAGGCAATATTGGATTTTATTTTGTTGTTTTTAGTAGCAAAAAACCTGAAAATACACTGTAAACAAAGCACACTGACCAAACATGTTAAAGGCAGTCATTTAGAAAACCATGTTTTCAAGGATACTGACTGATGTAAAAAAATGTTCACAGTGAATTGAAAAAGATATCTTGAGTAATATTTTATATATATTTGTTATACATATAAAACTACTAGGAAATACATTAATCTTTTAATAGCTCTATACAACTTGGTAACATTGGGAACTTAATTTCTACATTTACTGGTGCCTTATGTTGGTAACAGGGGCTAGAAAGAGAGTTGATCAAAACACAATACTAGAGCTGGGTGTGGTGCCGTAAGCCTCTAATATTAGTAGGGGAAGTGGAGGCTGGAGAATCATGAGCTGGAGGACAGCTTAGTTACATATTAAGTTTAAGAGCAACTTGACCAAACAGTGATAACCCCACCTCAACAGAACACTCCAAACCCACAAACACACATATGAACAATAAAAACCAAAACCCATGTGCGAGTGTGCGCATACACACACACACACACACACACACACAAAACAACAAACCCCAAACCCTCCACAATACTTGCCCTGGAAGTGTTCAGAGGAGAAGTACTATCGAACCTACAGATTGTGAGACTCGGATTGAGTTCTGTGTCTTCTACAGAACTACTCCAGGAAGCTCAGCGTCAGTGAAAATAAAGCACTGTTTTCTGGTATTTCCCTGGGATATACAGACTACACAGACTCATATGTTAACCCCATAGTAACTGTGAAGACACAAGATAGAAAACTGACAGGTTGTGAAAGCTATGCACAAAGGTAGGAAAGCTTCTTTGAGGAAGACATGCTTTTTTTGAGATACGAGAAATATAAAATGCCACACCTCAGAATGAGTTTGGAGTTAAAAGAAGATCCACATGACCATAGTGTAGACAAGAAGGAAGAACGACATAAGCGGTGAAATTATGATATGGACAGCCTTGTCAAGCATATACAAAGTCAGAATTGCTAAATACCAGTCGGAGAGCTCTCAAACACTAAGTGATTAATAAGTGGTGGCTCAGAAATTTGACTTTTAGGAAAATTTAATCCAAAGTTTAATCCCAGAGTATATAGTAAAAAATACCTTCAGTAGAGCTGGTAAGAAATCATCTTATCAAAAATTAGGTACAAATTTGTATTTAAAATGCTGGCTGTATTACATGCATTAATGGATGTAATGAAAAGAAGCAAAATAAATGATGGAAGCAGAGAGAAGAATGATAGCTACATTGAAGAGACAGTCGATTTCTGTGAAGTGATTGGCTTTAGGGATGCCACAGGACCGCGAGAAACCTCAACAATTTCAGAGGGTTGAATTGGTCTCTTCATTTCTGTCTGAAAGACACTATTCACATTCAGATACATTCACAGACCAGGTACGCAAAACTTAAGACTTCTTCACACCTTGTGTTCTTTGGTTCTTTACTTGAGTTGTCAATGTGTGTGTGTGTGATATACGTAATATACATGTCTTTTATATATATCCAAGTAAATATAGAATTTAAAAATACACAAAAGACAAAAATAAAAAGGAAAAAGGAAACTAAAAAAAAAAATTAACGAGTAAAACTTAATCCTTACATGTGCGTCCCAATTTCCTTTACTTCATGGTGTATGACATCATCAATACAACAATCAGGCTTAAGTTCAGCCACAGCAGCGTTGGAGGCTGAAAGGTTTAGACGCTGAGAACTTGTCTGAAGATCCGCCTTGAAAGAAAGAGGTAAGAGGTTTCCACATGTGGTGGTTGGACACCTACAGGGTATGCGTGGCACTGTAGCAAGGACAGCAGGGATGACCTGGCTGGTCATCTTGGAAGAGGAAGACCAGGGAGAGGGGAGGGCAGAGGGGCTAATGAGGGGCAACTGTGTGTCAGTACAAACTTCACAATGGAACCTACTGCATTATATAACTAACATATGCTATTGAAGAAACTGAAAAAAAAAGGTTCAAAGGAAAAAATAAAAATGAGAAAGTAGGAATAAAAGGAGAGCACGTATTCCTTTTGAAAACTTTTCTGTACAACTCTGATGCTTGGAATCATGGCAAGACTACTCACAATACAAATTGCAATATTCATGTTCAACGAAACCAACCAGAAAGCAGAGAACATCCAAAATCAATACAAATAGTAATATGAACTTAACAGTACTAGAATGAAGACTACAAGCATAGTAGGAGGAAGAGAAGGGACAAAAAAAAAAAAAGCCCTAAATTTGGAAAACAAAATACTGTCTAAATCAAAAGACAAAACAAGTTATACAATTAGAGCATTTGTTTTCATAGGGCTATTAGCTAACAATCTTGAAATTTATTTTGTGTACATACTATGATTAGACAAGCATGTATATATGTATGGGCATGCACAGTTTTTATATACATGCACACATATATGTAAATACACACATATTTATGTATGTATATACTATATGTATATAAACATACACATAAGTATATAAATATGTATGTATTACATATGCTATTAAAGAAACTGAAAAAATATATATATACATGTAATTACGGATAACACAAGAGATAAATTTTCACACCTGGAATAAAAAGGTACAAATCAGAGAAACAGGTAAGTCTACACGTTACATGCCAGACTTGACTGTATTATCAGTATGAACATAAGAGGGTGTTTTTCTCTCTTTTTTTCCTTTGAGACAAGAGTCTCACATAGCTCAGGCTAGCCTCAAACCTGTGTAACTAAATATGACCTTGAACTTCCGGCTTTCCTGCTTCTACCTCACTAGTACTGAGACTATAGGTGTGAGCCATGGTGCTCAGCTTGCACACATGGACGTGTGTGCTTCCATTAAGATTTTGATCTAATTGTATGGGTATGAGTGTTTTGACTGCTCTTAAGTGCACCGTGTACATGTACTGCCTATGGAGATCAGAGTGGGCACGAGACCCCTTGGAATTAGAGATAAGCTGTTATGTAGGTGTAGGAACCGAACCTGGGTCCTCTGGCAGAGTAGTCAGTGTTCTTACCCACTGAGCCATCTCTCCAGGCCTAACACAAGGTTTTAAAATACATATTAATGGACTTTAGTATAAATCTATCTACCTACCGATCTATGGTTTTATGTTTATATATGTAATATATATTAGTTTATTGAAAAGCAGATTATATAAATGCTTGACAATGCAACACTAAAAGATAATCACTCAAATATATAATTAGTTGTTCGAAGCTAATTTAACTATGGAGTTAGAAAATAATATTGAAGTAATTGAACATTTGCCATTTTAACTGTCTTAAATAGCAATCTACGTATATATTAATTATTGGCTCTAAGCACTTAATTAATTTGAAAGATCTATTACAATCGGAAATTGTAATTTTTTTCCTTCTGTTTCCCATACTAGAAGTGTCTAGAGAGGCAGGAACCTCTTGTCTTTTCCTGCTTATTTCTACATCAAGTACCTGGGTGTATTAGTCATAATTCTCTAGAGTAAGAGAATTTATAGAATCCATCTCTTTACATATAAATACAAAGCGGGTTTATTATAATGATTTACAGCAGTATTTCTCAACCTTCCTAATGCTGTGACCCTCTAATACAGTTTCTTATGTTGTGGTGACCCCCACCATAAATATTATTTTCATTTCTGCTTCTTAATTGTAATTTTGCTATTGTTCTCAATTGTAATGTAAATATCTATGTTTTCTGGTGGTCTTAGGCAACCCCTATGAAAGAGTCATTTAACCCAAAGGGGCCATGACTCACAGGCTGAGAAACACTTACTTCAAAACTGTACAGAAAAACTGTACTTCAGCTAATCCAACAACAGCTGGCTGTGAATGGAAAGCCCCAGAATCCAGTAGTTTCTCAGTCCAGGAGGCTGCATGTCTCAGTATTCTGGAATTCTCAAGAAGTAGGCTTAGTAGCAAACAGGCAAAGAACGAAAGCTTTCTTCTTCCAAGTCCTTACATAGACTTCCATAGAAGGTAAGGCCCAGGTTAAAAGGTGTGTCTTCCTGACTCAAGATCTAGATTAAAGGTCTGTCTTTTACTGGCTCAAAAGATTGGGATTAAAGGTGTGTATTTTCTTAACTCAAAGATGCAGATTAGAAGTGGATCCTCCTATTTCAAATTAAGTTAAAAAAAAAAATCCCTTACAGGCATGTCCTCCATTTTTTATGTTTTCCAGATGTAGTCAAGTTGACAACCAAGAACAGCCATCATAAGTCCAGCCCTTGTCAACATGACATATAAACATGTCTTCTTATGTTGTGAGTAATTTTCAAATGGAAACAATAACCAGGTCATAATTATGCCTAAACATAGTATGACTATTCCTCATATAATCTCAAACACATTACATATTAACCATGTCATAATTACGTCTAACATGATATAACTATCCCTCGAATAACACCAAATGCATTAAAATTTTAGAATAAGTGGTAATGTCCCTTGAGGGACACATATTGTTTGTATTTCAAACAAATATGAAACCATTGGTATTCTCTTTACTTATATCACATGATAAAAAAAAAGTTGAGGAAAGAAAACAAGAACATCTGTACAAATGCATTCTTTACAAAATACAACAGACTCTCATGTCAATACTAATCCTTGTTTGTGATGTTAGTCACATGGCCTAGCAAGGCTGCTCCTCCCTCAGGAGGTGGGGAGGTCGAAGAGCCAGTCATTGTGTTCATGTCCGAAATAGTTCCTGTTCCCCTTACTATTGTACCCACTTGGATATTGAGCTACCATTTGCTACATTCAAGCAGGGTTCTAGGTTATATCCATACATGGTCCTTGGTTGGAGAAACTGTCTCATAAAAGACCCCTGTGCCCTGATATATTTGGTCCTTGCAGAGTTCCTGTTCTCTCCAGGTCATAGTAACTACTCCTCTTTCATATGATTCCCTGCACTCTGCCAAAGGGTTGGTTATATGTTTTAATATTTGCTTTGATACACTGCTAGGTAGTCTTTCCAAGACTCTCTGTGGTAGGCTCTTGTCCTGCTACTTGTTTTCTCCTACATCCAATGTCCATCCCATTTGTCTTTCTAAGTGAGGATTAATCCTTTTACCCCAGGTCCTCTTTCTTGTTTATCTTCTTGAGGTGTATAGACTTCAGTATGTTTATCCTGTCTTATAGGTCTATATAAGTGAGTATATACCATGTATGTCTTTCTGTTTTGGGGATACCTCACTTAGGAGGTATCCAC
>CM053750.1:9312739-9366195 GCA_028658305.1 Pachyuromys duprasi
ACCCCATTTTTTAATTGGATTACTTGATTTATTGCTTTTTAACTTCTTGAGTTCTTTATGTATACTGGATGTTAGCCCTCTGTCAGATATAGGGTTGGTGAAGGCTGTAGGCTGTCGTTTTGTTTTGATGACGGTGTCTTTTGCTTTATAGAAGCTTTTCAGTTTCATGAGGTCCCATTTATTGTTTCTCTTACAGCCTGTGCTGTAGGTGTTCTGTTCAGGAAGTAGTCTCCTGTGCCAATGAGTTCTAGGCTCTTCCCCACTTTTTCTTCTAACTGATTTAGAGCATCTGGTTTTATGTTGAGGTCTTTGATCCACTTGGACTTTAGTTTTGTGCAGGATGATAAATATGGATCTATTTTCATTTTTCTGCATACAGATATCCAGTTGGTCCAGCACCATTTGTTGAAGATGCTGTCTTTTTTCCATTGGATGGATTTGGCTTCTTTATCAAAAATCAAGTTTCCATAGGTGTGTGGGTTCATTTCTGGGTCTTCTATTCGGTTCCATTGATCCACTATTCTGTTTCTATGCCAATACCATGCAGTTTTTATTACTATTGCTCTGTAGTACAGGCTATTCTATCTTTCTCTCAAGCAGCTGCTTCAGGATGGTGGGGAACATGGAAAGACTACTGGATTCCATGATCATGGGCCCGCTGTCACACTTCTCTGGCTGTGAAGTAGGCTCCTTGGTTAGAAGAAACTATATGGAATACCATGACAGTGGATAAGGCATTCTTTAAGTCCACAGATGGTGATTTTGGCAGAAGCATTGTACGCAGGAAAGGCAAATCCACCACCAGAATAAGTATCTAATTCAGAAAGGACAAAGTGTATTGTTTCCACTGAGGAAATGGTCCAATGTAGTCAATTTGCCACCATGTCACTCTGGGGAATGGTGCCATTTCTGGGGCTCAATGTTGGTCTCTGCTTGTCTAAGTTAGGGTTTCTATTGCTGTAACAAAACACTATGACCAAAAGCAAGTCGGGGAGGAAGGGCTTTATTTGGCTTACACTTCCACATCGATGTTCATCATTTAATGAAGTCAGTACAGGAACTAAAACAGTGCAGAAACCAGGAAGCAGGAGCTGATGCAAAGGCCATGAAAGGATTCTGCTTAATGGCCTATTCAGCCTGCTTTTTTATAGAACCTAGGACCACTAGCTCAGGGATGGCATCACCTATCAAGGGTCCTCAATCACTAATTGAGAAAATGCCCTACAGCTGGATCTCATAGAGACATTTTCTCAACTGAAGCTCCCTCCTCTCTGATGATGACTCTGGCTTGTGTCAAGATGACACACAAATTAAGACAATATACTGCTATTGACAGATATGGCACTTAGTAGCAGCTATAGCCAGATCAGCCTTGGTGAACAGAAGTCCATGCTGATGAGCCCATGCATAACCGCCATCTCTGCCACCATGGCTACTTTGTTCGCTGGAGAAAGAGGCTGACTATCATTGGAATTGGTCATCCTATCTACTTGGTTACTGAACTCCTCCTTAGCTGAAGTCATCTTTTGATGAGCATTACATGGAACACAAGTATTTTCAAATCCTCTGTCCATCTGGAGAGATCTCTCCACATACTTCTTCCCCAGATGTCTTTCTCACAAATTTCTCAATGTCGTCTTTCCAAGTCCCCGACCTTCCAGCCAATCCATTGGCTACAGCCCATGAATCTGTGAACAATCCCACATCTGGCTATTTCTTCTTCCAGACAAAACGTATGACCATGTCTACTGCCTGAAGTCCTGCCTGCTGTGAAGATTTCCCTCACCTGTGTCTTTCAGGGTTTTGAGGCTGCAGTGTCCGCTCTGCATGGCGCCTGCACAACTTGCAGAAGCATTAGTAACCAAGCCCTTGTCTCTTCCTCAGTCAGCCGATCCCAGGACATCCCTCATGAGTTGATAGGTGCCTAATTGGTTATTGAATAATATACAACGGGAGTAAAAATCATAGGCATTTGGGTAACTCCTTCATGTAACTTGCTTGTGTCTTTAGGATCTGTTCTGGCCCAATCACATAAATACTGCTTCCATGTATAATGAATTGCTGCTGTGCACATCCTCCTTTATGACTTGGTGGGTCAGATGACATCTACTTCGGGTCACATGATAACTTGGTGGCCCATTGTCAAACGTTCTTTTTCCACTAAGTCCCAACAGCAGGCCAAGAGCTGTCTTTCAAAGGGAGAGCAGGTGTCTGCAAATAATGGTAGAGCCTTGCTTCAAAATCCCAAAGGTCTCTTCCTTGATTCAGCTATGGGGCCTGCCAAAGGCTCCAAACAGCATCTCCATCTGCCACTGACACCTCAAATACTACCTGGTCTGCTGGATCATATGCTCCATGTGTTAGAGCGGCCTGCATAGCTGTTGCAGAGCCTTCTCCTGTTCTAGGCCCCACACAAAGCCAGCAGCTTTCCATGTCAGCTGGCATATGGCCAGGGTAACATGCCAAGTGTTACTTGTGTAGCAGCCACATCACTATTGAGGCAACTCTCCAGCCCCTCATTTCCAACCAGTGTCTTAGCTTGGTTACACTGTGAAGAGTTACCATGACCATGGCAGCTCTTATAAAAAAAATAATTTAGCTGGAGCTGGCCTACAGTTTCAGAGGTTCAGCCAACTGTCGTTATGGTGGGAAACACAGCAGAGTGTAGGCAGACATGGTGCTGGAGGAGCTAAGTTCTACGTCTTGATCTGAGGGCAGCAGAAGGAGACTGTGTGGTACATTGGGCAGAGCTTCAACATAGGAGACCTCCAAGCCTGCCATCACAGTGACATACTTTCTTCAACAAGACCACACCCCCTCATAGTGCCACTCTCGATGGGCCAAGCATTTACACACATGATTCTATGGGTGCAGTAACTATTCAAACCTCCACACCTATTTTGTGGTTAATTCTAACCTAACTTTCTTAGTGCTGGTATTTTTTTTCAAGTGGAATGTCAAATAATGCTGACTCTTTTGTTATGCTCAGTTATAAAGTAGCAACTCACATCTATTGGAAAATTACCATGTACAAGCCCTGGCTGTTAGCCCACTGGTCATTAAATTTTCACAATTTTTAAGTAGGAAAGTCTAGTATTATTTCATTGTATAGACAATGAAGAACAGATACAGAAAAGTAACCATCCTTCTAACATTAGCACAACTCATATACAATGAAGCAGAGTTTCAGAAATTGAATATACTTTCACATGGGAGGGTCATCACTCAGCTGATTGGCTTTATGTCCTATGTACAATATGAGCTCACCGGCTAAGCTCATGTATCATTCTTTATTATCATTAATCATAACAACCCTGTATACGACTAAGTACTTCTTTCTATTTTTTGACATGATTAATAATGTTGTACTGAACATTTATTCCTAATATCTATTACATGCCAGAACCTGTTCTAAAATTTGGAAATCTATCAGACAACAAACCAGACCAAAATTCCTGTGTGTGTGAAGTTTCTGTTTTCTGGAGAGATGCTAAGGAGGATGACTAACAAGGCTAGAAACCTTCTCTTTACAAGGCTATGCAACACATATTTTAGATTTTTCAGACTACAGTCTCTATTAGAACTACAGATTTACACTACAGCTAGGTCGGAGCCAGTCACAGATTACACAGTAATAAATGAGTATAGCTCTGTCAAAAAGACCTCAGTTAGAGAAACTTCAAATTTCACAAGGTTTCTACATATCATGGAATATTGTTTCTTTTTAAACTTGAAAAAAACAAACCAAACCAAACTATTAGTTTAAAAGTCTTATTAAATAGGCTGTGTACTCTACCAAGCTTTAATCTGGTGAAGGGTGCAGACCTGGTCCATTTCTGACACATATATTTACATCTATCTTCTGAAGTTTGATATATGAGACTTGAAATAAGTATTTTCTGAGATCCTTATTACTACAAAACTCACAGATCATCTTCAAACCTACTGCAGTTGAGTTTCCTTTTAACAAGATTCTTGTAATCCAAATTCCCTGCTGAAAGACAGCTTTGAATCAACTTCTTTTCACATATTTTTTAAATTAATTTTTGGTAAGGATACAAATAACAGGTATATGATATTCTCATACATGGGTATGATTGCATTTTGTTCATATCTATTCTTTCATCAATTCCCCTGTCCCTCTTCTTCTCACACTAGTCTACAAATAGCTTTTCTCCTATTTTCATGTCTCATACATATTGTTTAAAATATATGTTCAATGTATGAGATGAAACATAAAATATGTAAGTTTTTTCTCTCCCTCCTCTCTCTTCCTTTAGCCTCTCCAGTGACCTGTCTACAAACACACATTTCATATATTTTAAAGTTTAAATTCTGCAGATGAGTAAAAACACGCAGTCTGGTGTTTCCCATCTCTTGTTTAATATGATGCTCTCTACTTCCATTCACTCTCTGGCAAACGACAGACATTCGTTGTCTTTACAGCTGAGCAGAACTCTACTGTGTATATAAACCACATTTCTTTACCCATTTATCCACATAGTGAATTTATACTTCCTTTATCTAAGCCCTTTCTCTTCTGAAAACAAGTTATGAAGAAAGTTGCATATTCTAGCTTTTGATTTCTCAAATACTTCAAGAGTCTTCTAACTGGCCGATTTCCTACAAGGTACCCCACATGGTACATGCCTTCCCAACACAAACTGAACATTTTTAGTAAAAGCCTAGTGCCCATTGTCTGAAAAAGCTGTTTTGTTTTTTCGGCTAAAATCTTATCCTGGCTTTCAAAACATTGTGCTACACATCTTTACCATCTGACATGTTATGTGAGATTTTGTTTTCCTCTAAAAGCATTTACTGGTTCTGTCTTCCTTTGTCCTATACTCTTCCCTAAGTTCTGCCTGTTTTCCAAGATCTTCTTGCCTTTCTCTCCTCTACTATCCCTCCCTGCAACTACACAGTGACTTTCAGCATGTTTCCTCCTAAGTCTTTCAAGTACTATTATGTTGGCTGCAAAAATATTACAACTATTATTTGAACTAATAGCCATTTTCTCATCTATCAGAAACCTTGAATAGAAGAAAAATGTTTCCATGGATTTCATAATATCTGGCACTGTTACATAATCATCAGTGTTTGTTAGTGACATTTAAATACTCTAGTATTGAGCTGGGTGTGGTGGTGCAAGCCTGTCATCCCAGCACTCAGGGAGGCAGAGGCAGGTGAATCTCTGTGAAAGCCAAGGCCACACAGAGAAACCCCGTCTCAAAACACCAAAAAAACTCAAGTGACAACACATGCTGGAGAGGATGTGGAGAAAGGGGAACCCTCCTCCATTGCTGGTGGGAATGTAAACTCGTACAATCACTTTGGAAATCAATCTGGTGCTTTCTTAGAAAATTAGGAATAGTGATTCCTCAAGATCCAGCTATACCACTCCTAGGCATATATCCAAAAGATGCTCAAGTACACAACAAGGACATTTGCTCAAGTATGTTCATAGCAGCTTTATTTGTAATAGCCAGAATCTGGAAACAACCTAGATGGCCCTCAACGGAGGAATGAATAAAGAATTGTGGTACATCTACACAATGGAATATTATTCAGCAATAAAAAACAAGGATATCATGAAATTTTCAGGTAAATGGTGGGAACTGGAAAGGATCATCCTGAGTGAGCTATCCCAGAAGCAGAAAGACACACATGGTATATACTCACTCATAAGTGGATATTAGCCATATAATATAGGATAAACATACAAAACTTATATTCCTAAAGAAGCTAAATAAGGAAGACCCTAGGAAGATGTTTAATCCTCATTCAGAAGGACAAATGCAACAGATATTGGAAGCAGGAGAAAACAGGGAACAGGACAGGATCCTACCACAGGAGCCACCATGGCCTCTGAAAGACTCTACTAATCGAGGTATCAAAGTAGAGGCTTTGATCATAGCCAAACTTTGGGCAGAGTACAGGGAATCTTAGGAAAGTAGAGGGAGACAGAAAGACCAGGAGGGGACAGGAGCTTCCAAAGGAGACCAATAGAGCCAAAACCAAACCAAAACAAAACAAAACAACAACAAAAAAAACCCCTGAGCCCTAGGGCCCCTGCAGAGACTGATACCTCGAGGAAGGACAATGCAAGGAGAAGACCTAAAACCCCTGCTCAGATATAGCCCATAGACCCAATCTCTAAGTGGGGTCCCTAGTAGGGGAGCAGAGGCTGTCTCTGGCATGAACTTAGTGGCAGGCCCTCTGATCACTGCCCCACAGGCGACAGAGGAAGATAATGCAACCAGTCCTGATGAAACCTGATAGGCTAGGGTCAAATAGAAGGGGAGAAGGACCTCCCCTATCAGTGGACTAGGGGAAGGGTATAGGGGAAGAGGGAAGGAGGGTGGGATTGGGAGGAGACAAGGGAGGGGGCCACAGCCAGGATACTAATTGAATTAATTGTAATAAATGATAATAATAAATTTTGCAAATAAGAATGTCACTTACCTTCACCAATATATCTTTTACAATTTGATTGCTGTCATTGTGAACACTGATATAACTGGAAAAGGTCTCTCCTAAAAATATATTCCTATGAAATGAAACAGCATTTAGGCAAAAACTTATTCAGTCCTTAAGGAACTCACTCTATCAAGTAAGAACTTCAGGTGGAAGAAAATACTGAGGAGTCAGGGAAATCTTTCTTCAGTGACCTTTGTTATAGGGTTGAGGAAAATTTCTTCTGTGTCCTTTGTGTTCATTAGGCTGCTCATTTATTACCTACTGCACTTCAAAGTGAAAGTATAATTACACATGATATAATATTGTTGTCAACTGCTACACAAATTTCTGGCCATCCTGGAAATAATAGTCGCTGTAATCATTGCTATGTTGTCAGAAGATTTATATCTGAATAGATTAGAAAATGTCATTTTCATTTTCTAAATAACTTATGCTCTAAATCTACAAGTTCCAAGTTAATTCCTCTTGGAGAACTCTGCCATTATTTTCCTTAAAAAATGACTACTGGTTTTACACTACATAGCTTTTTTAAAACATTGTATTACGTTTTATGTGTATGGGTGCTTTGCCTGCGACTATGTCTGTGGACTACATGCATGCAGTACATGTGGAGACATGAAGAAAGACTCAGATTTCTTGGAACTGGAGTTATGAACACGCAGTTGTGAGCAACCATTTCGGTACTGGGACTTGAACCCAGGTCCTCTGTAAGAACAGCCTGTGCTCTTAATGGCTGAGCTGCCTCCTTAGCCACTCACTCTATATAATTTTAATAGTTTTACATCAGTACACTTCCAAGTTTATGATTATACCATGTAAGCTTAATAAAACCAACAAAAAAACCACACTGAACCCTGAAAAGTTCCTTCAAATTTTCTCAGTTGCAAAACAGTGAAACCAGGGGATTTTTAACTATTGATAATAGGATGAGAAAAGAAATGAAAACATTTATTTTCTGACTAGCTGCTAAGTCTGACATATTTTGTAAATAAGGAGAGATGTGAATGAGGCCCTGTAAGAGCTCCTCTGGAAATGATAGCCACATTGATTAGTTCAACTAAAGGCAACACAGTCAGTCAGCGTAGGCCCAGGGCTGGGGCTGCTGACAGCGCTGTGGCAGAGCACATACCCAGCATGTACAAAACCTGTAGCTTTAGCCACAGTCCAAAGAACAAAGTTAAAACGCTACAGTCATATTAGAACCACTAGTCACTACATTGCTTTTGTAAAAACTAAAAATAGAATCAAGAGCAATTTGTATGCTTTTACCACTTAATTGCATAAGCCTCACTTTCCTACTCTATATACAAATATGATACAGGAGCTTTCAGGGACTGTTGTACATCTTATGTAAATCTATCATTCTTACCCGAAATTTTGAGGTAGAGTCAACATTTCTCCCAACATCAAAATCTCTGCACCATTTACAGTTGAAGGATCATCTCTCATTAACTGGTTAAAGAGATCACCTGCAGCAAAAGAAAAACAAAACTCTAACATGTACCTTTTTTTAAAATTTATTTTTATTTACATATCCATTCATTACAATTCATTCACTCTGTATCCCTGCTGCAGCCCCGTCCCTCTTTTCCTCCCCCCATGGCCTTTCTCTAGTTCCCTAATAGGAGAGGACCTCCTCTCCTTCTATCTGACCCTTGTCTATCAGGTCTCATCAGGACTGGCTTCATTGTCTTCTTCTGTGGCCTGGTAAGGCTGTACCCAGCCCCCCTCTCCGGGAGAGGTTATCACTGAGTTTGTGTCAGACGTAGACCCTGTACCCCTCACTAGGGAACCCACCAGAAAACTGAGTAGCCAATTGGCCTCCCCTGAACAGGGGTTCTAGGTCCTCTCTGTGCAAGGTCCCTGGGTGTGTAGCATCGGTTCCCGCAGGCCCTCCTGGACCCAGGTACCTTGGCTCCGTTGCTCTCCATGTGGAGATCCTGACTCCTTCAAAGGAGAGAAGGTTAGCACTCTCCTTGACAAGGATGGAAAAGGCCCTTGGGCCAACAACACACATATGGTTAAGACATTGCCACCTACTTCTAACACCTAAGTTTAAAGCAAGTTTTTCTTATGCAAAGAACTGGGAACCAGTGGGCAGTTCAGTGGGAGAGCACTTGCTTAGTGTTCATAATGTGACTTGGCAGTTTCCTCTATCTTGTTTCACTTGGAGCCATCTTTGATTTAACCTGAAATTGATATTCCCTTTTTCTACATCTGCAGTGAAGAGTCCCGTGGGAAAGTCCCCAACCCTGTTCTATAGACTCAGGGTTGAAATACTTGAGTTAACTGCATGTTTTGGGCTTCTGTTAAATTGCTTGCTTGCTTGACTTCCCCTTGCAACTGTCAAATATGATGTAGTTTTTCTGTGTTTTTTTTTTTTCTTTTAAAAGCTACCCATAAAATGCATTGAGGATGCTTCATGAGAAGCATTTCTCTCCAGGCAGTTACCAGCTGGCTTAATATAGACTCTCAATTAAGACTTTGATTGGGCTGAGTGATCTTTTTGTCTCTAAACTGTAACCACAAAGCCCTGGAGGATTTGAGCCCTAGCACCATGGGCAGTTGAGTGAGGGAGAGTGTCAGATATCTTTTTAATCTGGATACAAATAGTATTAAAATTTTAATTCTTAACTTTTTCAAAACAAATACAACTGGGTGTAGTGATGCAAACCTGAGATCCTAGAGTTTAGAAGTGGGAGGCACAGGGTTTTGGAATTTAGGGCCAATCTTAGCTACATTGTGTGTTCCAGGCCAGCCTGGGCTATCTGAGTCTCTGTCTCAAAAACTGACATATAATATTTATACTCATTTTTGAGTTACAATGTTAAACTTCAATATACATTACAATATAAAATGTCATTTTTAATTTTTACTATCATAAAATTCATGTCAAAAAATTAGATGTAGTTACATGGTGTGCCTGTAATCACAGTACTTGCCATGTTGAGACAGGTGGACCAAGAGTTCAAGATACCTGGGGAGTGCTGGAGAGATGGCTCTGCAGTTAAGAGGGCTGTCTGCTCTTCCAGAGGTCCTGAGTTCAATTCTTTGTTCTCCCTGAATAAAGTTGAGCTATCTCCCTGAAGGTTCCTGGAGGTCATTTCTGTTGTGCTAGTGGTCCCCTGAGCCCTTCACCTCACCTTTTGCTCCTCCTGTCTTCCTCCCTTTGTGGGCTGGAGGCCAACAGCCACCCAGGGAAGACAAAAACCACATATATTTGAAGACATAGGTAGTATTCTGATAGTGTTAGATATATGGATGTACCTTAAACTAAAAGTCTCTCTCTTGGCATAACATCATGACTTGTAGATTATAATGAGCCCAATCTCTCAAATGGCAACACAGAATTCAACAAATGGTTAGTATAGGACTGGCAAGGGTAAGTGCCTTCCAAAATAAAGTGGACCACTCAAGTTTCAACTTTTCTTTACATACCAGGCAAGTCTTTCTCTTCACATGTTACCGGAATATTGGTGAACAAAGTTGGCTTAGTCAATCGCATCACTGTAAATTAAGAAAGACAAAATGTTTAAATTGTTTAGTCGAGTGTACATTATTCATCAATTTTATGCTAGTATAATTTAGTTATGCTAATAGATATAAGTACTAACACTATACAAGGTTAGTATTATTATTTCTATTATACAAAGCAGACAATGCCTATTGAAGTCAATTTTCACATTAAGGATTACATATAGCAAAATAAGTTAGTGACAGAACCTAAACCAGAACCAGGGTGGCTTCACACTGTTTAAAATATAGTCCCCAAAACAGTTGTTGATTGTAAACTTGGGGTTATTAAAATTCAGGGAATTCAAGCAAGACTCTATTCCAGTGTAAACCAGTTCAAGGCTCGTGGTGTTGGCGTCTCCAACCTTCACTCTTACTTTTGAAAAAAGATCTATTTATCCTCTCTCTCTCTCTCTCTCTTTCTTTATGTGTATGAATGTTTTGCCTGGATGTGTGTATGTGTACCATGTAAGAAGCTGGTGAGAAGCGGTCACAAGGTCCTCTGGAACAAGAGTTATGGAAGGCTGTGGGCCACCATTACGGAATCTGGTTCCTGTGCAAGAGCAATATATGAGTGCTCTTAATCACCAAACAATCTCTCCTGCCCCATTCTTACTTTTTAACTAGACAAGTTAAAATTATTAAATATAACACAGAGATAAAAAAGTATCCTGAGAGAGGTAGCCTTAATTTAAATAGCTAAAATTTAAAGCCCATCTTTGTTGTTTTGTTTTTTAGAGAGGGTTTTATTAAGTCTAGATGGGCTCAGGGTCTATATTCTCCAGCTTTAGCTGAGTATGGGATTACAGGTGTGTACCACAGCTGTATGTACCACATGATTGCAAATCTGTGAGACACATACTGGGCAATTATAAACAGCTCATTCTTCAAACTTTATTGTTCTTGTATGAAGTTTTGGGACAAGGTCTCACATTCATAGCCCAAGATAACATGGAATGTGCTATGAAGCTCAGGCTAGCCTTGAAATTTGAATCTCCTTTCAAGTGCTGGCTTTATAGCCACAAGTCACCATGCCCAGTTCATTCCTTTAGTGTTTTTGAAACATGTCTCCCCAGCAGCACAGACTGTCCTGGAACTCGGAGATACACCTGCATTTGCCTCTCCAGTGCTGGGATTAAAGACATATGCCATGCTTGGCTCTCCTTGGGCTATTAAAAAACAACAACAACTAGGGTTTCAACATACTTTTCTAGAGGACAAAATAAAATGTGCCAGCATCAAAGGCATGTTTACAACCATATCAAATCTTATAATGAATTAACGGATCTAAAAATACTGAAGATATTAGGTAGAGAAGAGCAAATTGTACCTAGGAAAGCAAGGTTTAAGAAACTCTGGCAGTGGGCTGGGAAGACAGCTCACTTGGTAAAGTACTTGTATACAAGTAGCAGGAACTGAGTCAGACCCTCAGAAGCCATGTATGAAAAGTTGGGCGTGGTGACATGGATCCTTAGGGCTTGCTGGTCAGCTTGCCCAGTCTACTTGAAAAGCTTCAGGTCACGGAGAGACTGCCTCCATTAAATCAGAGCAAAGCAAAGCAAACAAAGCAACAACAAAGCAAGGCGGCTGATGCTTGAGGGGCCTCGGTTGTCCTCGACCTCCGTATGTGCTCACACACAAGAAACACTGACGGAGCAGCTGAAAGGAAGGACTAGTTACCGGACAGTCATTTTATGTCTGTGCTTGAACGTTATTTGTCAAAAAATACCAACTTAGTCTTTTAAGAAGAAAAACACATGAGTTTTGAGAATCTCATAATCACTGGGCACATCGGATAGTACAAGTGCCTAGAATGGAAACCTGGAAACACATTCATCTTAATTTTTTTTTCCCCTTTGGGACAGTTTCTCTGTGTAGCATTGGTTGTCCTGGACTCACTTTGTGGATCAGGCTGGCCCTGAACTCACAGCAATCCGCCTGCCTCCACCCGCCTGAACACTGGGATTAAAGGTGTGAGCTACCATACCTGGCTTCATTATAAGTCTTAATTAAGGCAAAAGTCGTAAGCTAGTGAACTGGGCCAAGTACAATTTGCATAGTCATTTTGGTTGGCCAGGAGTTGAGAGACTGGGTAGATTCAATGTTTTTAGTGCATTTTACAGCCTCACCTGTTTGGCTCTCAGAGGCATTCAAGATTGAACCCTACATTAACTTTTAGTGTTTTCTGAAGATTACTTATTAACTGAGAACTCATTTTGAAAACTAAAATAAACCAAAAAACCCTCACAAAACCCCAGTACTTGCTATTTGTTATGTCGGGAAATGAAGTTAGATGTGCCTAATATCAGGTCAAAGTTCAAATAAACAAACTAAAGTTTGTAAGTTGGATACTTCCACATCTCATCCTTCTCTCTATCCATTATGGGCCTCTTCCCAGAGAGTAAGTGCTGACTGTAGTTTTCCAAATGCTCTCACTGATTTATCTTTCCATACTTTATCTTTCTTTCCCTAGTATATTTAATGTGTGAGGAAAGAGTGGAATCTTCAAAGGGAGAGAGGTTAATGATATCCGCTAATAGCAGAATCACCTCGTCCCAGGGATCCACATATACCATTAAGTTCAAAGATCTGACATCCTTTTAAAAGGCTTCTAGAGGGCCAGACAAGGAGGTGGTGGACAAAAGCAATTCCCAGGAACTACATGGTGGAAGGAAAGAACCAACCGATTCCTGCACGCTGTCCTCCATATATGCACTGTAGCATGTGCACCCACATACAACACCATACACACACGTAATCTAAAGATAAAAGGCTTCTCAGAAATAACGGTGGGTTCTAAGTTCTCAGGCCTTGATAACCTTTTAAGTATTGTCTAGGTAAATGAGAAATGAACCTTTTCTTCTTTAGAATCACTGGGCTATTTGAAGACAAAAAAATTTTAACTTCTCAGTTTTTTGGTTTTGTTTTAAGACAGGGTTTCACTGTGTAGCACTGGCTCCTGTCAACTCTGTACACCACGCTGGCCTAGAACTCACACAGATCCACTGTCTCGGCCTCCCTCCTACATGCTGGAATTAAGGCGAGTGCCACCACCACCTGCCAACATCTGAGTTGTTTCTCAGAGAGGTAGAAAGTAATTTATCTGGAGTAAATCAAAAAATTTCCACATATGAAAACAAAGAAACTCCTTTTAATTCTTGGATTTAAAAACTGATAATAATCTCATATAAACTTATACTTAGTTATTATAATCCTTTCAAAATAACAAAACTATCACAAAAGTATTAAGATTTCCCAACTTTTAACCCTTGATTGGCAACCTTGTGATAAATCCTGGAAAATATAAAATCAAATGTACTTGTATTAACACTTTTAATTTTACACACAGCCCACATTATACTTAGGTGAGTAAGGATGTTAAGTACTCATTAAAAGTCCAATCATTTAAACTCAATCAGTGGGATAAAGGTTAGAACACTTTCAATTTTAATACAAACAATAATTCATCACAGTTTACTTAAAAGAATGCTAATAAACAGAATCTAAAATGTTCCTGACTTGACTGACAAGCCTTTGAATGAGATACTTATTTATATACTGGACACAAACTGCACACATTTACACAATTATTTCTTCACAGTATAAAGAAGCATCAAAATTTAAAAGTCACTAAAAAAAGTAATGATCGGTAAAATTTATTCATGTTAATTTCAGTCCATATTTATTTTATTTCATTCAGAATATTTTTTGATAATCAGAATTCACATGCTAAAAATAATGCCATATTTATGTACAAATAAATTAATTTTCCCAATCAGAGATAATCTCTCTTTAAGAAGATTTCCTACATATTCACAGTACATGATGTCACAGAACACCCATATTTGGCCTAAGTGTCTCTGGATGGTAGCATTACAAGAAGGAAGTTCATGGTGCCTGATAAGGTGATTGAGTTTTGTCCAAATGTCTTCCAGCGTCTGGTTGCTGCAAATACTGTCTTCTAATGTCCATCTTGCTCTATGAAGGGAGTGCAAATGTAGTGTCCTTAAACTAGCTTGCAGTTTTTCAGACAAAGGAAAAAGCTTTTCTGGACAATGTTTACTGCCAAGTGAAACACTCCAGGATCTCTTCTTGGGCTGATTTTCTTTTCTTGAAATTTTATCCAAACTTCCAGAATTAGTCTGTTCATTCAGTGTGTGTGACTGGACTAAGTCCTGCATTTTCACACTAGTTTGAAACTCCAAAAGATCTACTGTGCAGTCATAGCTCCGTGACTTAATGTTAGGCTCTGCAATGGTTAGGTGCTGTTTCATAGTCTCAGCAGCCTCTCCAGAAATGACTGGTGGTAATCTTTTAGGCCTGAGTGGAAGTTTGGACCCATCTTGTGGAAACCAAGGAACAAATCTTGATAGAGGGTGGGTAGGAAAGTCTTGGATTGCCTTTTCTGCAATTTTTGCCAGCTGTGCGGGATCATTTTCATATGGTCGATAATGTAATATTACTTCAGTAGTCATTCTGAACTCTAATCCATTAACTCTTAATGAAGAGAAAATTTCTTAGCTGAATTCTTCAGAGCTAGAATGTAATTGATTATTTACACATTTGTCTCTCTTGTCAAATCAGAAGAAACAGGACCTAAAGTAGAAGTATTGCAAAGAGTAAGATTTTGTAGGGACAGCCTGCATACAGATAGGCAGAAAGAAAACAAAACTAAAACCATTCCCCACATGGTATTTTAACAAAGTCCTATGGCAAATGTAACTATAATCACACACTTGAAAATTTTTTTCTTACAACAATAAGGTATGTAAATTGAATTCTAGTCAAGATTACATTTAGCCTGAAAATGCTGATAGTATGTTCAACTAAATGAATACAAAGGACTTTGAAATATTATCATAAAATGTTAAGCAATCATAGCTCTAAAAACAGAAGAAAAAAGTTTTCTAAGTCTTACCATATAATGTAATATTTAAAAATTTTGGGGAGCTGGAGATGGCTCCCCAGGTTAAGAACACTGGTTGTTTTTCCAGAAGACTCATTTCAATTCCCAGCACCCACATGATGGTTCATGACCATCTATTACACAGTTCAGATTATCTGACAGTCTCTTCTGGTCTCCATGCACACTGCACACATATGGTGTACAGACGTACATACATGTACAAATATGTAGGCAAAACATCCATATAAATAAAAAGTCTTCTAAAAAACAATCTATGTTAAAAAAACAATGACTTCAAAATTAAGAAAAATGAAATTCCTAGGGTTTTAAATTTATTTTTTGTTTTGTTTTAGTTAGTTTGAGACAGGGTTTCACCATGAAACTCTGGCTGTCTTGGAACTTACCAAGAAAACCAAGACCTACCTGCTTCTGCTTCCCTTTTGCTGCAATTAAAAAACATGTACCATCTTGCCCTGCTCGAAAATCACTAGCTTAAAAACATATTTGCCATAAAATTAATATGTTTATACTTTAAAATTTTATGAATTCTACCAATAGAGGCTAAAATATTTAGTTATTATATCTCTTTCTCAATAGTAAACATCAAAAAACATGAAAATGGATTAATTTTGCATATTAATCCAGATAGAAAATGGGCTATGGCAAAGTTTGCTTTGTATAAAGGTGGTTTTAAGTAGCATCGAGACTAGTTCTATGGCTCCTGAATGCCAGTGTAGAGGAAGAACACAATACAGATGTTCTCATGACGTCCAAAATTAAAGCAGTGACAAGAAGTTCCAGCACACAGGGCCTCAAGAATGGAGCCAGCCAGGTTCTGATCCACAATTGGGCATCCTAATCAGGCCAAAGATGAGTATAATAATAGAGGCTCTTCTGCTCCCTGACACACACACACAGACACACACACAACAAACACACAAACAAATATACTCTTTTACTCCCAAACCATGAGAACTAATCAATGGAAGTTCTTACACTGCTACAGTAACTGACCCAGATTTCTGTTATGATGTCATAACAAAACCAGTCTGATACTTAAGAATTAAGTAACTAACTGTCTAAAAAAATCTTTTTATACCTCTAAAAATAACTAAAATTAGCCATGCGTGGTGGTACATGCCTTTAATTCCAGCACTTGAGAGGCAGAGGCCAGCCTGGTCTGGTCTACAAAGTGAGTCCAGGACAGCCAGGGATACACAGGAAAACCCTGTCTTGAAAAACCAAAAAGAAAAGAAAAAAATACTAAAATTTTCTTAAGATTTTTAAGTTTTAGTATAATTTGATGACATATTCTTTAAATAATTGATAACGAACACTTCTTGGCCTTTTGGCTTATGAGCAAGGATGAAAAATTAATGAGTTTATTATTTCTTTCTTTATACCTTTTCACTGTAAGGTAGGGCACTGAGAATTCTTTTGTTGTTGTCTGAACTTATTCAGTGATACACTCAAGAGACAACTAAAATCTTGAGTGCTCTTATTAAGCAAAATATATTTTCATTTCAAGACTAGCAGGAGAGTCTGGGGATATAGCTCAGTCTGTAGAATGTTTGCCTGGAATTTTTAGTAGCTTCAAAGTTGTGTGAAATCACACTTAACAACTAATATAACTGTTGTAAAGACAGAGTTTCTCTGTGTAGCCTTGGCTGTCCTTGGTCCTGGTCCTTTGTAGACCAGGCTCAAAGTGAACTCACAGAGAGTTGCCCCTCTCTCTACCTCCCTGAGTGCTGGGATTACAGGCATGGATCAATGCACCCAGCTCTGTTTTAAATTTATGAATATACGTGCATGACAATTCCATGGCCTATGAAAAAGCTAAGCTATTTGTTTCACTTGCTAGGCTGCAATGGTATATTAGAACGATGAGGAAGGCCTTGTTGAATTATTGCCAGGATCTCTTACTAGAGAGGTTATCTTGAAAAAGTTGCTGGACCTTAAAAGTAGTATCTATTCACACATGAGATGTAAGAACAAGATAATGAATACACAGTAAGTTCCTTTTATACCCATACAATCTATTTTCGTCTAGATCGTGCAGAAACCTACAGATCTCATTGTTCTGTTACCTAATGTTTCTTAGTTCCACATTCAGAGACAGTCATGTTAATGTAGCCATAGATAAACGATTGTATGTTATCACCGGAACTGGTGAGCTTCTGGAATGTAAGATAGGTAGATCACAAAAAATGTGGGGCTGGGGAGGGGGATATACACTATATCAAAAGGGATGCATTAAAGAAGGTAAGTGCAATTCAATCTAGTTCAAATGTCTTGTAAGCATTTCCCCAGACTAGTCCAAGGCCCTGCTAACCTGTTAACCGCACATTCCAAATGCAAAAAAGTACATTTGTGGGGCTAGAGAGATGGTGCAGAGTTTAAGAGCACTCATTGGCTGCTCTTCCAGAGGTCCTGAGTTCAATTCCCAGCAACCACATGGTGGCTCACAACCATCTATAATGAGATCTGGTGTCCTCTTCTAGCATGCAGGTTTACATGCAGACAGAACATTGTATACATAATAAATATATAAATCTTAAAAAAAAAAAGATCTGTGGCAGCAGAAAACATAAAGCTGAAAATATTTTTTAAATAAAAGGTTTTCGATAAGTAAATTCAAGGAAAATGCCCTGCTAGCTTTTTTCTGGTCTAAATAAATCATTAAAACTTATTCAACGCTGAGCATGGTGGTGCACGACTGATTCCAGCACTAAGGGTAGGTTTGTCTCTCTGAGTTCAATGCCAGGCTGCTCTACAAAGCAAGTGCAAGACAGCCAGGGCTACACAGAGAAACCCTGTCTCGAAAAATAAAAAACAAACTAAAAAACCCAACAAACCAAAACAACAATAATAAACCCACAGTGTCAAGTATATTTCGACAAATCTAGTAAGTATTAGCTGTAGTGAGATTTCTTTCTAAATCCTTGGCATTATCAGGCAATTGTAACTACAGATAAGCGAAATCCTGGCAACTCCTTCGTTCCTACTCCAGGAATGGGTAAAATAGTAATTCAAAAAACAAAGGAAAGCGAAACAAACTCAGCCTGTCACGGTGGGGGCACACCTGTGATACCGTCACCCAGAGAGGCAGAGGCAGGCGGATCTCTGTGAGTTCAAGGCCAGCCTGATCTACAAAGCGAGTCCAGGACAGCCAAGGCTACGCAGGGGAAATCCTGTCTCAAAAAACCAAAAACAATCAATCAAAAAGCAAACCCATCAATTGCCAGCTGAAATTTATGCTGGTCCAGCAGAGTCGAGGCTTAAGCTTCGGTTGACAAAATCTGGGGGCTGTGGTGTCACACACCACAAAGGAGCTTAGGTTGCATTCACTGTGGCAGGCACCTCTGATGCCGAGCAGGGAGGCTAGTGCCCTGCTTACAGACAAGGCCTAGGTCGGGCATTCTTCAAATAGTGAGCTTAGTAAGGCAAAGTAACAGAGGAAAGAGGCTCAGGCCCTCGAGTTTACCTTTCAGCGCCAGTAGGTGCTCCTGTTTCGGGGGGTTCACCTCCATCTCGACAGGCACTTGTGACCTCAGCCTACTCAAGTCTGAAGTTTTATGCCGGTTGGGAAGGAAACTGCAAAGCACAAGTCCGGAAGACGCGGTGCCAAACGCACGCCCGGATGACTTAAACTCTCTTTCCGTTAAATTCTTTACGGCTCCAGGGAAATCTTTGCACCAAGGCCATCCCTTCGCTCAGAATTACACATATTTTCCTTAACCACACAGGCAGACAACAACGAACCCCTTCTGGCTAACAACACAAGGCCTCCCAAAGGCTTACATTGCGCGGTGGGGGTTGGGTGCGGGAGTGGAGTGGCATGCTGGGATTTGTAGTTTATTTTGTAAAAAAAAATTTACAGTGGGAGGATAGCAAGGAGATGTAGCTCACTCCTTCACCCTGGCTCGTTTCAGTTTTTGAGGAAAAAAATAAGTACGGGAACGGCATTTATATCCCAAATTTTTATTTATGCTCCATCCGTTTTTTTTTGTTTGTTTTTCACATTTTCTTCCCTCCATTACTCGCGGACGGCTTCATGGAAGCAAGGCGCGCACGCGCAGGCCGTACAGCCAATGACTGACGGGAGAGAAGAGGCCAGAAGAGGCGGAACGGCGTCCCATCTGCACTGCGCATGTGCGACGGCGGCCCGCGCCGAGGCTTCTGGGAAGGTCGCTCAACCCCTGTTCTCAATTAAAGGCTCTGCTGCAGCTGGGGCGCCGCTCCTCCCAGGATGGCTGCCTTTGCTGTAAACAAGCCCGGAGCCGGAGTAGACAGTGGGCGGCAGGGCAGCCGGGGGACGGCTGTGGTGAAGGTGAGGGAACTTGCGTGCTCTGTTCTCCACCTGCGGCCTCCCTTCGGTTCGTCCTGGAGACCTGGCCGCCACTGTGCGGCCCAGGCTTGGCCGGGCGGGATGCGCGGCCTCTGGAACCCGGCGGGCGTTACAAGCCTTTCCAGCCCCTCCGCTGTCCTTGCCCGGCTGGCCTCAAGTTGCCCGGTTTTCTAACTGAGGTGTCAACGTCGTCCGTGGGGCTGTTTGTGAAAAGCACCGCGTGGGCCTGTGGAAGTTGACCTGGATTGGTCTTTCCCCTAGTCTTCTGTTTCTAGTGAAGCCTCAACAGGCATTAATTGGCGTAGTTGTATTAAACAGTCATTACAATATACAAGTTCTATGGTAGATGTTTCAGCTCGCCAATATCTACTTACAAGGTAGATGTTAACTCACATTTTATATGGAAGGAACCCTAGGTTTAAGTTAATACAGTATGTGGCAAGGGCCCAGGGTATTTATTGGTTGTAAAAGTCTGCCTTTCAACATTGCACTGTCTCCGTAATCATACATGTACAGTTTTGAGCTGCCCCTTGCCTCTTGAAAACTTCTGAAGTCTTCAACTGCAGCATAGTTGGGCTTAACACTAGATGTATGGAGTACTTTCTGCTTAGAAGATTCTACCATCTATTTATGAAATGCATTTACTAAAAATGAAGTGCAAGTATGTGAAGAAGCTCATTTCCCCACACACTGTAAAATAGATCTGGAAGGGGCAAGTGGTTTAGAGAGTAACTTTGAAGATTATATGTAGCGGAAGAGATGAACTGACAACTCGGAGTGTGTTGACATCAGTACTTTTTAAATTAATGTACACATGGATTGATAACAGTGAACCAAGACTGGTTAAACTTTTAACTCATTAAATGATAGATTTCTTTTTTAAACAAAGCTCTTTTTTGAGGAATATATGCCCTCAATTTATTATCAGTTGTTTCTTACTAGTTGTTGATTCAGCTAATTGTTTATATTAATGAAATTACATTCAAGGAACAAAAATCTCAAATGTGGAGGAGCCCTCATTAGGCATACTTTATGCTTGAGATTTAATATTTTGAATTGTGCTTTTGCCAAGTAGAGAATACCTGCAGAGTATTTTGTGAATTTAAAGGTTTTTTTTCAATAATTGGAATGACTATCATGACTTTCTTTTCACCTTATTTATATGATAATCTGTGTATATACATAAAAACATGCAGTTATGGCATATGGATGCACTATAATTTCTTTCAATTTAGCATTTATATGTATATATACTTTGTTTTTAATTGATAATACAAATAGTGTTTAAAGGAATAACACACCGATCTTTTCATTTATGGACTGTGAATGTGACTCAATAGTAAACTATTTGCCTGGTATATGCAAGATCCTGGGATTTCCCCGCAGCAGAAACGACAATAACAAGGAAGAAAACATTTGGATTTTGTCGTATGTGAATTGTGTAGTTTAGAATAAATACCTTAAGTACTATTAAATTGCTTCCATGGATGCTGTTATTACTCAATTTTTCATATCAGCTAGTGAAATTGTTTTCCTGCACTTTCACTAATACAAAGTGTTAACTTTTTGAAAAAGTATCTTGATGTAGTTACTCTTTGCACTTTAATGAGTTCGATTGAACTCTTAATTAAAATTTTCGTTATATATTTAGCTTAATATAGTTTAAGATTTTTTTCTTGTGAATTATACTACATTTATGTTTCTTTTGAGCTATGCCAGTATATGAGACAACTATGAATTACCCAGTTTATTTACAGTAAAAGATGTTTGCATCTTAATTTCTTAAGTCTAAATGTAGCAGAGAATCAAGTTTTAAAACTATAATGGTCCTGATGAGATTTCCACTCTAAATTTTCTATTTTTTATTTTGTGTTGTCTGAGTTTGGAGGCCTGAATTGTTTTTAATTTTTTAAATTTTGTTGGATTTTATTGTCATAAGCGTATAGGTAGGTCATTTATATTTGGAGTATACTGTTCAGCATTCTTGTTCTAATAGGAAAAGATAGGCTGGTCAATTAAAGTATTGAAGTATTTGGGTCAGACAGGCAGATAGATATACAGAGTACATGGAAACCCAGAGGATAATGTGGTCATTTCAATTGGAGGGAGAGATGGCTAGAACAAGGGATATGTTATTTAGGAATTTTTTGGCTTATGAAAATAAAAACTTTATAAAAGGAAGCCAGTAGGTAAATGTTTACCTGCTTCCTCATCATTAATTAGTATAGAGAAGAAGGAGCCAAGAAATACTCTCCTGTGCTGGGATACACTTGGAGTATAGGAAGCTGAAGGATATGGCAGTGAAGCAAGAAAACAGGTCCAGATTGTAGTGTCTTGCTTGGGAGACAATGGAATAATTCATTGTGAATATTTTTTAAAAGTAATTAAAACAACACAAACAAGATAGTTGTAATTACACTTTATGACTATTTATAAAATATTAACCCATGGACCTGAGAGTCAGGGTGAGCCAGGTCTCGCAGCTTTTCTCTTGACTGCCTGTCAGTAAGTCATATACCTGTGATTACAACTACGTAAATATTTTGTAAGTCAGAGCTACTTTATTAGTAAGAATGGGAATTGAGATTTAATTCTCAGCTAATGTTGGTTTTGCCTTTACATCATTTTGTGAAATCTAGACCTTACCTGAACATCCTTGGAGATTTTCTTAAAAGTTCTTTATAGTTTAGAAAAGTGATTGTCATCCCAAAACATATTTTATATTATTTTGTTGAAATCAGTGGTGGTTTAGCTGGACATAGTAGCACCTCCTGTAATCTTAGCATTTGGGAGGCAGAGGTAGGAGGATCATTGTAAGTTTCAGGTCAGCTTGGGCTGAGGTCCATACAGGAATACTCAGTGAAATGTCATTTTACAAGGAAATAAAAGAGGATCTAGAGAGATTCTAAGCTCTTGAGAGCACTGACTGCTTTGATTCTACATAGTGATTCACATACATCTGTAACTATAGTTCCAGGAAATCTGATGCCCTTTCCTGACCTCTGTGGACACTGCATGAACATGGTACACCATACATGCAGGCAAAACACCCATAAACAAAATAAGAATAAATCTTTAAACAGTTTTTAAAAATGTAAATGAAAGCAAAATGAAATGATTGTTGGTTGGGGGTGTCCGAATTTTAAATTGTTACATATTCAGCTTTCAGAAGATTAGATTATGTTAAGTACATTAATTTGCAACATAAGAGTATTTCAAGGAGGTTTCACTTTGGCAAGGTCTGTCAAATGGAAATGAATAAAAATGCTATATAACTAAGTTTTTTTCATTGTGGAATAAAGTAACAAGATTGATTCAGTATACTATGTCAATTGTTTTTAAATCTAAAATACTTGAATACTGTTTCAAAACTGTTTACAAAGTATGTGTTTCTGTTTAACATCCTAGGTTCTGGAGTGTGGGGTTTGTGAAGATGTCTTCTCTTTGCAAGGAGATAAAGTTCCTCGCCTCCTTCTTTGTGGCCACACAGTCTGTCACGACTGTCTCACTCGCTTGCCTCTGCATGGAAGAGCAATACGTTGCCCGTTTGATCGACAAGTAACAGACCTGGGTAGGAAAATTATTCATGTAATACAAATGTCACAGAAAAATATTTCTTTACACTTGACTTTTTAAATTCTAAAGAGCTTTCAGAATTTGTTTCTATTAAAGTCAGTGAGATTCTAAGTGTAACCTAGCCCACTCTTAATTACCAGTGAAAAATCTAAGATTTTTATATTGAATACCTAATACAAAGAGCTTTAAGAAGTATCAGAAATATGTGCTATCTTTAATCAAAGAAATGAGAATACTTCATCACAGAGTAAATCTTTTGCCTAAACCTATAAATCCAGTACCTGTTTCCTTTAAAATGAACAAGCAGTTTGTCAAAATATATATTAAGTCATTTGAGTCTCAATATAGTTTCTTTCTTTTAATTTTTTCTTTTCTTTTTTCTTTTTTTTTTTTTATTCCAGGCTGTCCTGGAACTTTCTTTGTAGACTAGGCTGTGACTCTAAGATCTGCCTGCCGCTAGCTCCCCAGTCCTGGATAGAGTTGTGTACCACCATGCCCTGCTAGGTCCTTGCATGCCTATAATACTGCCTCAGAACCAGTGTTGACACATTTTAAAATAAAAAAATTAACACCTAGGTTATGTGTGTATATATGCCCAAATCAAGTTGTCAGGGTTGGCAGCAGGTGCCTTTATCCAAGGATCTGTCTTACTGGCCCAGATTTAGAAAGTACAACATTAACATTTGAACAGTGATTTCACAGTTTACTATAAGATTTTAATTTACTCTCTAAGATAAAAGAATTTTCACCAAAATAGTTTCTAAGGCTGATCTTTTTTTTCAGGTCTTTGGCAGTACTTAATGACCAGGGCTGGTGGAAAGAGTGAACAGACTCAGTGGAACTGACTCTGACCTCCACACTTGTGCTGTGGCATCTCTCTATATATGTGTGCACACATGTCCACACACAAAAAAGAACATTAGTGTAATAAAACACTACATACTGTATATCAAGACTTAACTGAGTTAGCCACCTAAAAAAGGCTTTTAAATACTAAGAAACATGGCTTTAAGTGTTTTCTTAAGGTTTTGGCTGTCCTTCATAAAGTAAGTAGTATGTCTATTTGCTAGAAAAATTTATGAAAGACACTAAGGATGCCACAAAGATAACATTAACCCATAAACCATAAAATAATAGCAGTGGAAGAGACGTCTTTGTTTTAAGGTTCACTTACTTGACTTTTTAAATTCTGTAACCAAAATATCATTAACATTTCTTCACATAGTACTAGACATGTAGAAATGGTCATGTTTTGCACATGTAGGCTAGAACCTTTGTCCACTGTTTGGGAGAACCCTCTGCCTTCTCTGCAATACCACGGTGTGGGGGGTTTACACAGGTAAAGCAGGAGTTCATGACAGGGAGCAGTTAGTCACATCTCAGGTTGAAATCTTTTTAATCTTTTTATTTTATGTGTATGGCCACTTTGCCTGCATCTGTATATCACCTGGTACTTGCAGAAGCCAGAAGAGGGGGTTAGGTCCTTCAGAACTAGAGGTACAGACAATTGTGAACTACCATGTGGGGTATTAGAAGTCAAATCTGGATCCTTCATAAAAGCAGTCATTGATAGTCATGGGTTAAAAAAAGGGTGGGGAGTCTTTAGCCCTTCTCTTTGCAGCTAACTTAGAGATGAATTTTTATGTACATTCTATGTTTTATACAGTAATTTATAAATGTGAATTGTAGATTTTTTTGTGGCCATGAAAAAATTGATTGTTACTAGCTTTTTCATGCCCCCCACCACAGGCTCACTTGTGTGTGTATGTGTGTGTTGAACTGAGGGCTTGCACATGCTAAAGTACATTCTCTGCCACTGAGCCAAACTCATTTCCCCTGTATTATCTTTAAAAAGAAATGTTTCTATATACTGTGAATTGAACCTAAGGCCTTACACATGCTAAGTACATACTCTGCCATTGATCTAAACTCCTTTCCCTTATAATGTCTTTAAAAAGAAATAAGAGTAAAAGACAGCAGTATACTGCACACTGCTATAAAGGTAAATATTAGTTTGTCAAGTTTTTTTTAAAACATTTATTTATTTGTTATGTATACAGTGTTCTGCCTGCATGTACAACAGAAGATCTCACTACAGATGGTTGTGAGCCATCATGTGATTCCTGGGACTTGAACTCAGGATCTTTCGAAGAACAGGCATTGTTCTTAACCTCTGAGCCATCTCTTCAGCTCTTACTTTGTCAAGTTTTAAAATAACCTATTCATGTACATATGTGTGTGACATTCATAGTTGTATGTCTGTTCATGTGTGTGATTGTTTGTGCATATGTTGTCTGCCTGTGTGGGGATGACCAGCATTGATGTTGAGACTTTGGGAACTAGCCTGTATTGCTAGACTTGCTAGTGCAGCTCCAGAAATCCCTACTTTACCTTTTGATGCTAGAATTATAAGTGAGCCACCATACCCACTTGGATCTGTGAGGGCTTGGGGACCTGAGCTCTGATCTTCATGGTTTGCAAGCACTGCAATCATGGAGCTGTCTCCGCTTCCCCTAGTCTGTGGAACTTTTATTTTTTCTGCTGTATGTGTTTTCCTGGATTGTGATATAAAATGCATTTCTTATTGTAGGTAGCTGTAAAATTAAAAAAATATATTGAAATACTCGTTTTAAGTTATATAGTATAATTGAAAAAAAAATAAGATATGTAAGGAATGTGTTTACTGGTAGTGCTGAGTTGTTGACATTTTCAAGCCATTTTCCGGGAAGCTTTCAGACATTATTAATAACTGAACCATGTGTGATAGAAATTACTCCTAAGGTCTGCGGCAAATGATTAAACTTTTTTGTTACATTTACTTTTGTTTTCATATTTGTCCTAGGAGATTCAGGAGTCTGGGGTTTGAAAAAAAACTTTGCTTTACTGGAGCTTTTAGAGCGATTGCAAAATGGACATATTGGTCAGTATGGAGCTGCAGAGGAAGCCATTGGAATATCTGGAGAGGTACTGAGGGGACTTGTTGAAATACTTATTACAAGAAGATTTTTAATAAAATACTTTCCAATATTTGTACAATCTTACCTTGTTTGCTTTATCTGTGGGTTTTTAGAAACACACTTTTTTAGTATATTACAATTTCAAAGTGAACACTGTTCTCAAAAATAAAACAGAAACTAAAACTTGTTGAAGTTCTACGCCTAACCTGCTCTATGATTAAACTCTTCCCTTATCACAATTTAGTAATGTGTAAAGAAAACCTTTAAGGTAGAAGAACGTAAGAGAAATACGCAAAACTAAATCTCAACAGCAAAATACAAGATAGACAAACTTTATGAGAAGCCATTCATTTTAGAGGTGAACTAGCTCACATGTAGAAGTGGAATCTGAGGAAGTTGTTACTATTAAATATTTTCAAAACGATAAGAAAAAGTTTAACAATCTGCTTGATGTATGTTATTCTGTGAGGCAGATGTCCGGTAAATATTGCCAAGACAAACCATTAATAAGTGAAAACACAGTGTTAGCACTGCAAGAGTTGTTTGCATAGTTTATTTAACAAATGAAAGATTTCTGTATAGAAGGATATTTGCAGTTAGCTGTGTTAGTTATGAACTTTAAAAACTACATATTTAATTCAAGGGGAAAAAAACCCAACAGATTGATTGTACCTTCCCTTTGGTGATTTCTTTCCATTAAAATGAATTAGAAAAATGATTTTTGAATTGAAGCATTCTCATTTACAAAATTGTTACAGTTCTTAATGCTTTATCTTCTACTTTTATTTTAAAATACTAGAATATTATGTACTGTGGATTTCACAAATTATATGTAAGGTGTAAAATACAGAAGACAGTAGCCCATGATAGCTCAGTAACCAAGTGGGTTTCCCTAGTAAGGGGAACAAGAACTATTTTGGACATGAACTCAGTGGCTAGCTCGTTGACTTAATCTCCCCCCCTCCCCTCCTCCCTCTGCCCCCTCCAAGAGAGGAACAGTCTTGGTAGGCCACAGAGGAGGACATGGCAGCCAGTTCTGAAGATACTTGATAAGCTAGAGTCAGATGGAAGGGGAGGAGGACCTCCCCTAGCAGTGGATTTGGAAAGGGGCAGGGAGGAGATGACGGAGGGAGGGTGGGTCTGGGAGGGAATGAGGGAGGGGGCTACGGCTGGGATACAAAGTAAATAACCTATGATTAATATACAAAAATGAAAAAAACAAGACGAGTATTTTATAATTCAAATACATATTTATCATTGTTGCAGAATAAATTGTTTCATTCTTTGGGTCATTTAAAAATTTAATTTGACCATTTGTGTACTATCTAATTTTTATTTCTGGAAAAATATACTGAGTGTCTCCTTTGCCAATTAACAGTCTTTTAATATTAAATAGCAGTTTTTAAAGCATTTCTCATTATCTGAAAGGTTATTTTTACACACTTCCAGTGCCTTTCTTCTATAAAGATATTGGTACGGTTCAGTGCAGAGTACTGGCTTACTATGGAAGAAACCCGGGGTTTGAGTACCAGGACTACAACCAAACAAATGTTTTTGATACTTTAAGAAAATTAAAAATATTTAGCAGCTGCCATAAAGGGCTTATTATTTATTTTCTAAATATGTGGTTTTTAGTCATGATTTTCATCTATTCACTTGTGGCGTTATTTGAAAGTTTGTGTATAATAGGATATATATTTCAGATCTCAGAATCTATTGAGATTAGAACTTCCAATCTTAGGTCAGGTTGTCTGGTGTTTTCAAACTTTCCGTAGCTAATTCAATACTATATTAGGTTATTTACACGGTATAGTGCTGTTTTTTTTTTTTTTTTTCTCATGCATCCTCATGACAGGTAACTAAAGCAATGGGAATTTAAGTCTTTTTTTTTTTTTTTTTTTTAGTTTTTTTTTTTTTTTGTGGTTATGCTTCTTTTGAAAATTTGATGGAAGAGATCTTTGCACAAACTGTAAATCTATAGTGTTTTGTATATAGTTCAATGGTAGACCATTTGCCTGGTGTTCAATTTTCAGTACTGGGAGAAAAAAAAAAAGACTATTCATGAGAATGAATTTATTTTTGCCCCCAAATCATAACCTGTGTTGATAATACATCATACAGATAGCTTCTTACTTTCTTGAAAAAATAGTTTTATGATGGATAGATAGCACATAGCCTTTATACTTACCAGTATATTTTCATTATTAAATAAAATTTGTGGGAGATCATAGATGTATACCTGATGCATGTATTATATCCAACAGACCAAACCAATATAGAGTTTAAGTATAGTTAATAGAAGAAGCTGAACTTGGTTGGTTAAGGGAATCCTGTGAACAAGTAGTTAAGCTGTATCCATATGACTAGTTAAGCTGTAGCTGTTTGTTTTCTGTGCCTTCCTTCTGTGATGTGTTGTTACATCATGGATTATTAAAGTTTCCAGAACCCCTTCTCTTTCTAGAAGCCACTTATTTTGAGGACCACTTAACTGTTTTACTAACTTGGTTTTCTTTGTTCAATTTCTTAGTTCTTTGTTTTTAATTTGGAAAGATTGACATAATCAATTTCCTCTTTTAAATACCATGTATTAGCCTGGTATGTTAAATAGAAAAGATTGTGGAGTCTTGTAGTTCAGAATTTGCAATGTTTTAATGAGTTCAGTTTTAAGGCATTATTTTTTTATTTCTTAGAGCATCATTCGCTGTGATGAAGATGAAGCTCATGTTGCATCTGTATATTGCACTGTGTGTGCAACTCACTTGTGTTCAGAGTGTTCTCAAGTTACTCATTCTACAAAGACATTAGCGAAGCATAGGCGTGTACCTCTAGCTGACAAACCTCATGAGAAAACCATGTGCTGTCAGCACCAGGTGCATGCCATCGAGTTTGTCTGCTTGGAAGAAGGCTGTCAAAGTAGCCCACTCATGTGCTGTGTCTGCAAAGAATATGGAAAACACCAAGGTCACAAGGTATGAACTTAATTCAGTTGGATAACTAGGCATTTTACCAGCCTTCCATTTGTTTTTGTTGGCCTGTTTATTTATGTGAAGACATAAACTTTAGCTTTTGAAGAAAGTTATGTGATTAATGTGTGGTCTCAGTAGCATGGAAAAAATTGAAGATTTTAATTTCTGAATGGTATAATTTCAGAGAGGCTTCATGATTATTTCTTCCAGCAGTAAAAAGTCAGTACTAAAAAGTCTCATCTCTATGTGCATGTTTTTATAATATACTGTATGGCTTTGATAATATTTATATCTATTGATAACTTTTATTATATAATTTTGAACAATCTCTTGTTTTCTTGTATAGCAATAAATGGAATTCCAACTTCTGACATTTCTTTGTTGTATAGCTCTCTTAAAAAGGAGTGAAAATAAATTAGTATTTTTTGCCTTCTTATTTTGTACTTGTTTGAAATGTGTTACAAAAGCCATTTGAGGTTGATGTTCATTTATATTAAAATTTTTAAAGTAGTTTTTATAAGTCAGTAGATACCACTATGAATTCTTTCCTATAATTGTGTTGGATTTTTAGCATTCAGTACTGGAACCAGAAGCTAACCAGATCCGAGCATCAATTTTAGACATGGCTCACTGCATACGGACCTTCACTGAGGAAATATCAGATTACTCCAGAAAATTAGTTGGAATTGTTCAGCACATTGAAGGAGGAGAACAAATAGTGGAAGATGGAATTGGAATGGCTCACACAGAACATGTATGGATTCTTTTCTTCCCTGTTTATTTTCTTAATCTTTTTCATTTGCATCTTTGCATCTTATAGTAAGTATTGCACAGTTACAATGTGCTAGGACTATACTGGACACCAAACATGAGTTTTTGTTTATATCTGTGATTTTATATATATATATATATATAAAATGGTGTCTATAATCTTTCACAAAAAAGTTTCAAGTTTGATATTTTGTGTTGTGGGTAGGGAAGTACATTATACTTGATAGTATATAAGAGGTATAACATTTCATGTAGTTTATGGAAGGCTTCTTAGAAGTGATGTTTAAACTGAGATTTGATGGAATTCAGTCAGAGGAAAAGGTTGGAAGTCAGTTGTCCCAGAAGGGAAGAATGTATATAAGCGATTGAAACTAAAGGCTGGATGGATTGTGGTTTCTTAAGGGTCACTATGTTTGGAGCTTTGAACTGGGTCTATCAAGAAGAAAGAAAAATGGAAGAGTTGAAGATCAAGTCACACCATAACTATTAGTCATGTTGGAGACTTTAACACTTGAGCTTAAGAGTAATTGTGAGCCATTAAGTTATTTTTATACATTAAAAACTATTAAAAATATAGAAAGGGAATTGGAAGAAAGTAGCAGTAGAAACAGGAAGACATCATTAAAATCATCTAGTTTAGACATGTGTGTCCTCAGTATTGGAGGAGCAGTAAAAAAAGATGAATTTGAGATTTTAAAGAGTCATAAGTCTTGGCAAGTAGTTGTTAGTATTGATTGGTGGGTAGTTTGGTTGGTCAGGGAATTAAGAGAAGTTAGAAGGCTGTTTATCATAAGCAGATGAGAAATTACATTTTGCATACCAGTTTGCTGGAGGTGACGGCAGTAAGGCATGTCTAGGTTCTGGAAATAGTTTGAAGTCCAGCAGAATTTGCTAAGACATGATGGAATGTGAAAGATATTAAGGATGGATTGTGTTATTTATTTATTTTTCTTTCTTTGTTCATTTCTTCCTTTCTTTGCTTGCTTGCTTTTCTTTTCTCTCTCTCTCTCTCTTTCAAACTTCAATAACCTGATGAAGTTATCATTTACTGAGATAGAGGTAATTAGGTTTAGAGATGGGGAAAGCTCAAGATAAATTCCATTTTGCTTCAGATACAATTTATAAGCAGTTAAATATTCAAATTTCATATTTAAAAGGAAAGGTCTAATGGAGGGATTAAAGTCTATTAAGAGTGCAGATGGTATTTAAGTTTTGATAGTTTACATATAAAGTATTTAAGGCTTTAATTGTTTAAAATATACTCATGTCTTCATAGGTCCCAGGTACTGCAGAGAATGCTCGATCATGTGTCAGGGCTTATTTTTCTGATTTACATGAAACTCTTTGTCGTCAAGAAGAAATGGCTCTAAGTGTTGTTGATGCCCATGTTCGAGAAAAACTGATTTGGCTCAGGCAGCAACAAGAGGATATGACTATTCTCTTGTCCCAGGTTTCAACAGCCTGCCTCCATTGTGAAAAGACTTTGCAGCAGGTAGGTAATTGAGAGGTGGTTAGGCTACACTTTTAATGTTAAGTACATTATCAGAGATATACTCTTCTCTCTCGTTAATGTAGTGACTGGGTTCTATTGCATATGTCAACACTGGTCATAAGATATGGTCTCTAATTTCAGATTGTTCCACCAACCATGTTTTGTTCTCCTGTTGCTTTTCCTGTCATGAAGCTATTGATTCTAGGACCCCTGTAACGTCATTCTTCAATCATGCAATGTCCATCTTGCACATGTTCTATCTTTAGATGTAGAGTGTATTCTTTTCTTTCGGTGGCAGTCTTCCTCCTTCATGGTCTAACTCAAATGTTTACTCTTGGAAGCTTCAATTCATCACTCAGCTTGCAAATCATTTATTTTAAAGAGGGAGATTCAAGGCTGATCTAAAAAAATGTCATAAGTGGGAGATACACAGATAATTATTGCCTTAGGAATTCTTGCAAAACTGCAGCCTATCTTATCTTCACTGATTTGCTGTTAATAATTATGCTGATTTGAAATTATAGTTTGAAACTTCTACCAGTGTCAATATTTTTCCTCTATGTCTCATTATACTTAGAGTTTGGCTAGCCTGCAATCTCACTCTTAGTCTTGTTTATTGTTGACATATTGACTTGTAAAAGTTGATGTGTATTCAGTCACTATGAAAGAACACTGACAAAAACCATCTTGGTGCAGGTAAGGGGTTTATTTTTTTCTTACAGGTAACAGTCTATCACTGAGGGAAGCCAAGGAAGGTAGAGATAAGAAGGAAGCAGATAGTGTAGAGGAATGCTATGTAATGGCTTGTGTAGCCCCCTTATATAGTTCAGACCCACCTGCCCAGGGTTGGCACCACCCATCTTGGTCTCGGCCCTCCAACATCAGTTAGCAATCAAGAAAGTGCACCACCGACATCCCTGCAGGTGAAGCCAGTGGAAGCAATTCCTCAATTGAGATTCTCTTTTCCTATGTGTGTGAAGTTCATGAACAAGATTTCTATCACAATATATATGCTATTTATTATGGTGTCTTTCAACCTAGTCTTACTCTTCTTTTAGATACTGGCGCTAGAACTGTGTAAGTTTTTGTCCTCTAAATTCATCTTGAACAAGACAGGGAAGCTGAAAGGCAATGACTTGCCGTGGGTTACTCTTGACTTGTAGTATCTCTGAATATAAGTTCACGTATGAGGATACCATGTTTTCAGAAAGCTCAGTTCTGGCTTCCTGGCATCCTTACAGGTTTATTACATTACCACGGGCAGTATACACTAGTGATACACAGACAAGTAAAAATGCAGGCAAAATACTCATATACATAAAAACCACTTTTTTTCTGTTTCTCCTACTTCATTTATTTGTCATTTAATTTTTGGTCATGTTGATGCAAAATATTAATACATATATGCAAATAAATATTTGAAAATTCAAAAAGAAGTTTATGTAGCTTGGTGTGGTCATACACATCTTTTTCCTAGCACTAGGGAGGGAGAGTTAGGTTGATCTCTGTGAGTTCAAGGCTAGCTTGGTCTACAAAGTGAATTCCAGATCAGCCAGGGATACAGTGAGACCCTGTCCCCAAATAATACAAGTTTATGTATGTATGAATATGTGCATATACACTTGCGTTATGAACGTATATATGTCCAGATGTACATATATATGAAGGCCACAGCACAACCTCAGGTGTCATTCTAAGGAGTGCTGTGTACCCCCTTTTACATATGTTCTTCCTGAGCATTATGGCTTCTCTTATCTCTCACTCTTGTATGTAGAATAGAGAATGATTTACAACAGCCATACCTTCAGTTTTGAATGAGAACCACAGAAACAGACTAGGTTAGCCCCATTTAGGCAGCCAGCTGGAGTTCTTGACTGATGGAATCCCAGACAGACCAACGGTATCTCTTTGGGTGAGGCTTCCAAGTAAAAGAACAGATCGCGAGGTAGAGATGACATTAACAAATTAGGTGTTCACAGTATCCAGCAGAAACCAACTGGAGCAATATGGCCTCTAGCTAGAGTTCCCCATTGAGCTTTCTCTCCATGGATGAGTTTCCTGTGGCTGAATGTCATACTTCTCTTTCTCTTCTTAAGCACTTTTATATTATGGAGTAAACAAACTAATTTTGTTTAACATGTTTGGAATTTGTCATCTGGGTGTTTCTAATAACATAATGTGTGCTGTCTAGTTTTATGTCAACAATGCAAGGTAGAGTGATTTTGGAGGAGGGTATCACAATTGAGGAAATTTCCTCACTGGGGTCTCTGGGCAACCCTGTGGTACATTTTTTTGGTTGATGGTTTATGTGGCTGGGCCCTGCTCACTGTAGGTAACATCATCCCTGGGCTGGTGGATATCATTATCCTAACCCTGAGTGCTGTAAGAAAAGAGACTGAACAAGACATGGTCAGCAAGCCAGTAAGAAGCACTGCTCTGTGTCTTCCTGCTTCAGTTCTTTCTTCCAGATTCTTGCCCTGTTGAGTTTCTGCCCTGACTTTTCTTAGTGGTAGACAGTGATGTGAAACTGTAAGCTGAAATAAACCCTTTTCTTCCAAAGTTGACTTTGGTCATGGTGTTTTACCACAGCAGTAGGACCCTAACTAAGACATGCTGTTTTTACTCTTAATCTCTGGCTGTTCCCTTTCTAATTTGTCACAGAGTTAAGGAGTCTCATAAAACACTTAACATAAACAAGCTTTGAAGTGGTGGGGATCGACCCCAGTTCCTAAGCCAGCATCTCAATGGGCTCAGACAATACATGACAGTTACACCTTCCCAGCACTACAAGCAAGTACCACAGTACCTGGCTTTTTACATAGGTTCTGGGGATTGAATTGAGTTCTCATGCTTGTGAGGAAAGCCATTTACCAACTGAACAAGCTGAACGCCTAAAATTTACTTTTAATACTGTAATGTTAAGTGGTCTTTTATTGACAGTTGATGGAATCTCCATTTTTTTAAAGAAAAACTTTATGGGAAATACCGTCTTGTTTTCTAGGATGATTGCAGAGTTGTATTGGCAAAACAAGAAATTACAAGACTATTGGAAACACTGCAGAAGCAGCAGCAGCAGTTTACAGACGTTGCAGACCATATTCAGCTGGACGCCAGCATCCCCGTCACTTTTACAAAGGTGACGCACTGTCCTTTGTTTTACCTGTGCTTTCTGCAGACTGTGAACAGCCTGAGACGCAGATCAACTCACAGAGAGCACTAGGGAATTCAGGAGTTGTACAATTTCAAGAAAAACTTATCAATGGGAAATAGAAAGAAATGACATTTAAGTCTCTTGGTTCTCATTTCCCAGTTTAATTGGAATTGTACCCCAAACAAATTTACATTTCTAATACTTTATTAGTATTATCAGGTATTCAGCTAATATTCAGATTTCTTAGATTATTTTTTTCAAAATAAAAAAAATTTGGGACAATATCTTGAATTTTCTGAGTAGCTGAGGTTAGCCTGAACCTCCTTTCTCTAACTTCCAGTTGCTGGCGTTCTATGTGTGCACCCCATGCCTGGTTTCCAAACTTTTCTCCTCCCACCCCCTCGACAGGATTGATCTGTGGCCTCAAACTCAGAGATCCGCCTGCTTCTTCCTTCCTAGTGCTGGGGTTAAAGGTGTGTACCATCACACACCACTCCAAAGGTGGTGTGGAAGTTACAGTGACACGTAAACAATATTAATTTTTACATCTGGGAACATGGAATACTCAATTTGTCTTTGTTAATTTCTTTTAGCAATGCTTTCCAAATATTTTATGTCTATAAATATTTTGCTTCCATGTATGATGTGTCTGCATCACAGATGTGCCTAGTGCTCACTGAAGCCTGATAAGTATGTCATATTCCCTGGAACTGGAACTGGAGTTACAGACTGTTGTGAGCCTCCATGTGGATGCTGGAAACTGAGCCTTGTTGCTCTGCAGCAGATGAGCCACTGAGCCATGCTAAACCCCCTCTCCTGTTTTTTTTAAAGTTTTATTTTTATGTTTTGTAGTTTTGGGCATACAGGTCTTTCAAGTCTCTAGCTAGGTTTATTATTAAGCTACTGCTTTTGATACTGTTGTAAATGGGATTGCTTTCTTAGATTACATTTTGAATTGTTCAGTTTTGATATATAAAAATGAAATTCTTTTACCATTGGTATTAATGTCTTACAACTTTTCTGAATTCATTTATTCTAACAGTTTTGGATGGGGAGTTTCTTCAGGGCTTTTTACATTAAGATCATGCCATTTATAAAGAGAATTTCATGTGGTTATTTTTGATTTGGATAATTTTGTCTTTTATTTCTTAATTGTTGTAGTTAAGACTTCTAATCCGGGGAGGGGAAAGAGGGTATGTGGAGAGATGATGGCTAAGGAGTGAAGAGCACTCACCACTTCCAAAGATACTGAGGTCAATTCCCAGAATACACATGACAGCTCACAACTGATGGTGTTTTCCACTGTGTAGATGTATATGCAAAGTACCAATATACATAAATTAAATACATAACTTATGAATCAGTAGTGTGTTGACTACTCTTGTCAACACCATATTAAATAGAAACGGCTAGAAGGGAGGAGCTTTATCTTTCTACTACCTTCAGAGATGTTAGCTGTGGGATTTTCATGGGTGTGGTTTCTATTCTTTCGTTACATTTTTATTGTAAACATTGTAATAGATTTTCTCAAATGTTTTGTCAATATCATCATGTGGTTCTTGTCTTTCATTTGTTGATGTTGAAATCTGTCTTTCAGGCATAAACCCCATTGGTCATGGTATATAATTTTAATTGGTTGTTAAATTCAGTTTTCTAATACTTTATTTTCAAGTTTATATCTTGTTACATTTGGTAAGGACAAGAACAGTGTTGCCTCAACTTATTTCTCCATTTATTAGCAGTACTGGGGATCAAGCTTGTCTCTGTCTGTGATAAGAAACCTCTCTACTAGTTCCAGCCCCAGTTCTCTCCTTGGTTTTGTACTAAGCTAAATGCTATGGCTTCTCAGCTTGTGTCTGGGGTTCTTCTCATGATTAGATTTTTGTCCTTAATATTATTTTGTTTCTGAGATGTAGTATTGGACTACCTTTGGGAGCTTCTATACAGATAAAGTTGATACTTATGGAGCAGTTGAGCTTAAATAGCCTATCACTCAACATGGATGTCTAGGGATCCACTTGTCTTGGTTTCCTGGTTCCCCTCAGCACTGGGCTTACAAACATGTACTGCCACACATAGATTTTATAGATGCTGGGGATCTGAATTCAGGTTTTCATGGTTACACAGCGGCACTGACTCAATAAGCGATCTCCCTTATCAACTGCTTAACCCATTTTGTTTTTTAGCACAGCATAAAAATGTTAAATTCTCACTTCAATGTTTTCAATATCACAGGACAACAGAGTCCATATTGGACCCAAAATGGAAATCCGAGTAGTTACATTAGGATTAGATGGTGCTGGAAAAACTACTATTTTATTCAAGTTAAAACAAGATGAGTTCATGCAGCCTATTCCAACAATTGGTAAGTTTTAATGTTGATAGGCAACGCTTCTAGCTTCTGAGTTCTCTGAGCATTGGTACTGCTATGCATGTAGCTTGGCTCTTTTCTGGCTCTAAGACATCTTTCAGAGAAAAAAAAACAAGATTATGGTTTGGGGGCTGAAATGTACATGGTAACATAGCAAAAAGGATTGAATGTTGATAGAACAGTGAGAAGGAATAGAAGCTTTATAGAGTTTGAGTGTTAAGAATGAGGAAGCAGCAGTGGTACAGAGATGGCAGGTGTATGGACGTCCTGGTGCTGAGGACACTGGTAAAAAGGAAGAGGGCTTTGCTGTAAAAGGCAGACATCCCTGAAGGACTAGGAGTAGAGTTTATTTGGCTTCAGTAGCTATTGCTACAAGCAGACAATTGTTAACTCAAAATTTTAAACGCGCTTGTTGGTGATTGGTGTGTCATTCATTGTTTAACATAAATATAGTATAAATAATGTTTTGAAAAAACAACAGGTTTTAATGTGGAAACCGTGGAATACAAAAATCTAAAATTCACCATTTGGGATGTGGGTGGAAAACACAAATTAAGACCATTGTGGAAACATTATTACCTCAACACACAAGGTAAGAGTCAAGAATGACATGTTTTTTTTTAACTAAAAAAAAAATTCTTAAAATGAGTTTATATAGTACTCAGATTTAATTAGCAAAACTGTCAAAAGAGTGGTGGAATTTGAGAGGGTGGATGATATTGGAGGCTATGGTGTTAATGTATGTTATTGAAATCTAAAAAGTAATGGTAAAACTGGGGAACACACCTTTATTCATCATAGGCCATTATTATAGAATAAACAAAATCCTTTCTTGGCTGTTACTAGAGGTGAGGACTATTCTTGGTAGTCCCATGGGTGCCACTGCTGACAGTAAAGTAACATGCGTTCAACTTGTGCAGCACACGTGTATTCTGAGGTCAACATTTAGCCTGCAGCACTACTCCCTGATTTATAATCTGTGTGATCCCAGAGGAGCCTATTTGGATATATACCAAATAGATATATCCCAGCATTCCGTCTTAACTGGCTCCATTCTACACTTTGTGCTCCCTCCCATAAAACATATATGTACACCTGCTTTGTATGTCATCCTACTTCCATTTAAATGGGAGACTAATTTCTACCTTGGAAAGTTTGATACTATATTTAGTATGGGCCATAATTAACAGAAAGACGCATAATTTTGTGTGTATGTAAACACATTATATTTTATTATAGATAAACTGGGATGTAGCTTCCAGTAATATTAACAGAATGTTATAGGAAATAAGGAGACAGAGCTATTCTAAACTAGGTTGTATCTTAAAGGATGTGAAAGTGGATTTAGGGAGGTAGATCAGGATCAAGAGGTTAGGCTGGCCTGGCATATATATGTCAGTCTCAAAGGTAGCATGAGCTATGTAGCAAGACTTGTCTCAAAAAAATGTAGCTCAAGGGTAGTGTTCCCATGTTACACATGAATGGCCTTGGTTTTGAGCCTTCAAATGGATATGGTGGGGCGGGGGGATTGGGTTATATGATTGGAGTTAAAATTGTGATAGGTTTCAACTTAGAGATGTCTTTGGGTCTAGATGTGAAGGAAATATTAACAGGAAGAGAAATAGTAGCCTGAGTAGGAGCGTCAAACTAATACAACAAATAACTTGACTATTTTTTGTGTACCTTGGTAGCTGTTGTATTTGTTGTTGATAGCAGTCATAGAGACAGAATTAGTGAAGCACACAGTGAACTTGCAAAGTTGTTAACGGAAAAAGAACTCCGAGATGCCTTGCTCCTGATATTTGCTAACAAACAGGTAATGGATTTTTATATCAGAACACTCATTATTTTAATAGCTTTGTATATTGTGTTTATAAGTCAGTTGAGAAGATTTCAAGGAATCAATTTGATAGATATTTATAAAATTTCTGCTGTGGAAAATGTTACCTTGGATATACTGGAGTATAAATACACATACACAAATCAAGTAACTGATGCAGCAAGGATTGAGTGGTAAAGGCTAGATTCTTATCTTAAGCCTAAACTTCTTAAGAGGGAGAGAATGCTTTTAGGAGGACTGGTGTTTTCTTTTAATTTTAAAATTTATGTGTATGGGTGTTTTCTGTGCACGTATGTCTGTGCATGTGTACACCTTGTACCCAGACGTCAGAAGAGGATGTCAGATTCCCGAAATTGGAGACCATAAACCATTGTAAGCCACAAGCCTCATTATTACCAGAACAGTTGAGTGCTGGGAATAAAACCTGGGCTTTTATGCTTTGATTCATGGAGGATTGGGTCTGGGATCCCTTAGGGATATCAAACCCAAGTTCTTCTTTTTTTAATATATATTTAGTATTTGAATATAACTTAGCACTTTCCCCTGTATCCGTGAAATCTGTGGGTTATTTGTAAGACATTGAAATGTAAGTGGTATATTAATAGTTGTTAGTCTTTATTGTTTAGAGAATAATAACCAAAGTCTGTGTATGTCCTATAAGGAGTTTTTAACTGGTTGTTGGCTTCTGAGAAGTAGGAGCATGAAGTGTTCAGAATAGGCATATAATAAAATGTGAAAAAAATTTTTAAAAAAGGTTTATTGATGCACCAGATCTCATTATAGATGGTTGTGAGCCACCATTGTGTTATAGTTACTGGGATTTGAACTCAGGACCTCTGGAAGAACAGCCTTGAGCCATGTCTTCAGCCCAAAATGTGAAAAATTTTAATCTGGTTAGTTGAATCCATGGATGAAGAGGGCTAGCATAATTCATACTAGTATATGAACACATGACGTAAATAATGGCAGGACTTGTTAAATAAACTACATTGCATCTATGTAAAAAAAATTACAGCTTTAATTTTAAGATAATCAACATGTGTTAAATTGAAAAAAATATCTTACTGTTAAGTAAAAACTCAAACCATCAAGACATAGAGTATGTACTTGGATTGTAGTTGGAAAATTTCTGTTGGAAAATATGTAAGAAATTACTACTATTTGTTCCTGGGAAGGATCAAGGGTAAGAAATAATACAACCTTCATTATGTAATTTCTACATAAACACATTTTATGTTATATATGTACTAATTTTTTTTTTTTTTTTTTTGGTGAGGAGGGGTCGATGGCTGATTTCTTATAGTGACCTAGGTAGTATCTTTTAGACACAGGGCATAGCTGTTCTTGATTTCATTATTTACATATGTGTGTACATAGGTACACACACACACACACACACACCCTAACTAAAACTCTTCATTCTTCCATTTAATCTTAAAATAATTGCTGAAAATGAGTACAGGTTTTTAGGATTCAATTGGAATGTTATCAGTAGTTTTCTGTATAAATAGAGGGTAATGACTCCTTGCAAGGAGTGATAAAAATTATACTTTGTGTCTTTTAGGATGTTGCTGGAGCACTTTCAGTAGAAGAAATCACTGAACTTCTTAGTCTCCATAAATTATGCTGTGGGAGGAGCTGGTATATTCAGGGCTGTGATGCACGAAGTGGTATGGGGCTCTACGAAGGGCTAGACTGGCTGTCCCGGCAACTCGTAGCTGCTGGAGTGTTGGATGTTGCTTGATTCTAACGCAGCATTTGTTTCAAGCTTATGGTTAAAAGTTACTTTGCATGTGTTGCATTCTAAGAAATTCTGTCTCAAATATGATAATTTAGGATGTATATATAAGACTCCTGGACTGAGAAGTACACTATTGCTTTAAAAAATTATTCTGTGATAACTTTAAATGACCATATTACATTGGTTAAATAGAGATTTGGATAAACACTTTAAGAAGGTATTGGAAACTTTCGGTTTATATATGACCTGTATATTGGAAGAGAAGTAGTCACAGAAAATGAGTAAATGAAGGTTCTATTATTTATCAGTAAAAAAAAAAAAAAAAAAAAAAAAAAGGCCAGTGGAGTGCCTAATAGAACCTAGAAAGTGTGGTTTCTTTATCGTACCTTTTATTCAGTTCTGGCAGTGCTTAGTAGTATACATGGCAGTTGTGTTCTAGAACTGAATGAAGTTATATTGGGGTATTGCTTTACTTTCACATTCAGCATAACATTATTGTTAGTGCTGGGGACTATAAAGTATAGAAAATGAGATTTTTCTATAGTCTTCTATAGCATTCTACATAATGCACAGTGAGAATGAAATATTATCTAAGTGGACCTTGTCATTAAACTGGTACTGAACTAAGAACAATAACTGTGAAAGTTGTTTGATCTTTATTCACAAGAACCATTTCTAGAACTGGGTCTAAGTTTATTTCCTAGGTCAGATCCCTAAATCGGTCCTTTAATTGTTTAGCACATTTACTTTGGCTAAGTAATACTACATCCTTTATTGGTAAAGTTACATAAAGAACAAGTCATTTTTACATAAACAAAGAGACCTAAATAGAAAACTAGCTATACTTTAGGAACTGGGGAATGTTAATTTCTTTAACACGGTTCTCAAGTGAGGTGCATTTACTTAACAATAAAAAGGATCGAGGCTCTTCAGGACAAGGTCTCAGTTAAAAAGAACATGTCTAAAGGAAAAGAAACTTTTAAAAGTTTACATTTATTATGACAGTGTTGTGAATAAAGTTAAAGTTTGTGTTCTTTACAGTTTCTTATTTGTAAAAGATACTCTTATTATGGAAGCATGATTTCTTATATTTAAGTAGCTAGATTTCTTGTTATTAATGCTCTTTTTACTTTAGGATGAAGTTGAGTTATAACTTAGTGCATTGTTACAAGGACAGTGATGTCTGGCAATAGGATGTGGTTTTTAGATGGCACTGTTCTGGTTCAGTTTTTACAATTGTGCTTTTTCTTTTTTAACTTTTAGAAAACAGCCCTAGAAAAAGCCCATCAAGTGTTATGGGCAATATGTAAATAAAAATATAATATTTTGTCCTTTGTTTTTCAAGAAAGCAACTGGCCATGCTGTTACAAGTAGTTTGTGTGCATATGTAATACTTTGTAGTTAAATTATTTAATATTTGACTGATTTTAATAACTGTGAAAAATAAAGATGTTGCATTTGCTTGTGAGATCTTGAACTGTTTTCTGTAGTAGGTAACTGAAAATGTTGACACTAAGATGTGAACTTGCTTTTCTTGTAAATTATGAAGTTTATTATTTCACTAATTTTGTTAAACTTTGTAATTCATATTCTTAAAATATAACTAAACAGTTTTAAAGTTGTGCATAAATCTGACTGCAATACAAATATAATGTGTTTATGTGTGATTCTTTCCCTTGGGTGGGCTTTTATTAAAGTGCATACTTATATCCTTTCATTACTCATTTGTTAGGACTGTACTAGTTTCTTCTGGGAAATGTCAAAGTTTGAGAATCAACAGATGTTTTAAGTTACATTAGGATTTGCCTTATATCTCTGAATTTCTGCATTACATTATATAAAGCAGATATGTTAAGTGTATGGCCCTGAACTGTAATTCAGAAATGATTTAATAGTCACCAGAAGCCATTATTTATTTACACTTACATATATGATCAGTACAGAAAGCAATAAAATGTTTACGTTATACGGAGTTCTGTTATTCTAAAAGCCTCTTAAATTGTGCACCTAGCATCAGGCTAGTTAATAACTTAAGTCATTATTAGGACTCCACATAGCTCAACAGTAGAAACACTTGTCTAGCATGTTTGAAGACTTCGGTTTGATCCCTAGCATAGGAAAAAAAAGAAAAAATTCATTATTTGTGCTATTTTTAAAAGAAACTGAAAGAAAAGTGGAGAATGACTTGCCTATCACATTTGAGATAGAGTTTATTTGACATTGCAAAGGTTTAGAAACAAGTATATGTCACATTTAAACAAAAGGTAGGAGAAACTGTCTTGAAAGGAGCTAAATTGTAGCAATAAACAAAAGTGAAAAATTTTGAGATTTTCAAAGGTTGATTTAAATTTAACCTTGCTTCACAGGAGAATAAAGAACATTTAAAATGACCACTTCCATGGTCCGTTACTGTCACTGTGATTACAGTGGTTTGATGGGCTGGAGGTGTGGCTCATTGGTAGAGAGCTTGCTTAACAAGCCCCTATATTCCATCACCATCACCACCAGGAAAGGGAGTTGAGGTGGGCTTGAAAAACTTGTCTCAATATTAAAAAATACTTATTTAATGCTTGTATAACATTAGAAAAGTTCTCATTTTACAAAATGATAACAGGGAAGACTGATGCACATCTGTATTCCTCCAAAAAAGAACACAAGAGAAAACAAAGTAACTATGACATCACATATCAGTAGTAATTTAAGGGCTGGGGGGTGTAACTTGGGTGGTAGAGGAGAGTACTTGCCATACGCACAAGGCTCTGAGTTCAAGCTTTAGGAGTACTGTATAAACTGGGCATCATGGTATGTGCCTGTGATCCTAGCACTTGGGATCACTAGCTACATAGAGACTTGGAGGCTAGCCTGGGATACATAAGTTCCTATTTCAAACAAAATATGAAAACAAAATTCATTACTTGCATGTGATTCTTCACTTAAAGTGAAATACTTGAATGTTGAGGAGTGAAGCATTATTACCACTTGATGGCAGTATTACCAAAAATTTATATTATGGCTTTAGAAGCCTTTAGAAAAAGGTTAGAGAAGTGTAACCCCTGAGTTAAGAAATAAGATAAATGTAACAAAGTCCTTAATGGAAGAAGCTCAAATTCTTTTTAAAAGGAAAGCAGGTTTCACTTGCAAGGCACAATTAGACATACTTTTCAGTGTTCCAGGTTTCATTTCCATACAAAATGAAATGATGCTCCTGAAGCAGCTCTGCTGAGATGTCCCCCTCTAAGTCTTTGAAGGAAGCTGTCTGGAAGCCAGAGTTGGTTGTTGTTAGCAGTGAGTAGTTATAGGAAAGGGAGGTAAAGAATAACTAATATCAATAAAGACTAAACTCATTTTACTGTTACAGTTTGTTTGTTTTCAGGCATTATGTGGTCCTGGCATTATGTGGTCCAGGCATTATGTGGTCCAGGCATTATATGGTCCTGGCATTATGTGGTCCAGGCATTATGTGGTCCTGGCATTATGTGGTTCAGGCATTATGTGGTCCAGGCATTATGTGGTCCAGGCATTATGTGGTCCAGGCCTTGAATGTTTTCTCCTGCCCCCACCTCCTGTGTGCTGGGAGTACAGGTGCATGCCGCGTCACCCGGTTCACTGCTCCACTTTCTCTCCTATCTCCTGGTAGGTACTAAGCTTTGCTTATTCTTTTTGGCATACTTAAGACTGAATTGAGATGTAACTTGGTAGAAGAAAGATCACTTGGTTACATTAGGAAAAACAAACTTCATTAAAAAGTATTCAAGTAGTCATATGATACTTTCATTTGAAAGAGTATTTTGTAATACTAAGGAATTTGAGTTTTCTTTTTTTAAGAATCACTAAACCTTCAAGGCATGTTTTTGAAAACGAGAAAACATATATACCAACCCATTATATAAATACTGAATTTAAGTTGTAATAAGAGAACTTACCTATAAGGAATGCTATTTGCCTTAACACATTTCAATTTGTCATCCCTCAGGATCAGAAATATTCCAAGAAAAATCAAGGCAGTTTTTAAAGATGGCCTTTAACTAAAAATACAAAAATACAGTTTTGTATCTTTTAAAGCATGATTTACATGTTCAGCAAGTATTAAACTTCCAAATGTGAAACAGGCTTGTATTATAGTCCCCTTTACGTGTGACTGTAACAGGACAGTTTACTTGACGGTGATATTTATGATGCTGACGTCCTCGTAAGGTTTATCTGTTTTGGGATTGACTTTGACATTGGAAATCCTCTGCACAACCTCCATTCCTTTGGTCACTCGTCCAAACACGGTGTGTTTATTATCAAGCCAAGGCTGTATTGGAGAACAAACGGAAAATTGGGAAGTCCCAGTTTATTAAATCATATCCACTAAATGAACAAGCAAACGAGAATTCAAATTTCAACTAATTTTATTATATACTTAAAATGCAATTCTTTCTTAACAATGAATACTAAGCATTTAGAAGTTATTTCTAGTTATATGGAAATGATGGAAAAAAACAACAAAACCTTAAGTTATTCCTTGGTATCCCCGAGGGATTAGTCTGCCTATCATCGTATATAGAAAGACGCTAAGGTCCCTTGTATAAAATGGCATAATGCTTAGAACACCCAGCATAAATGCCGCCCTACTGCTAAAGAGTATTGTTTCGGATTATTGACAAGAAAAAGATAGATGTAGTTTTTTTTTCTGATTTTCAGTCTGGTTGCTCCAATCACAGGATGAGGAAACAATACAAAAACCTAAATATTATATAGGCCAGAGGGAATTGGAAGATATTTAACCAGTAGTAAGTTGTTTTGGATGATCTGAAAATAAGACTCCAGATGTTTTCCAAAAGAATCTCACATGAGAAGATGAGATGATCCAGAATGGCTAAGGAGACTATACTTTGGATAATGTGGAAGACGCATGGTGTCTCTACTACTCAAATTGACCTTCACTAAGTGAAGTGCTTCCTCATTACCGGGGGCTGGAAACACCAACACTGAAAGTACTGTGAATGTTACAGTAGACTATGAGTCTGGCAGATACTTACAGATCCTTTCTGTTTATTGCTTGGTGTAAAATTTTGTATAAAATATATACTATTTCTGCTTTTGGAGACCTGTATACAAAGAGCTAGGTAACTTTACACCGAGCTTCATCCAATCTACACTGCAGCCTAAGGCTCAGCCATAGAATGCTTGCCTAGAATACCACTGATTATGACCTACAGTCTCATCAGAGACAAGAAATTGTGAAGAATTTATTTTAAAATTGGGAAATTATACACTCTTTGTTTCTCTACTCAAAGAATGAAGCTAGGAATGTTACCATATACCTATAACCCCAGCACTTGATAGGCTGATGCCTAGGTAGGAGAACTGTAGGTTAAAGACCAGCCTGGGCTACATATAGACTTCATCTCAAAGGGGGAAAAACAATCAATTAAAAAAAAAATCAAAGGATGATAAAACTGGCCAGGAGAGGTGAAATAATTTATTTGCTTTAGGTTGCATAAAATTAGTAATGGCAGAGTGGAGACCAGTAACTCAACCAGGATAAAATGTTCTATCCTGAACATAGAACATTTTAAGACAGAAATATTGTTTTCTAAACTCACTTGTTACATAGTTCAAGTTTTCATCTCTAAATTGTTTTTATTTTTCTATCTTGACAGATATAATAGTATAGAGAACAGAATAATGCAGATCCCCTATTAAACTCACATTCTCAGGCCATAAACCATTAACCTTTATATACAGATAATTTATTATACTCACTGTTGGTACTACTGTTATGAAAAACTGGGATCCGTTCGTATTTGATCCAGCATTAGCCATGCTGAGGGTGTATGGTCTGTCATGTCGTAATGTTGAGTGAAATTCATCTTCAAATTCTCCTCCCCATATGCTCTCTCCTCCCATACCAGTACCTGTTGGATCTCCTGTCTGAATCATGAAGCCCTGTTAACAGAATGTATAAAAATAATACCTCATGTTACTGTGTGTAATCTGTGTCTGTGGCTTCAGTTTTGTATCTCTGTCAAGAGAGCTTTGTAGTTAGTGAAATCTTCCAAATTTCTTAAAATTTAGTAATGATTAGATTAACCCCATAGTAAGTCTGAATGTTGGGTTTCCATTGCTGAATCACTACTTATTCAAGGACAGAAACAAAATTGCAAATTTTTGTGTGTATGCATTATCCTTCCTAATTGTACACAGAAAGTTTTAGGATTTATATAATATCTTGTGTCTTATACAATTGCTCTTATGTTCCCCTTTCTTTCTTCAAATCCTTTGGATTTCCTGGAGGACCATTTCCCTAATTTCATCAGAACTTTAGTATCTGATTTTTCCTTTTGCCATTTCTGACCTACCAGTAACCATTCTGTGGAATGCTGCACAAAATTCTATTCCTCAGGTTCTCAGAGGCTGCATGTCCTTAAAGCTCTTCTATTTTCCAGATTTTCTATCTACTAGGTTAATGTATATCCCTTGACACATTCTTTTACCCTTTCTTTAGCTGTTGACGAAGTGCTGTTGTGTTGTTTCTAAAAAGGTAGTCAGGACTTTTACTGCCTTGACTAAACATACATCCACTCATTTTCGCTGCCATCATTCATTTCTGTCTTACCTTTTAATAAAGTGGTATGTGTTAATGAAGGATTCACAAAATTTAAGCTCTTGCTACATAACAACATACTTTTGTTTAAATCACATACCTTTGCATAACTTACCTTAATTATACGGTGAAATGTATGCCCATTGTAATAACCATTTCTACTGTGAACACAGAAGTTCTCCACTGTCTTGGGACACCTATTATATATTAAAAATAAGAAATTATTCAGTATTATTTTGAAGCTCCATTTTCTAATGTTCTCAAGGTCTTCTAAACATGTCAAAATACTTTCTCAAAATCTGATCTGAGGACAAATGACAGTGGGAAGGGCAGGTGAGCAAGAGTGTGTTCTTATGTTATATCTGGACATGACTGCCTATTGATGATGGTGGTACAACAAGGTCATTTAGCATTTAAAAATCCAAACAAAGGACCTAAAGATAATCACACACACAGCCTGGCGTAGGGGCACATGCCTTTAATTCCAGCATGTGAGAAGCAGAGGCAGGCAGATCTCTAAGTTCAAGGCCAACCTGGTCTACAAAGTGAGTTCCAGGACAGCTGGGACTGTTACACAGAGAATCCCATCTAAAAAATAAAAATAAATAAAAGGAGATATACATACATATGGTTACATTTATTCCTGAAAAATTGTCTTATAAAAACAATGTTTAGTGACTTCTGCACTTATTCATAGAAATGGCATCTTTTAAACTTAATTTTTAGTTATTACTAATCTATTACTAATCTTATGAAATTATTTTATGATTGTCTTCATTTATCACACAATACCTCACAGAACTGAGGATAGAAGTGGGATCACGAGAATCTTGCCTCAATTATTCATGCAGCAGGTTTGGAGATAACACATGTACTAAGCAGCTGAAAAAGAATCTACAACTGGGGCTGGAGAGATGGCTCAAAGGTGAAGAGCACTGTCTGTTGTTCCAAAAGCCAATTCCCAGCAACCACATGGTGGCTCACAACCATCTCTGGTGCCCTCTTCTGGCCTGCAGAAATTCATGCAGGCAGAACAGTGCATAAACAATAAAAAAATCTTTATTTAAAAAAAAAAATCAACTTCCTGGATCTTTACTTAGTACTTTTGATTGAAGATATTATAAAATATCTCTTTTAGATCAAGAAAAGCCAGAGATAATCCTAATTGGGTATTATATAATCTATTTTATAAATAATTTAACTTTCCAGAATACTTTTCAATTGTAGAAAGAATTGAAAGTCCTTACGTCCATTATAATTCACTTTTAAAATTTTAGTAGGTACCTAACAAACACTAGGAAAGGAAATTTATTATCCTAATCTGAAGGATTTGCTTTGGGAGGAAAGTTGTCTACTAACCTATCTGGATATTCAATTACTATAACAGTAACTAAACTTGGACATCTTTATCTGTTTTGTAATGGTGTTAGACACTGAACAAGGAAGGTCTTTGTGCATGTTCAATAACTGCCCTATCACTAACAGCACTTTCATAGCAAGCCTTTTGTCCTTATAATAGACCTGCATTAAATTTGATCTCTTTCTCTAGAAGAACTTATATATAAAATGCTAAGGATTAGATGTCTTGTCCAAACAAATTATTCAAAATCCATTAAAGTAGCAAATTCCAGTTACACTCCAACTATATACACTGACATTGGTATTTGTGTAAGACAAGAAATATTATACATACTCCACAGGAAAAAGTTTGATGTGAATGTCTCCCATGCTCGTATGGACAATGGCACTATCTGACACTCTTTTTGGCCCTTCAGCTTGAGTAGCTGCCATGACTTCTTCTTTAGAAGGTTTCTCATTAAAAACATCGCGGTCAGAATCTGCACTTTTAGTATCTTCTGGTTCTCGTTTGGTAAACTGAAGGAAGAAAATATGAGTGATTGAATTGAAGTTATCTGTTAAAAATTTCTAAATAAAATTTCACTTTTTAGGGACAGTGAGAATTCACAACAGACCTGGGTTAATCTCAGACAGCAGGAAAGTAAAAACGGATCATGGGTTAGAAAGGGAAATAGCTGGATACAGGTGACATGAAGTGGGAAAGGGAAAGATGGGAAGAGGGAGCAAGGTCAGTACTGGAAGAGCGGGAGAGAATAACAGAGATGTCTGGAAAAGCCATGAAGGGCCACTTTTATTTACCTAAAAGTACATATAACACATATAATATGTCTATTATATGTGTACACACATACATGTATATATATATACATATATATATGTGATAAGGTTATAAGTTTGGGCTGACGGTGCTACCTGCCCCCAAGAAACATGGACTAATAAAAAAAAACTTCAGTACCAGATATGAGCTGTGGGTCACTGGAGCCCAAGAACCCCCCAAACAATATAGGCTTATTGTTATTTCCAATGGTTGCCTCTCAGAGATTGAAGGAAGCGGGACCAATTACTGAAGGCTTCATATACTTAGGACACAGGACTGAGGATCTCAGCTGGGTCTGACCTGAAAGCATTCATCCTAAGGATGAGCTTTCAGAGTACTGGAATAAGGAAAGCAAACAATAGTCTTACCTAGGTGTGGCACTTAAGATCTACAACAATGACCAGTAAGGCATGATATCCCTAGGGTGTAATAGTGGCACTCTTATCTTGGAGGTAACCAACGCTATCCAATTGGACATAAGACCCATACAACAGGAGAGAAATCATGTCTAGTATGGAAAATCAACTTTCTGGTTAGGAGGGTCACAGATCTTTCAGGTGAACATTATACCTCACTTTACTAACCCAGCATAATTTCTAACTGCATTCTAAATACCTATCCGTATAGCCACAGATAAGTAGAGCTGTCATTCCTTATCAAAGAATCTTCTGTTTGTAACATAAGGAAACCATTACAGAAAACCACAACAAAATGAAGAGATCAACTGATCATGTAGTGTCCAGCTTCAATGGATAGATACATCTATAACAACTCCTGTACCCTAAGACTCAGAGAACATCGTAGAGGATGGGCAGGAGGCCAATAAGACTGTAAGAGCCAAAGGACCAAAAAATCTGCCTTAAGATTGTGTTTCCTAGAAATGATAGGGAAGCATCATCCATGATACCTTAACAATATGGCTGCCTAAACAAGACCTGCATTAAGTACAGTACCAATAGACATGCTAACATGGAATGGGGAGTTCTCTTGGGTCCACCCTTATGGAATTGGAGGCAACTAGGGAATGGTGAAAGCAAGATAAATAGTTTTCCCTAGAATCCTTAATCGTTATCCAATACCAATTAGCTCTAAAATCATATATATGCAAGTATATGATCAAGCAAACTGTATTTATATTTATGCATTTACATATATGTGAGATCTCATATATATGTGTAAAATCATGTATATGTGTTAACAGTCACAAGGAGACCATCCCTTTGAGACAGAGTAAGGAAGGGAGTAATGGGAAGTTTTGGAAGGAGGAAAGAGAAGACAGAAAATGATATTTTAATTGAAAAATAAAAGCAATCTACATCACAGGGATCATTTTCCAACATAAGCCAGGTAAGGCAGTTACAATATTTTCATATTTGTTTAATGTCGAAACAAAGTAAACATGCATGATTCCAAAGGTGATATAATTTCCTTTGGGTTGAATTTTTCTTGGTTACACATATAACAAAGTAACTATTTGTGATAGTTCTTTGGTCTTGTAGTCATAGCCAGCAACTTGCTACTCACTTTTCACAAGCAGATTGCCTCCATATTTACTAATTATGTGACTCTAACAAAGTGAAATTTGTTTATTTTCCTCACTAATAAATAGGGATCATATACCTACTACTTGGTTAAGGTAACTGTGAAGCCTGAACGACAGCCTTCTCCCCTCCCCCCTCACAGCACTTTTACATTTTAACATTTTACATTTTAACATTCTTATAACTAAGATACACAGAACCTAGTCCTAGTTAAGATGATGCTAAGTTGGATCAGTAAAGGATTGTTAACCAAACTCTGTTGTGGAAGTTTTGGTTTATGATATGGAAACATGTTTTTGGTGGGATATGAAACTGATTCAGATTGTCCACAGCAGCAAACTATTTGCCCTGTGCGAGCTCTAAGAGGGGCTCTTTGCCAGCTGCAAATAGTTTAATTCTGAGGATTCTGAGAGAGAATAAAGGCCAGAGGGCAGAGAGAGAAAGGGGTCTCAGAGAAAGAAGGTGGCTGTTGGTGCTTCCCACTGCTGCTCCTGGTTGCTGCTGATGCAGTGTGATGAGAAGAGGTCAGAGATCTCCTGAAACAAGGACTGGAACCCAATGACCCTAAACAGCAGGAAGCAGCTAAAGGGAACTATGCTCCTTCTGCCCATTAACCTTCTTTCTCGCCTACCTAGTGTTGGGGTATTGGAAGAGATTGGATGGGGAAGAGAGAAGAGACATAAGAAGCATAAATTAAATAGATAAAAAAGTACACCTTCAATACTACCACCTACAGAGTCCCACATGATCTATCTAAACCTTGAATGTTGAGAGAAAGCATGTACTTTTGATTGAATTACAAAAGTCTCAGGATTCTTAGGGTATACGGAGAACTGAGAAAAGGCTTTTACAGAGGAGAACTCTGGACTTCTCAAGGCTGTTTCTTGTTTTGAGCAAGTAGAAATCTTGTATCCTAAGCTAGCTCTACCTTATGCAAACAGAGTTTTCTAAAGCTAGAGCTAGCATACCAGTTCATGTTTTTCCTAATTCCATGAAAAAACAAACAGATTAGAATGTTTTCACCTAACATCTTCCTTAGCTTTCAAAGGAAGTACAGTACTTAAAGATTTATAAAATGCTTTAAAAATCTTGGCTTAGCTCAGAGGTGAACTAATATTCTTTTATTTCTGTTGCCTTTAAAACATGGAATATAAGATTCATAAATATGTTACTATCTTAGCATTGCTTAAGGAGACTGACATCTGATAACACTGATAGAATATTCATAATGTTGTCTAGATGAAAATTTGGAATAAAAACTCTACTTCCTCAAACCTTAAAAATAAGCATGCATCCTTTAGCTATTTAAAGTAAACTGAGGAAAGAGAGACAAATAACTTAAGAACTAAAATTTTAATGAAATAGATGAAGGTTAGCATTAGTGCTTATAGTTTTAGTATATATCAAGAATTATCTTTGATAATTTTAACTTCATTAACAGGTAAATTATAGGTCAAAATAAGATAAACTATTTTAATTTAGCAGAAATTAATGAATTTTTAGCTATGAATCAGAACATTTTAAGAAAAATTATCATATTAAATAATTTATCTAGGGGCTGAAGAGATGGCTCAGAGGTTAAGAGCCCTGGCTGCTCTTCCAGAGGTCCTGAGTTCAATTCCCAGCAACCACATGGTGGCTCCCAACCATCTGTAATGAGATCTGGTGCCCTCTTCTGGCATACAGGCACACATACAGGCAGAATATTTTTTTAATAAATTTATTTATTTTTATATTAATCACAGGTTAGGTTTTTTGCATCCCATGCGTAGCCCCCTCCCTCACTCCCTCCCACCCTCCCAGCCCTCCCTCATCTCCTTCCTGCCCCCTCCAAGTCCACCAACGGGGGAGGATCTCCTCCCCTTCCATCAGGCAGAATATTATATATATAATAAATGAATAAATCTTTAAAAAATAAAATTTATCTATTTTAGGTTAAAAGCTTGGCAGATAGGAAAACTGCTATTTCATATATTTATCAATTGTGTTAGCTTGAACTCATCACAGATGCTTACAATTCATATAGACATCAGATGAATGAACGTGTACACGATAATGTGCCAGCCATTTGATTAAGTTTTACGCACTTAATAATAAAGCCACAGTACTCCATATTTATTGATTGTAAATCATCTGGAGGAAGAAAGCAGTGTCATAGATATCCCATTTCTCCCAAAACAGATTATTTATACCCCAAAAGCATATTGCATATGATGAAAGAAGCATTAAAAGAGCACAGCTCGTAAATATAACTCAGTACTGATGTTAAACTATTTTCAAGCTGAGCCCTTAAGTAGAAGCTGAACATGTGACTGGAAACAAGAATACTAAAAATAGTTTAAAAAATAATACTCAATTATTGCAAGTGAATATGATCTTGTCAGTGTAGTAAATGAAAAAGGAAGAAGGCTAAAGCCACAGAAATTATAAAGCCAGTTATAGACAGCTGAGGAGTCCTAATTAGATCAGAGAACACTGTCTGCAGTGTAAAGGATACAGTGCTAAAACACAGCCTGTAGTTTACACTGTCTGCCTGGATGGATGTTACTGTTCACAGATAGTTAAGACAATTGCTTTTAGCCCAATCTTAGTATTCCCTCTCCCACTGCTAGGGACTAAGTACATAAATATACATATGTACATAAATCTTTAAAGAGAAACAAATGGTATAAGTTCTGGGAAATATGTTCAAGTAAAAAGATGAAAAACAAACGACCCTGAGATTTCACCTTACACCCACCAGAATGGCTAAGATCAAAAACTCAAGTGACAACACATGCTGGAGAGGTTGTGGAGAGAGGGGAACCCTCCTCCATTGCTGGTGGGATTGCAAACTGGTACAACCACTCTGGAAATCAATTTGGTGCTTTCTAAGACAAGTAGGAATAGTGATTCCTCAAGACCCAGCTATACCACTTAGGCATATATCCAAAAGATGCTCAAGTACACAACAAGGACATTTGCTCAACCATGTTCGTAGCAGCTTTATTAGTAATAGCCAGAACCTGGAAACAACCCAGATGCCCCTCAGTTGAGGA
>CM053750.1:9366295-9415520 GCA_028658305.1 Pachyuromys duprasi
CAACCCCTCACCCCCCGCCCCCTGCCCCAGGGAGGAGCAGCCTAACTAGATCCCAGAAGAGGACATTGCAGCCAGCCTTGAAGAGACACGATAAGCTAGGGTCAGATGGAGGGGGGGGGGTCCTCCCCTATCAGTAGTCTTGGAGGGGGGCAGGAAGAAGATGAGGGAGGGATGGGGAGAGTGGGAGGGAATGAGGAAGGGGGCTATGGCTGGGATACAAGGTATATAAGCTGTGATTAATATAAAAATAAATAAATTACTTATAAAAAAGTTGAAAAACATTTTAAAATCCACAGTAAAAACTGCTCTAAAGACAATTATGAACAGAATTATTAGTTTCCTTCCTATTACCTTAGCACCAATAGTGATAGAAGCCAGCTCGGAAAAATTTTAGATATAATGGGAAGGAATGCTGAGATACTTAGAAATCAATTCCTGGTTTAAAATTCTACACTATTAATATGGTGGGGAGGGTTGTTTCAGTTGTTTAGAAAGTTTGTTATCACTGTCAACATTCTTTATGAAAATATAACTCCTAGCAAGGCTGGAAAAAAACACTAATGTAATGGCCATCTCCAAGAACATCACATACCATATAAAATCGATTCTTTTTGAAAGATGTGCAGACTATTGTTGGGTCAGCTTGAATATTCTGAAGAACAGGGTTTTCAGAAGCTTTCATCTCTATTGTAGCTGCAGCTCGATGCTTTTTGGCTATTCCCTGAAACAAAGCCAGTTGCATCACTCTAATATTTTCTTGCTTGCCTAAGATCCGCACACACCTGAAAAATACGAAATACTGAACATGATACAACTGCCAGAATTAAACTGATGTGTAGGTCTGAGGATTGGAATTTCAACCCTTAGTACCCACAGGAAAACTAGGTAGACCAACTATAGTCCCAGTGCTTTTGACAGGAGCCACAGGGCAAACTGGCTAGCTAGACTAGGCAAATAAGTAAGCTCTGGGTTCCCTCAGTAAAATCACTTTACATCAACTTCTGACCATTCACATACATGTACAGACACACCTGTACAAACACATATATACTATACAAACATGCAAGGAAAAAAGACCCAGAAAGAATTCCAATCTTGACAGCTTGACATAAGAAAAACAGAAATCAATTATCCGGGATTAGGCATTTGATTCAGTGTATAACAACAGCACTTGCTTCCAAGCTGGACGTGAGTTGCGTCCCCAAGATCCATACCATGGAATAGTGGACTGGGCCCATTAACTTGTCTTCTCAACTTTCATACATACACTGTGATTTGTGCTCCCCCACCCCAAAATAAACAAATGCAGGCAGAAAAAGTTTAAGTCAACTATCTATATCCAAAGGACTAGTAAAAGGTATCTTAAAATATTTCTCAACCTAATCTCTCTCAAATATTTTAAATTGGTAGGCATTTTATGGTCAAAAAAAAATCTGATCACCAAGAAAGCAAAAAGCTACAGACTGGAAGGAAATATTTGCAGAAGATGTGTCCAATAAAGAACCATTATATATCACATACAAAGAATTCTTAAAATTTTATTATAAAAGAAATCAACCAAGTAAAATTTCTTCAAAGACCTTAGCAAATACCTCACCTAATAAGATATAAAAACAGTAAATATGAAAGCTGTTCCACATCATACATCACATGGAAATACAAAGAAGAAATTACAATGTATTAGAATAGTCCAAACCAGAACATTGATGAATACCAAATGTCTGGAGAAACAAGAATTATTATTGATTGTTGGCGGGAACACAAAGGGTAACTAGCACCTTTTATGTAAATATATTGTAACTGTGTAATCCAGCAATTCATCTCTTTGGTAATTATACAAAGGAGACAAAAACTTACACACTCACACCCACATACATACGTGTAAATAACGTTTAGGTAGCTTTATTTACTATGAATGCCACAACTTGGAAAAATCGGGCTTTCTGAATAGACAAATTATACAAACAAAGAATGGACTATTATTTAGTTCTAAAAAAAAGAATTATCAAGATATAGAAAGATATGGAAGAATATCAATGGACATTATTAATTGAAAGAAGCCAATATGAAAAAGCTACATGTTGAACAAGTAACATTACGTAATACCCTGGAAGCAGGAAAACCAGGAGAGAAGAAAAACAGTAGTAAGCTGAGCATGGTGGCTCTTGCCTGTATGTAATCCTAGCTCTCAGGCTGAGGCCTTGAGTTCAAGGCCAACTTGGGCTACTCAGTTCCAATACAAAGCTACAGTGTAAGACCCTGTCTTTAAAAACAACAAACAAACAAGCACGCAAGTCCCACTCTCACCAATGGATTTTAGAAACTAAACAGAGAAATAATGAAACTGATGTTATGAACCAAATGGACCTAACATATATCTACAGAACATTCCATCCAAACACAAAAGAATATACCTTCTCAGCACCTCATGGAACCCTCTCCAAAACTGATCATATAGTCAGCTTTTCTACCATATCTTTCGACATACAAAGCAAGCCTCAACAGATAAAAAAAATTTAAAATACCTCCTTGTAGCTTATTAGACCAACATGGATTAAAGCTGGACTTCAACAATAACAGAAACAACAGAAAGCCTAAAATTCATGGAAACTGAAAACCTCTCTGACCTCCAGGTTACAGAAGAAATAAAGAAATTAAAGGCTTTCTAAAATTAAATGGAAATGAAGGCACAACATACCCAATCTTGAGCAATACAATAAAAGAACTGCTAAGAGGAAAGTTCATAGCACTAAGAAGTACCTTCATAGAGAGATCTCATACTAGCGACATAACAGCAAACCTGAAAACTCTAGAACAAAATGAAGCAAACACACCCAAAAGGAATAGGTGGCAAAAATAAACTCAGGGCTGAAATCAATAAGTCAGAATCAAAGAGAATAACATAAAGAATCAACAAAACCAAGGGCTGGTTCTTTGGGAAAAAATCAACAAGATAGACAAACTCTTAGCCAAACTTACAAAAAGGCAGAGGGAAAGTATCTAAATTTACAAAATAAGAAATGAAAAGGAGGTCATAACAACAGACACTGAGGAAATTCAAAGAAACATTAGGTCTTACTTCAAAAACCTGCGCTCTATAAAACTGGAAAAGTCTAAATGAAATGGACGATTTTCATGATAGATAAGCTACTACAGTTAAATCAATATCAGGTAAACAATTTAAATAGACCTATATCCCCTAAGGAAATAGAAGCAGTCATTAAAAGTCTCCCAACCATAAAAAGCCCATGGCCAGATGGTTTCAGCACAGAATTCTACCAGACTTTCAAAAAAGAGCTAATACCAACAGTCCTCAAAACTATCTACAAAATAGAAACAGAAGGAACATTGCCAAACTCATTCTATGAGGACACAGTCACCCTGATACTTAAACCACACAACGACTCTACAAAGAAAGAGAATTTCAGACCAATTTCCCTTATGAAACAATATTAAATAAAATACTGGCAAACCAAATCCAAGAACACATCAAAACCATCATCCATTATGACCAAAAAGGCTTCATCTCAGGGATGTAGGGATGGTTCAGTATATGAAAATCTATCCATGTAATCCCTGATATAAAGAAACTGAAGGGAAAAAAAACAAAACAAAACAACATGCTCATCCCATTAGATGCTGAAAAACCCTTTGACAAAATCCAAGGCCCCTTCACATTAAAAGTCTTGGAGAGATCAGGGATATAAAGTATGTACCTAAACACAATAAAGGCAATATACAGCAAGCCAATAGCCAACGTCAAATTAAATGAAGAGAAACTTAAAGCAATTCTAGTAAAATCAGGAATAAGACAAGGCTGTTCACTGTCTCCATATCTCTTCAATATAGTACTTGAAGTTCTAGCTAGAACAATAAGACAACTAAAGGAGATATAAATTGGAAAAGAAGAAATCAAGGCATTGCTATTTGGAGATGATGTACTTGATCCCCAAATTCTACCAGAGAACTCCTGCAGCTGATAAACACCTTCAGCAAAGTGGCTAAATACAAAATTAACTCCAAAAAAGAAATCAGTAGCCCTACTTTATATAAGCGATAAATGGGTTAGGAAAGAAATTAGGGAAACGACATCCTTCACAATAGCCACAAATAATATAGTTGGTGCAACTATAATTAAGCAAGTGAAAGACTGTAACAAGAAGTTCAAGCCTATGAAGAAGATATCAGAAAATAGAAAGATCTTCCATGCTCATGGCTCAGTAAGATTAGCATAATTAAAATGGACATCTTATCAAAAGCAATCTACAGATTTGATGCAATTCCCATCAAAAAAACAACATAATTCTTTACAGATCTGGAAAAAGCAATTCCCAAAATCATATAAAAAATTTAAAAACTCAGGATACCTAAAATAATCCTGCACAATAAAGGAACTTCTTGAGGTATCACCATCTCTGATGTCAAGCTGTACTACCGAGCAATAGCAATAAAAACTGCATGGTGTTGGCATAAAAACAAACACGTTGATTAATGCAATACAAACGAAGACCCAGACATAAACCCACACACCTACAGACATTTGGTTTTTGACAAAAAAGCCAAAACCTAGCTGGATACCATGGCGCATGCCTGTAATCCCAGTGCTCTGGGAGAAGAGGCATCTCTCTTGAGTTTGAGGCCAGCCTGGTCTACAAAGTGAGTCCAGGACAGACAAAGCTATACAGAGAAACCCAGCCTCAAAAAGTAAATAAATAAATGGATGAATGAATGAATGAAGCAAAGAAACCAACAACAATACAAAAAAGAAGCCAAGGCTATACAGAAACTCAGTCTCAAAAAAACCAAACAAACAAAAACAACAAAGAAGCCAAAACAATGGAAAAATGAAAAAAAAAAAATCTTAAGCAAATGGTGCTGGTCTAACTGGATGTTTGCATGTAAAAGAATGCAAGCAGATTTATCTATCAGCCCACACAAAACTCAAATCCAAGTGGATCAAAGACTTCAACATTAAAGTCAGATATAGTAAATCCATTAAGAATAAATGGGGAATAGCCCTGAACTCACAGGAGACATCTTCCTGAACAGCACAGGCACTAAGATCCACAATTAATAAATGGGACCTCATGAAACTAAAAAACTTCTGAAGGCAAAGGACACCATCAATAGAACAAAACAGCAGCCTACATAATGAGAAAAGATCGTCACCAACCCTAAATCTGACAGATGACTAATATCCAGAATATATAAAGAACTCAAGAAATTTGACCCCAACAAACCAAATAACCCAATTAGAAAATGGTATACAGAGAAAAAGAAAATTCTCAACAGAGTTATCTCTAGTGGACAGTAAACACTTAAAAGAAATCCTCAACATCCTTAGTCCTCAGGTAAATGCAAATCAAACCTATCCTGAGATTTCACCTTACACCTGTCAGAATGGCTAACATCAAAACCTCAAGTGACAGCACATGCTGGTGAGGATATAGAGCAAGGGGAATACTCCTCCTTTGCTGGTAGGAGTGTAAACTTGTACAACCACTTTTGAAATCAATCTGGCACTTTCTCAGAAAATTGGTAATAGCCCCATCTCAAGACCCAGCCATACCACTCCTGGGCATATACCCAAAAGATGTTCCAGCACACAACAAGGACACTTGCTGAACTATATTCATAGCAGCTTTATTCCTAATAGCCTGAAACTGAAAAGGCCTACATGTTCCTCAAGTGAAGAATGGATAAAGAAACTGGTACATTTATGGAATGGAATACTACTCAGCCATTAAAAACAAGGACATCATGAAAATTTCAGGCAAATAGATGGAACTAGAAAAGATCATCCTGAGTGAGGTAACCCAGAAGCAGAAAGACATACATTGTATGTATTCACTTACTTATAAGTGGATACTAGCCATAAAGTACAAGATAACCAGGCCTTAATCCACATACCCAAAGATGGCAAGGAGGGTCCCTGGGAAGATGCTTGAATCTCACTGAGAAGAGGAATTAGAAGTCTGATATAGATGGAGGGATGGAACTGGGTAGGGGAGGGGAACAGGGAGGAAGATAAGGAGTTGGGATGGGGGAAGTCTGAGAAAGAGAATAGAAACCACCATGTGTGTGGGTATTTCTGGGGTGGGGATGGCTTCCAGGAGTATATAGGGTGACCCTACCTGAGACTTCTACCAGCTGAGGATTTGGAGCCTGAAGAGGCCACCTCCTATAGCCAGGCAGGACTGCCAGTGGAGGGAGGGGGATACCAACCCACCATAAAACCCTGGGCTCAAAGACTGCCCTCCTTACTGGAAGTACAGGGATAAAGATAGAGCAGAGATTAGGGAAACATACAACCAATGACTAGCCCAACTTGAGACCCATACCATGGGAGAGAGCCAACCTGACACTTTTAATGATATTCTGCAATATTCGCAGACAGAAGCCTAGCATAACTGTCTTCTGAGAGGCTTCATTCAGCAGCTGACGGAAACAGCTGCAGAGACCCACAGCCAGACAACAGGTGGAGCTAGTTGTAGGGGAGAATTGAGGGAGCCAGAGGGGTCAAAGATACCACAAGAAGACCTGCAGAGACTGAACCACCTGGGCCCATAGAGACTGAACTACCAGCCAAAGAGCATGCATGGGCTGGATCTGAGTTCCCGATAACATATGTAGCAGATGTGCAGCTTGGTCATCAAGTGAGTCCCCTAACAATTGAAGTAGAGGCTGCCTGTGACTCTGATGCCTACCTTTGGATCCCTTTCCCCTAGCTGGGCTGCCTTCTGGCTTCAGTGAGAGAGGAAGCGCTTAGTCCTACTGAGACTTGATGTGCCAGGATGGGTTGGTACCCTTGGCAGGGTCTCCTCTTCTCTGAGAAGGGTAAGGAGAAATGGGGGTGAGAGTGGCGTGAGGGAGGGACTGGGAGAAGATGAGGGAGAGGGTTGGTGTCAGGCTGTAAAGTGAGTCTATAAATTAATTATGTATTTGTCCAAATAGAATATATAATACCAGAGGGAATCTTAGTGGAAACAATGGGTAGGTTTTAGGTGATGTGATATATCAATGTAGGTTTATCACCTGTAACAAATGGAGCTGTAAGAGGGGTCACAGAACATATGGGAAAACTCCATACCTTCTTCTCTATTTTGTTGAGAGTCTAAAACTGTTTTGAAACTTCTACTAAAGATGAAACAGACTTCGGAGCTGGGAAAATGCCTTAGCCATTTCGAGGACTTGAGTTCAGATCCCTAGCACCCACAGCCATGAAAGCGCAAATCGGTAACTCTGCATGGGGGAGGCAGAGGCATAGGCTGAGGTAGAACTTTGGAGCTCACTGGCTAGCTTGTGTAGTCAAATAGATGAACTTCAGGTTCAGAATAAGGCACTGTCTCAAAAAATAAGGTAGAGAGCAATAAAGGCAGTTAACATTGACCACTGGCCTATATACAAACACACACACACACACCACTTTCCCCCTCTCTCTCTCAAGTCACTCATTAATACAATCATCCCTCTGTAACTGATACATTTTATAGCTTAGAATCAAACTTTAAATCATCGATATTAACATATATACTATTTGTTCCTTATCATCACTCCATAAACAATATAGTACAACATGTATTTAGATAACATTTGAATTATGAATAATCTACACATGATTTAAAGTATAAAAGCACATGCATTTTTATATGCGGGACTACTTGAGTATCCCTAAAATTTGGAATCCACAAGGTACCCTGGTACAACTTCACATATACCAAAGATTCAGTGTAAAGTTTTAACCTGTTCCTATTACTTAAACCTTTTACAAGCTTTCAATAGTTTTATATTACTAAGAACTACAAGATAAATCTATTTATATGTCGGAATGTACAGCACAATAATTTTCTGAAAATATTCTGTAAGTTCTTTTCTTTACATTCATAGTATCTGATTATAGATATTCTATACTAATACCAAATGGGCTCTTTGCACAAAAGACGTACTGTGGTTTTATGCATTTTAGCCCTGCCTTTATGTCTAGCAGGATGTGATGCTGAATTCTGTGGTTAAAATATTTGGCAACATTTAACATAGACTGGCTAATTTAAATCAATAAGCAAAACAAGACTGAAACTTGTTTTAAGAAAAAGAAGAAATAAAAAACCTACCCTGCCCCCCAAACTTTGAAACTATGCATGTTTTCTTTCCATTTACAAACATGAGTGGAAAGTTTTTACATAAGATTATAAACAACTGAGAGACCACAGAAAAATCCAGTCAAAACATTTGGTTAAGCTTAGGCTTTTGGGAGCTTTCCAGTTTCTTTGGAACAAACAAAACTTTCATTGTTTCCCTGATGGAGAAAATGGTTCTCAATAACTGCATTCAAAAAATATAAAATCATGTTAAAGCTTACCGATTTGTTTCTACATTTATTACTTTAATGCCCAGCATTGTTCCGTAGAGCACAAAGTGTCCAGTTTCATCAAAAACAATATTAATTAATCTGACAGCATCCACCTTCTCCAGTTCACGTTCCACAGCCATTCGTCGGCCAAATTCCATGTCTGGTAGTTGCTGCCTCATCTGCTGCAGTTCAGTAAACATCTACGAAATAAGCTGAGCGTTAACAAAATAACTACCTACATATACACTCACAGTTACACACATACAAATTAAGACAGTGAGCATTGACCAGAAACAGAACACAATGAGGGTCAATAAATATTTGTATATTCATATAATTTGAGACATTCTAAACCTTATAGACAGGAACATTGGTGAATTCAATCACAAATTGTAGTTCAACCGCCAATGTGGTTGTATCTAACTGTCATTCCGTCAGTCTGAAGCGTGAGGCAGGAGCACTCTGAGCTCTATGCTAGCCTTGGCTACACTGACTGTGTAGCTCAGCTTGGCCTACAGTATGAAAACCAGGCTCAAACAAAACAACATACAAATAACATTTTATATTACAGGGAGGTGTAGCTTACTTGTAGGTTAAGTGCTTAAGGTCCCTGTCACCAGCCCCTGAGAAAACTATAGTAATAGTAATTGATTTTTCTAACTTAAGAAAAAAACAAAACAAAACACTAAACCAGTTGATTTATATAACCAGTGCTTTCTTTACAAAAATGATATATCTGCCTGTTACAAGTCTCAGAGTAGCACTTTTAATGAAATATTACCCAAGTCACATAAGCAATCAAAATTTTTAGTGGGTTCATTACACAAAGTAAAAAACAGCTGGGATTTATTTTATCCAACCTAATATACACAAAATATTACCATTTCCATAACAGTTAATAAAACTGAGAAACCTTTTTATACTCCTGCTTTGTAATCTTGTATGTATAGTCCTTTTGGTGCATCTTTATTTGGTCTAGAAAGCAGCTGGACCTGCTAGTCTATACTTGTAGTCCTCGCATTCGGGAAGATGAGGAAGGAGAATAGCCTGTGCTATACAGGAAGTTCCTGGCCAGCACAGATGACAGAGTGATATCCCATTCCCTCACCTCCCCCAAACAAACAAACAAACAAACAAACAGTGAGTCACATAAACAGTAGCTATTCATGTAAGGCAATTCAGCTGCATATAGTTTATGAAATCCTATATAAGAATCATGAAGAGAACATAAGGCGAATACTGAATTTTGCTGAATTAACTTTTAAAGAAGGTTTTTTATGTTTATACATATGTTTGTGTGTATCTCTGTAGATGTACACGTGTATGTGGAGGCCGCGGAGGCCAAAAGAGAATGTAAGATCTCCTGGGGCTGGAGTAACGTAGTTGATAACTGTCTAACCTGGGTCCTGAATTTGGGGCTTGTGCAAGAACAGTAATGCACCCTTGATCACTAAGCAATCTCTCCAGGCCCCTCTTGAGTAACTCTACCATTTTGCTATATCAAAATTTTGATATCAGAAACTGTTTCAAGTTATTTTGATAGTAGCAGTAAAGATTACTATCAGATAAATGTGTTTAGAAAAAATGTTTTTATAAGTACCCTTTATAGTTTGGAAATTTGGTTTACTTTTGATATTTAATACACAATTTTCAATATGTGGGTTATACCAAGAATACGTTGTGTTAGTATTCCAAAAGCCTTATAAAAGATAAGATAAACAATCTTTTTAGTCAGCATTTTAGACATGTAGGACATCAGTAGAATTCAAAGCTAACTATTATAGATGATAATGAGCTAGACTTACACCCTACTTATTTACATGTTTCTTTCATGTTTAGGTTAACTAAAATCTCAACTTTTTCTAGACAAAGAAGAAAAATATACAAAACTACAAAAAAAAAAAAAGTTATGTTAAGAGTTTGAGTTACGAGTACACGATCTTACAGATCGGTTTTCTCATCTCTGGTTACCACTTATTTATGTGCCCTAAATTGCCTAGAATGCTGTAATACTTTTTAGTAGTGGGAGAGTCATGATTTTTTTTTGCTGAGAACTTAGCTTTTAAGATACAGTTCTACAGAGAGCCATCTATCCATATGCATGTATTTCATAAGTATCCAACTTGGAAAACACCTCAACAGAATCTTTTACAATATTCTGGTATTCAACATATGGCCTCTGTGATACAGAACTCTACTGACACGTTCAGTGATCCTGCATATTACAGTTAATAAATACGAAAAGGTAAAACTTCACATTAAATTTCTATTTTACTAAGACTACTTAGTTTTAAGTCACTGCAGTTTTTCCACTCATGGTAGGCAGACATCTCCACAAACCCAAAAAGCAGCCCTGTGGAATCTGGGATTCCAGTTATTACTACTTTCTATACACATTTATACTTATGTTTGGTATTGCAAAGAATTAGTTTAAGTGATACTTTGTTTTCTTCTACCAAACTCTCATTTTCAATCTCAACTTCTTTTATAGCTCTACTCCTAATCTTCTCGACACTTTAGTCCTCTCACCTCAAAAAATGCTGAATATCACACAATCCATGTAGAGAAGAGCTTCAATACAAGGCTAAAGACAAGTAAGTACCTTTACTGTGCTGAGAAAATAACCATCAACACATATGCCTATGTATAAAAATATCTTTTATGAAATAGCCAAACATAAAGACTATTAGACTATTAGATTTAATTGCACTTACACTTAATGACTCGTCGAAGACCCTCATTAGTTTTCCAGTTAAAAACCTGAAAATTCTAACTTTTCGGTCTGATCCAATGGTTGCTATTTTCTTCCCATCAGGAGAAAAGCATATGCTGGTTGGATACGCCTTACACTTGGCAAATTCATATAAATCTGTGTCTGTTTTATACTCCCAGTTCACATTTTTAGGAAATTTATATTCATGTGGAGGTCCAGTCCAGTACTCAATCATTCCAGATTTGTCAGAAGACACCACTGCTCTGTAAACTGGGTTTAGTCTGATTTGAGTGAGAGGTGACACATGCAGTTTGTCAAAAATATGAAGTGGCTGGCTATCTCCTCGACCATCATAAATGAAAATTTTTCCTGTACTCTTCTCGGAAGCAGCAACTGAAGATATGGCATCTCCTGGGCAATATATCCACTCACATTGTCCAGGAGAATAGCTAAAGCAGGTAAAAATTGAAGAGGAGAAAAAGAAAGGTCAATACAACGAGCATTTCTCCCTAGCCCATCACCAAAAATCAAAATGTCCTGTAAAGGATCGGGGGGGCACTACTCAGAAAAGCTAGCAAGTTTCTTTTTACTTTCTTCTTTTTTTTCTTACAATGCTAGGATAGAATCTAGGACCTCTTGCATATTAACTGCTCTACCTTTGAGCTATTCCCCAGTCCTTAATTTCCTTTCTCATGTTATCAGTGTAAAAATAATAATGTCTGATAGCACCAAATCACAACAGGAGAATTGTATAGTTACTTTTATTGAGTAAATAGGAAACATAATCATGTCTGGGCCTTAAGGTATTCTGAGGCATTGGGTGTCTATAAAACAGTTTATATGTGTAACTTTTTAATAGTTTAGCCATGTAATAGTATACTTTGTAAATCCAAAGAAAGCTATTGTTTTATCTTGATATTAAAACTGTAAGCATCGAACATATTATACGATGAACAATGTGCAAAAAAGAACTTGATGCATTTAATGTACATAGGAAACTTTCAATATGTGTTGTGTCCTGCAAAGTACTCAGTTTTAAAGTTATAATGTTAGACCAATCACCATGGTGTTGATGCTTGATACCTTTTTTGAAGTCTTCATTTAGAATTTCTATCAGTTCCTAAAATAGACTCTTCAGTATTCTCAAAGAACTAATGTTCAATTATTTGTTATTTTTAAAAATAGCAAATGTCAAAAAAAATAGCAAATGTCTGGGGAATAAAAGAGAAGATAAAGTAGTGGTATTTGCAACCAAAAAAAAAAGAAAAAGGGGAAGAGATCTAACTAAACAGAGTAACTCTGGTTTTTAAACTCCAAAATTTAGATTTGAACTATAGATATGCTGCAGTCCACCGCAGGACTTTTTAGATAGTCTTCAAGAGTTAAATTCAAATGAGCTCATAAGGCGCATGGCCTTCTGTGAAGAAAAAGCTATCCTGCTCCATCTCCCATTTTCTTTATCCAAGTGAGGAACTGGTAAGAAGCAGGGAAAGAGCTCTCAAAAGATATGAGTTTGCTGGCACTAGACTTTCGGTTTCCAAATCTCTAGAGCTGTGGGGTAAAAGCTTGTTTCTTAAAGATGTCTACCTTAAGGTCTTTTGTTATGGTGTTCAAATAAAGCGAGTTTCTAAGCATTCTGAAAATGGTATGACTTTTAAGCTGACATTTATTTAGATATGTTTATTTTTAGTAGGTTACCTTTTAAAAAGTCATGCTTAAAACAAAGTACAAGTCTTATAATAATACTATCCAAACACATAGTTTGAACATCACTATTGGTATACTCTGAAGTTTAAAACCAACAGCAAATTCTAAACTATAAACCATATAAAACACGAGTTTGTGTCTTAAAAGTAAATATAATATAGTAAGGAAGATACTCTATTAGTAGTTAGGCATGAGAGGTCTTCATCAATTTAAAAGTGGTATTAGCTCGATATGATAAATCTTATGATACTGTTTGAAAATTTGAAGCTGGGTGGTGATGGTGCACACCTTTAATCCGGCACTCAGGAGGCAGAGGCAGGTGGATTACTGTGAGTTCAAGGCCAGCTTGTCTACAGAGTTCCAGAACAGTTAAAGTTACACAGAGAAACCCTGATTCAAAAAATCAATTAAGAAAAAATGTGTTAATAGAAAAGCAGGAAAAGAAGCCTCCAAAAACCACAAGGATGATCCCTGAGCTTCCCATGATGAGATAATATATTCTGTTCAAAAGTAGCTTATGGTACGGTAAAGTTTAGTTTACAATTATACATATATACTGATATATAATATGTGCTTTATAGAAAACTTACCCAAGCTTCAGCATATTGATCATGTCAAAGTTCACTACATCAAATACCTTCATTGCTTTATCATCACCCACAGAACAGAACAATGCTCCCTCAGAGCTAACTGCAATACTCTCAATAATTCCTATTAAAAAAAACATTCTAGTAAATACATATAAAATAAATGTGCAAGACTCAAAAAGTAATATCACAATATTTTAAAGGAAATTTTAATTAGTACAGCTTAAACAGGAACTACAAAAATTATGAAACTCTTACCAAGGTGACTACGAAAATGTTTAACAAATTCAATTCCTTCTTCTATTTTTTTCCAAAATTTAACATGACCATCATGACTGGCAGTGATAATAAAATCTGTCCTGCATATATAAAAATTTTAAAGTTAACTTCCAAACAGATCTTTCAGTAATTTCAAAGCAAACATTCACTGACAGCATTAACTACTTCAATAATGCTTTTTTTTTTTTAAAGTTCTCATTTTAAGGCAACTTCATACAATGTGCAGTTTACACTAGTCTTGATTCTGTGATCCTTCTGCCTGCCTCTGCCTCTCCAGTGCTGGGTTCATAGGTGTATGCTACCACATCTAGTTGAGGGTTTTGTTGTTTCACCTTTTTTTTTTTTTTTTACATTTTCCTTTTCAAAGATCATTGTAGAAATAACAGCCACTAATATTAACCCTAAGAGGTAGGATTAGAATTATTTACCAAAAAATGAATGAATGAATGAATGAAAAATGAGTTGGGCCTGGTGGTATAAAGCTGTAATCCTAGCTACTCAGGAGGCTGAGGCAGGAAGGATATTCAAGCTATAGAGGCCGTGCAAAGCCAGCTTGCACAAGTTAACAAGGGATAGCCTGTCTCAAAACAAATTAAAAAACAAATGAAGAAATCTGTTGGAATCATTATACTTTAATATTTCTTATTGCTAAAATTACCCTAAAGATAGTCTTTTAAGGAAAATATTCTAGTTTTCAGAAGATTATAAAGACCCAAACCACTTGCACAAACAGAAATCCAACATAAATTTATTTCATGTTATTCAATATAATTTGAGAATTTTAAGAATCAAATGTTTTAAACAATATTTTTCTATCACATATATAAAAACTAAAACCATTTATTGAACACAGTGTACATACATTAACTATTTTACACTATATAAAAGTTAACTAGTCATACTAGTTAAATTTGACAATTAAATTTATTCACATCACACCACATCCATACTTGGTGAACGGCTTTAGATGTACTTAACCACAAACACACATACACACAAGCAACTTTTTGTTAAACTGTGTGGCTTGGATTAGAAAAGCAATGCTAATATCTATAAGTTGCTTTATAGATTAACAAGTTTGAACTGTATTTGGTCATAATTATCCTATTCTTATAATAAGAGATTTACATCTGAAATGCAATTTGTTTTAAGAGATCAAAAGTAGACAAAAGCATTCCATGCAGTTTTGATATTCATTGTCAATATCATCCAAGCCCCATCTGCAGTTCATCCACCATCCATTTTTCCACCAGCCTCCTGCTCTTCTTGTACCTATTTTGTCCTATTTGAATGCATTCATCTCAGCACATATAAAATGCTCCTTTAAAAAATACTGAATGTGAGCTGCCATGTGCTACTCAGTAACCAAGTGGGTTTCTTAGTAAGGGGAACAAGGGCTGGCTCTTTGATCACCTACCCGTCATGGGGGAGGCCGCCTTTCCAGGCCACAGAGGAAGACAATGCAGCTAGTCCTGATGAGACCTGATAGGCTAGGGTAAGATGGAGGGGGAAGAGGACCTCCCCTATCAGTGGACTGGGGGAGGAGTATGGGAGGAGATAAGGGAGGGAGGGTAGAATTGGAGGGAATGAAGGAGGGGGCTACAGCTGGGATACAAAGTGAATAAACTGTAATTAATATAAAAATACAAATTAAAATTAAAAAAAAATTGAATGTGGAGCTGGGCACTGTGGCGCATGTCTGTAATCCTAGCACTCAGGGAAGCAGAGGCAGGCAGATTGCTGGTGAGTTCAAGGCTAGCCTGGTCTACAAAGTGAGTCCAGGACTGCCAGGGCTACATAGAGAAACCCTGTCTTGAAAAACAAACAAACAACAAAAATAAAAATGGATGTTACTCTTGCTCACAGGTTCAAAATCCAGGTAAAGAATAGGAAGCTAGAACTTAACCTTTTATGTTCTTTACTGCCACTTAACTTTTGTACTCCAGTTTTCCTACCTATAAATGAAAATTTTATGACTCTTACAACTGTCCTTAAGATAAATGAGATAATTAATTAAATACACTTCAAATAGTATTTAGAAATATGTTAAAAACCAGGGTTACATTATTATTACATTTCTTTGAATTTTCCTATTCATGCTTTATCCTTTTCTGTTCGTTTTTTTTTTTTTTTTTTTCCAGAGACAGGGTTTCACTGTATAGCCTTGGCTGTCCTGGTACAAGCTCTGTAGACCAGGCTGCCCTCAAACTCAGAGATCTGTCCACTAAGCGTTGGTATTAAAGGTGTGCCCCATCAATGCCTAGAGCTGTTATTATCTATTTTGAAGGTCCTCTGATAATTCCAGGAGGTCAGAGTTAGCATCATCTTCCCTATAAACACCAGAGGCCAACTTATTATTTTTCCTATCTTAATACACTTTCTTCTTTAAGAACGCTCTGGTAACTGGTTCAACCATTATTGATTTTTAGCACCAAATGTACATACTCACACTAGGATGGCAGTTTACAAGGTCTATAACTCCAGTTCTGAGAAATCTGATGCCCTCTTTTGGCTTCTGTGGATACCCGGCTCACAAGTGGTGCAGACACACATGCAAAACACTCAAACACATGAAATAAAATCAAAATAGGTAAAAAAGTAAAATACACTTACTTGGTGCACACCACATGTGTGATAACATCTCTGTGCATGTAACTGCGCTCATACATGGATGCACTGGGGAGATTATCAAGATAGACTCTTTCGAACTCTAAAACTGGGGGGGGGGGGGTAAAAGTTATTTTAAAGAATGGAATTACATGATTATTTAAAATCTAAATTTTTGTATTCTCTTCTAAATTTTCTTTCAATAAACATATGGGATACAAAAATATCCAGTATTTGTTATACCTGCTATAATTTTTATTATTTCAGAAGTTACTCTGACAGGTTCTCAGGGATTATATAAATATTGTTTCAAAGACTTTATGTCTGTGACAGTGTATGCCAGGCATACACAGGTACCCAGTGAGATCAACTGAGGGAGATGAATCTATTTGAACTGAATTACAGGTGGTTTATGAGCTGGTATGGGTGCTGGGAATCAAACTTAATCTTTTGGAAGAGTCTCAAGTACCTCTAATAACTGGCTATACTTCTAGCTCCTGTTTTAAAGTTTTTGATAATTGTGAATGGTTCTGTCTTAATATGAAGGTTCAAAGAAATCTAAAGCTTTATGAAAATAATGCAATCTCTATTGTGTAACCATGTAGATCCCAATATTAGTATTAACTAAAAAGCTAACAGCTATTTGTAATTTATATGTTTATTTTTAAGACACCATTTCTTTATTAATTTGAATAATTGATAAAGAACTAAAACATGAAAATAAAATGAAATGTTTGGAAGTTTAGAGCTGAAAAAATCCTAGCACATTGTTGAGTGCATTTCATATATTTTTCTAAGGGTACAACACCTAGAAAAATAAATCAAGGAACATCAAAATTTCTTAATTTTATTATGAGCCATGATTAATTTTACTAGTAAAATCAATTTTAAAAGAGCTATTTTCCAAATAAAATGTTCAAATATATACAGTTGGTAAATTAAACATGTTAGGCTATTCCTATACAGCACACTCATAATTATGGCTGGCCAACTACTTTTTTATGTATTTTTTGAATAACAGAAATCCCCATGCTTATGTGTGGCTACTAACATTTGTTTAAGCCTTTCTTCTGTCCTTATACTATTTGCTAAAAGGAGAAGGTGCTAGTGTTTGGTGATAATTAAAAAAAATTCTTAAAAAGTTCCCTTTCTTAGTTCTCAGCTTGGAGCTAGATTATTAATGATATAATTCTATGAACTAAGGGCAATGAAAATGAGGGCCATAAACTTGATATGTTAAGGCAAAAAGTGCCCAGAACACTTTGAGCTTCCACAGCAGTCTTGGGTTGTATGGGCACTTTCACACATCAAAGAAGTATTCCATTATCTTTTTAATAACATTGTTTGTTGGAGTTTTCTGTAAATAACATTATTCTCTCTGTTCCAGATTGCTTCTGTTGTTGGTTAATTCATTTGGAATATGTTCAAGGGAGATGGACATAAATATGAAAAGACATAATTATTTTCCTTAAATAGTTTATTTTAAGATGGGAGATGGCTCAAAGAGTCAGGTTGCTTGTCTGACAACCTGAGTTCACTCTGTAGAAGTAGAAACAGCTCTGGAAGGTTGTCCTCTGGTCCCCACTCTTTTACTGTGTGTGTTCCTACCTCTCCAATCCCACCAACACATCCAATAATCATATCTCAAATATTAGATACAGCTCAATTTGGGGCTGGATATAAGGCTCAGAGGTTACTAGTACTGGCTGCTCTTCCATCTGTAACTCCAGTTCCAGGGTATCTGATGCCCTCTCTGGCCTCCTTGGGCCCCAGATACCCAACTGATATACAGGAAGGCAAAACACCCTTACACATAATAATAATAAAATAAATAGCTTAATTTAATGTACTGTCATACAACTATATGTCGTTGTGAAAGTGTACATACAAAAATCTAATTTTGGCTCCATTAAAAAATTAAAATTATTAAACATTTGTCATTTTAAATAAAGTTCCATATATTTTTGTAACAATTCTTTTGTTTGCAGTTTCAGGTTTGTTTTCTTCTCCCCTCAAGGCTATACGAAGAAGAAAGAGGAGAACAACAACATGAAGCAGCTAGCATGGTTAAAAGAGAGAAATTCAACGAAAACAACAAGCAGCTAGTATGGCTAAAGGAAAGAAATTATTCCAGGTAGAGATACTTCGTATCTGGGCAGTCATGTAGAAGAACCCACGAGCAAGGACAAAGTAGGGTTTTGAGATTGGACAGAACTGTGAGATGTGCTGGGGTTGTAAAGAGAGACAAAAAAAGACTTATAATTCGCGTTAGGGGGTGTGGGCTTTGTTCGGAAAGTGGAAAGATTTTAAGTAGTCCTTTCACAGTCAGAATTGAGCTTACACACAAATCTAGCAAGCTTGAGCAACTTTACTTAGGTTTGATAATTCTTTAGTAGACGACTCCAGATTGAAATTTTAAGTCTTTATGATTCTGAAAACCTGTACTCCTTCCCACAACTGCAAAATCAAAAATTAGGCTTCCTACTTCACGTGGTAGTTTAGAGGACAATAAAAGCACCCAAACACAAAAACACAGACCAGCTGAAACATCTACGATTAGTAGTTTGGGATCAAAAGTGTTACACAGTTCGAAAAACAATGGTCTTATAGTAAGAACAATTCCAATTCACTATTTGGGCACGAAATGTAGGACCGTCCTTCTACGCGCACAGACCCACAATCTCACTCCCTCATGCATGCACGCTTGCAATCAACCCTCGCACTCCGCCGAAGTAGCCTTCCAGCTTGCTCTCGGGCTCTCCGCAGCTACCTTTCCTCTTCTTGGCCAGTGTTGCCTCCACCGGTAAAGGCCCAACCCAGCGCTCTTCATTCTCATCATCATTTTCTTCGCTCCCCGCTACTGCCACTGCTAGTTCTCGCTCGCCGAGTTCCGTTTTCCCTGGTTCCTCTGGGTCCCGGCGCCTTCTTCGTTTCTGCTGCGAATCGCTACCACTCTCGGCCGCCATGTTGTCCGAGGCGTCAGGAGCGACGCGACAACCGAGTCTGGTCGTAATCCCGGAGCTGCGGCGCAGCCTTTTGGCGTCATCGGCCGAAAGCGGTTCCTGATTGGATGGGGTGGACCAGAGCTGATCCAATCAGCAAGCAGCGCGGGCAAACAACAGGGCCTGGCTGCGTTGACAGCTCACTGAGGAGGACCAGGGTACTGAGGTGAGTTGAATCCGGCTCTGGCTGGCTAGAACAGGCCGCAGGGGAGAGCGCTGTAACGGACGATGACAGCGCGCAGGTTTTGGGGACCCAGCCCCCCCCCAAATCAGACGCTTACAGCCTGCGAACTGGAGGCGTCGCGCTTCTCAGCCCCTAGGGCCTACGCCATTCCAGAACCTACCTGGTTACATTACTGTAATTTATAAGATGGGCTCCCGTTATGAGGAGATTCTTTTTTAATTCGACGAGTGTATGTATGTGAAGCTGGAAAATCAAAGAAGGGGTGGGTGCTGTGTTCTGTGTTTCCATTTGCCTGTTCACCAGCCAAGTCCGTCTTTAACGTATATAGTTAACGTTCGTTGTATGTAACTATTTCGGTGTCTCTATATTTCTTTATAGATTTTAGAATTTACTCATTAAATGCGATGCGATGGGTTGGTTTTTGTTGTTGTTGTTGTTTTTAGGATTTTAATGAAGATACAATAGGTCCACTTAGGGGGGTTGACATTTTTACAACATTGACTCCTGTGATACAGGGACATGTTATAGTGTTGTGTCTATCTTACAACTTCTCTGTTGGTAACTTACTGGTTAAGCAATACAATAATTTTTTAATTCTAATAGTAAAAAATACATTGGGGTGGTTTTATTCTGATTTGCATTTGACATTGTAACCTAGAGGCCTTCTTTGTTGTTATTTCTCTGTCTACAGCCTTAAAATGACCTAGTTTTGAATCTCTTGATATACAGTCATCTCCTATTCTTTGCAACAGCCATCTAGTAACCTCATGTCACTTTTAATTACTTGAAAAATTTTAGCTCTTGGATGACTATAATCCTTTTTAACGTGCTACCATTGTTTTAATTGGGCCATGATTTAAAGTGGGCTAATATCCAAAATTGTTTTATATTCTTTGAGTTCTCTTAAAGTTAAAAAACAAAACAATTTTGTGTACCTTTCCCCCCTACTCAATTTTTGGTTGTAAACCTTAGTCTTTTTCTCCAACCCCTGTTCCCTATTGTTTTATGTAGTCCTGTAACTCCTTATGTATACCACGCTGTCCTTGAACTCATACAGATCCACCTGCCTCTGTTTCTGCCTCACGAGTGCTGGGATAAAAGACATGTGCTACAACAGTTGGCTGTATACGCTCTTAAACTTGGAATTCCGTCTCTGTACATTTATTCATAACTGATTACCTTAGTTACCATTTTACTTACTAGCAAGACATAATTCAGACAACTTCCACAAGCTCTTACCAACACATCCGCTCACCTACCTACATCTTGTACTCATACTGTTCTACTGACCTTCCTATTACAATGGAACTTAGTTTATTTTTATCCATTCTTCAGTTGGTGAACACCTAATTAATTCCATATTTGGGCTGTTGGGAATAGTGCTGTAGTAAACAAGAGATAGATATCTTTTCAACACACTAGTTTGTTGTTGTTGTCTATATATCTAGTAGTGGAATTTCTGGATCCTACGGTACTTAAGTTTCTAGTTTTTGCTGTTACATCTATACTCTTTTCTATAATGGTTATGCTAAAATATTCCCTCCAACAGCAGTTTGTTCATGTTTTTTCTGTAGAAAGGATTTTTATTACTCACTGCTACATTTAGCAAATGGTTATTAAATGCATGTATCTTTTTTTACTTTAGTTTTTCCATTAAGGTGAAGAAAATTATAAAGGATATGTCAGAGACTCAACAAGAACTAGATGCAGATATTACTACAGATGGGGACGTTGTTATAGATAATGAGGAAGAACTTATTAAACAATGTGAAGAAATGTGGAAAGACATGGAAGAAGTAAGTATCAATAAATAAAAGTGATATATTAGATAATATAAGATTCACATTAGGCTGGAAGAGATGGCTGAGAGGTTAAGAGCAGTGGTTGCTCTTCCAGAGGTCTTGAGTTCAATTTCCAGCAACTACATGGTGGCTCACAACCATCTATAATGAGATTTGGTCCCTTCTGCTGACATGCAGGCAGAATACTGTATATATATAATAAAGAAATAAATATATATATATTAAAACTTCTTAGGAAAGAAACAATGTTAGTTTCCTAGTAGCTATTATTTTATAATTTATTTATATAGATTTCATACCCAAAAGCATTACCTTAAGAAATTTTATGCAAGGTAAACTATATAAAGAGAGAAAAATGATGGTAGTTTTTGCCCTCAAGGAGATTTATAGAGGCAATAGACATTCATAATATTGTATATGATGCACCAGTAACAGTATTATGACATAGATATGGGCTGCAGGATCTATTTAAATTTCCGCATAAGATTAGGAAAATAATCAGACTAGTTCAAAGTGAATATATCAAAAGGAAAACAGATTCTGTATCCCATATTTATATGTTTTTTTTAAGGAGGGTGTTGTATTGGTTTAGAATAAAAAGGGTTAGAATAAAAATTGTCTATGGATTATAAGTGTGTCACTTTTTCTTTACTTTTAAATCAAGTGTCAGAATAAATTATCACTTACTGGAACCGAGACACTCACTAACTCAAATGCTCAGGTATGAACTTTGTATTCCATTCAAGAAAATAGGTAAGCAGAATTCATTCTTTTCGGATAAAAAGTTTGTCTGTGTATATTTATTTTAGCATAACAGCTTTGTTAATTCCTATATTTTTTAATTAAAAATAAATTTGTGTGTGCATTTGATGGGGATGGTGGGCCATTCATGCTACAGCATGTGTATGTGTGTTTGTGTGGTGGGGAGAGGTCAGAATCAGGGATTGAATTTAGAAGGCCAGGCTTATGCAGCAAGCAGTTTTACCCGCTGAACCATCTCACTGACACTAGTGCTTAAATCCTTAAACTCTTCTGTTTAAAATAAAAAACAAACCCAAGAACTAATTATATGTTGTCACCAATAAACACACTTATCCAGCAAAGCTGCCCCAAAACTTAGTATCAAAGGATGGAGAAAAATACCAAGGAAATAGAAAATGTAAACAAACAGGCATATTCATCCTTATATCTGACAAAAAAAACTTCAAACCAGAACTGATTAGAATAAATACAAAGGGACACTACATGTTAATAAAAGGAGCATCGACTTTTACGCACCAAATATCGGAGCTCCAAATGTAATTTTTATACCTATAAAAATGTTTTAGAGTCTGTACATATACCTATGTTCTATAAAGGATCTAATTGAATATACCACTTTGAAATGCATTATGTGTTAGCTAACGTGTCATTTTTCTTGGAAAATATGATTTCTTTATTATAGAAATTAAGACCTTACTAAATATGAATCGTTGGCCATTACACCTACAAAGGTACACGAGAGGTTTTTACATAGTGCACCAAGCACTGACTTTGAGTGGAAAGTTTGTATACTTGTAAACATGTACTTTCCTAATTTAAAAACAACCAAAGAATATAGTTTGTGGTTTCCTGTTGTGTTGAGAGTCCTCAAGGTCATTTATAAGTTTGATGATTCTCAAAGAGGATGCACAGGATTCAGTATATAGTCTACTTGTGGCTAAGATTTATTATAATGAAAAGATGCAGAGTCAAATAAACAAGGGGAAAAGGTACATGGGATAAACTTGAGGAAATGTGATGAACTCTCAGGATTTGTTTCAATAGAGTCACTTAACACCTTAGGTTAGCCTATCTACTTGTGATGTGAAACACTGTTTACCCTCAGAGAAACTTGATGTCCATGAACTGGTGATATGGTCAGTCTCTACCTAATAGATACCAGAATACCAGGAAATAAAGCAAGTATTCAACATAAACATTCAAACATTGTTTGCTTGAATAGTTTTGGCATTGTTAAGTCACCCTTAAAGATTTAGGTTTTTGGAAACCATCTTGAAATCATTCCATGTTCATCAATTGAAGTCAAGGACTGATGCTATGAGCAGACCTTTTAAAATAGCAGTTTGTGCTTTGCTTTGATACCTCATTTCTGTATGCATAGTACCTTCATATCTTTAGCACTCAAACTTAGTTTCCTGTATTTTGTTTTTTTTTTAAAGGCAGGGTATCATGTAGCATACCCTGGCCTTGAACTTGCTATGTTGTTAAAGTTGATCTTGAACAGAGTCTCTGAGTGCTGATTTGCAAGCATATGTCACCTGACAATTTTTTTCTGATGCAAAAAGTTAGGCATTTTTATGGAGAAAACTTTTATATTTTATTACTTTCAAAATATTATGCTGTTTTACTTTTAGAGTTGCTTACTTTTATAGCATAATCAAATTTATCATTATACCAAAACCACATTCAACATTGTTTGTCTCAGGTTAAGGTATATACATTTTCCAAACTACTAATGTATATTAAAAAATAACTGATATGTGGCTCTAAAATCAGTCTTATCATTATCTTCACATATATATTTTGTTTTGTTTTGTTTTTTGCAGCACTACTAAAAGTTTTTAATATTTTGAAAGATCACAGAGAGGAAATCAACATATTTAATGAAAATTTGACTGCAAATGCTGGCAAAGCATAGCATGCTGTTTTTTTTTTTTTTTTTTTTCTTTTGGGGGAGAATGTCTTGTTATGTCAGCATGGTTGAGGGATGTTTTTGTGTACTATGTATATTAATGATGATTTCTGTACCCAGAGATCTGGTTACTAAAGTCATTATTCTGAAGCATCTTCTGTCTTGGTATGTTGTAAACTTTGTTCTTCATCACCCACTGAAGAGCTGAACAGCCAATAGCTGGGCAGGAGAGGATAAGGCAGGATTTCCAATCCTACTGAGGGTGTCCCAGGTGGGGAACAGAGAAGAGAGTCACCATTGGTACTCTGATTCCACAGCAAAACTAAGCTGGCAGGTAATGGGCCATGTGTTAGGAAGTAAGCCAGGTCAGTGTTAAAATAGCTGAGTATCTTCCCAGCTGTAGTGCCTGAACTTTTAATGAATATAACGTTTGCCATTCAGGATTTGGACAGGTATAGAAATACACATTGCATTTTACATTTGGCGCCAGTTTTTTATGCCTGCTCTAGCTCCCAAATAATGACACGGAGACTTTTATATATATTAAAAGCGTCTGCACTCTTGCTGGGCAAATACTCAAAATAGCTATTTTATCCTAACTATGCCGGCCTGGCCTACTTCCCAGCCATGTGGCCCGTTTCCTGGGTTTCCTGCTATCTTAGTGCCCCCTTGCTATTCCTTCTCCCTCCGTGTCCCCAATAGGGACTCCCTTCTCTGTTCCCCACCTGATTCCAGATGACAACCAGATCTCTGGGGATAGAAATCAACATTTGTATGCATAGTGCACAAAAAAAGTCCTTGAGCTCAGCATTGTGGGGTTTTTTGTTTTGTTTTCTGAAAGTTTATTTAGGAAGTACATGTGATGTGCTTAGGTTCTTTTAGTTTTGATAGTAAAGCAGAATTCTTTATTTTCAAAAGCATACCACTACTTCAAAAAGCCATTTATGAGCTATAGTTAGTATGGTAATAGAATATGCTTGGTGGTGCTATTTTCTCAGCTATTTACTTGAGAACTAGTATTACGGTATTGATTATATTTTCGTCAGTATTCTACAAGGGATAACTTGAAGTCTTTATTTTTTTAATAGCTTTCATTACTTATTATGCAAATGAAATGTTTGACTGCTGAACTTGATCAATGGAATAAAAGAACACCTGAACGTAAGATTCTTATTTTTAGGTTATATTTTTGTATACAAATTAATGGGATATTAAATTAATGGCCTCAAGAATGACAAGATCCATTTGTTCTTGAAATTTTCCATTGTTGTTGATACTAGGACCCACTTCATTTTTCTTTCTTTTTTTATATTAAACTCTTATGTTAGAGTATAATAACCTGAGCTATTAAGACTTTACTATAGTAATTATTTTCCCTAAAAGCCATTGCCTTGTATTCAATAGAAACTATGAACTGTTAAGAAATGAAACTGACATAGTGGAAAATTATTTTGAATGCTTTTCAGAATAGGAAATGTAGTTTTTAATGCAATTTCTTGACTTGTCCCATGGGAGTCAAATATATTTTTGCTTGTATTTAAAGAATAGAAGATGACTAAAAATGTTATAGTTGTAATACTCAACTAGTAGATATTATTATTATTATTAAAGTCTGAGCTTCCTGTGTCATATGTTTTTGTATCTGGTTTTCTATAGATTGCTCTGTCTTTTTTCTGTATCTATTTCCTTTTTCTCCTCCCATTACTTCTTTGACTCATCCCACCGCAATCACTTTTAGTTTTAGCCTCCTTTTTCTATATTATTCTTTGTGCCAGTTTTGAGGATTCTTCATGTAGCAGTTTTAGGCTTGCTTTCTTTGTTTTTTATTGTTGTTTTTCTATAGATAGTCTCATCTATATCCTTGGTTTTAGCATTTCTGGTAGGAATATAGTGGTATAGAGTTTTAATTTTAAAATTTGCCTTAAACCGTAAATACATTTTCTTTCTTAGCAATATATTTGAGCACCTCTTATGCAGCTATTAAAGTAGGTATTCTTCAGAAACATGTACCCAGCTGTTGTTTTTTGTTTTTTTCAGAGATAGAGTTTCTGCTATGTAAACATTTCCCACAGTTAGCCTAGAATTTAGGGTGCTTGTGCCTCAGCCTCCCATGTACTAGTATAGTAAGTATGTACCACTATCATACTTAGATTTATTCAGCTGATATCCTACATGCTATATCAGCATTATATTTTAAGCTTCTGTGTGTTACATCTTTAATAATGACTCCTGAATAAGTTTACTAAGGCTGTGACAAAGAATTTTGCAAAATATAATGGAATGTGTAGCTTAAACATAGGAAATTTGCTTTATCATAGTTCTTCTAGATGTTAGCAGTCTGCAGTAATAATTTGTTTTATTGTTGTTACAAAACACCTGACAAAAGCAACTTAAAGAAGGAAGGGTTTTGTCTTAAAGTTTTAGGGGATGTAGCCATGGCAGAGAAGGTAAGGTGACCGGAGCAAGAATGCTCTGCTCACTTTGTCTCCAGTTAGGAAGCAGAGACTTAAAAGCTTATGCTCAATTTGCTTTATGTTTTTTGTTTGTTTGTTTGTTTGCCATGGAATAGTAACACACACATTGTGGGTTCCGTCATATTTCAGTTAACCTAATGTAGAAAAGTCTGTCACAGCTTTGTCCTGAGCTTCATTTCCATGTGATTCTAAATACATTGACAGTAAAGATTAGCCTCACGTGGGCTAAGATCAAATTGTCAGCTAAGCTGATTTCTTCTGAGGCTTTAAATGAGCATTGTACCATTAGCCTTCCATCACTAAGAAAATACGTGTGATAAGTTACCCAGAAAATGCCCTAGATGTTCTGATTAGAATTAGACACACCTATTCCTTGGTAGCAATGTTAGGATACATGTATCAGAGCAAACTGTTCAAATCATGACAGGGTCCCATAGTCTTCAAAGTCATCTGCCAATAATCAAAAAACTACACAAGATCCCTCTCTTCAAGGTTTTATAACACCTCCCAGTTAGGACCTTTGGGAAACATTTATTTACGCTACAGCAGTCATCTTATGTTGTCTTCATATGTGTGTCCCTGTGCATCTCTCTGTCTAATCTCATTGGATTAGTACTCACTCTAATAATATCATGTTAACTTAATTGCTTATTAGTGAAGTCATATTTTGAGTGATAATAGGTATTAGACTTTAAACGTGAATTTGGGTTAGGAGCATACTCCAATCTGTAATAATTTCTACATATATGTTCAAACTAGACTTCTTGCAACATTGGCCTCAGATTTTTTTTTGTACCTCCTAAATCTTATCTAAAATATCCAATTCATGATACCTCCAGTTCATGAATTGGTATTTGATGAGCAGTTCAGATTTCTCCTAGATTCTTCTTTATATTTCAAACATGTTGAGCTCAGCTTCCACTTCAATCATCAGTCTACTAGGTCAGTATGATTGATGAGCTTTTTATTAGTCTCTTATCAATGACTTTTTTCATCATTGTAACTTTGAAACTTAAAAATTAAGAGACAATTGAATGAACCCCAGTAGACTTAACAACTGTTACTAAAGTTTTGGATTTTTTTTCAAAGTTGTATGAAAGAGCATATTTAGTTACTATCTCAGTTTTTGTAGGTCAACAGTCTAAGTGTATTTATAATCTTAAAAGGTTTTATAGGTCAGGAATCAACACAGCTCTGTCCTCTGTTTAATGGTCTCAAGGTTAAAATAATAGATTCTCATTGAAGACTACTAAGAAGCTTAGATCTATTTCAAAGCTTTTTTCAAGTTAAGGTGATTTATTTTCTTCTGATTGTGGAAAGTCATGGTAGTTTCATTTCAGTGTGTGTGTGTTGGGGGAGTATATACATGTGTGGGTGGATACATTTGTGTGCAAATAGGTGTAGAGGTCACTGAACAACCTTGGATGTTATTTCTCGTATGTCATCCAGTTTTCTTTTTTGAGGCAAGGTCTTTTCACTGGCTTGGAGTAGACTAGGCTAGCTAACTAGTGAGCCCCAGGGATTCATCCCAGTCTCCCATTCCCTGGGATTGTAAGCCCATACCACCATGCTCAGTTTTTTCTTTTTCTTTCCTTGTTTTTTTTTTTTTTTTTTTTTTTTTAACATGGGTTCTTGGGATCAAACTCATGTCCTGGTGTTTGCAAGGCAATTACTTTGCCAGTTAAGCTATCTTTTAACCCTGCCCCATGTTCTTAAACGCTATGTGGTAGGCTTGATGGACGGCTGTGACTTAGCATAAGCAGTTGCGCCAGTGTGTGCGGACCCTTACACATTTGCCTTGGTTTTCCTTCAGTGACTTTTCTTGTACTTGTACCTGATCTTGGTGCCAGTTTTCATTTGAATCCATTGGAAAATCGTTTGATTTTTGCTTTTGTTTTTGGCCAAAAAAAACCACTTGATTCTGAAAGTCTTATGTGAAGACATGGCAAAAACAAAAAAGTCAGGCATATCACTCAAGATGACAGGAGAGGAGAAAGCTTGTTGTTTTTGTTTCAAGTATTTCAGTCATTCTTTTTATGGTTGATAATTAATGACAAATTCTGTAAATTTGTCTAAGTATCTTTTTTTTTTTTTTTTTTTTTAGTTTTGTTTTCTGAGACAAGGTTTCTCTGTGTAGCCCTGGCTGTCCTGGACTGCTTTGTGGATCAGGCTGGCCTTGAACTCACAGAGATCCGCCTGCCTCTGCCTCCCTGGGTTCTGGGATCACAGGCGTGCGCCACCACACGTGGCTCCAGTACCTTTATTTCTTCATTCTTAAAGAACATTTTCACTGAGTGTGCAATTCAGCGCTATCTTCCTCAGCACCTGAGGAATCTACTGCTTCTGCCTTCCTGTCTACCAATAAGAGATGTACTGTTTTTCTCATAACCCTTCCCCTATAAGTAAGGTAAAATATTATTTTCTATGTATACTTTTCTTGTTGTTTTTCCTGGCTGCTTTGAAAAATTTTAGCTTTCAGATTAATTACAACTTGTCTTGACATAGGGGTCTTTAGGTTCATCTTATCTGATGTTCACATTCTTAAATATGAAGAGTTACGGCTTTTGCAAAATTTGAGAAACATTCTGACATTATTTCTCCATACTTTTCAGCCTCTTTATAACCCTTTTCTTCTATTCTGAAGTTCCAGTAACAGGAGATAGTTATAGTTACTGTTATAGTTCCACAGCTTTCCTAAGATTGTTTTTGAAATGTTGAATAATAGCAAAATACACATAAAATTTAGTGATAATAAATAAATAAATACATAAATACACATAAAATAAATAAATAAATACACATAAAATTTAGTGATAATAAATACATACATACATACACTGTAAATAGTCTTTAAAAGTCTTTGCATTGTTGAAATGGGTTAGTATGCTCCATCCCCATGCTATTCTTAAAAATACTAACAATGACAGACAAAACAACCCATTTCTGTTTTTGTTTATTTGTTTCCATATAGGTAGATAAGTATAGGATTTATTACTACAAAAAAAAATAACTTCAGTCCATTATTAAGCACGCTTTTGAGGCCTTGGGAGAGAAAAGAGCTAAGAACACAAAGTGTAGATATCAAATTTATCTAGTATTATATACTTGAGATATAATGTATAATGTATAAAGATATTAATCTAAAAGTCTTAAAATTTAATTTATAAAAGCTTGGTAATACATAAGTGGAATGGAAAAGAGTTATCTCAGGAAAGCCACAAAGTTAAATTCCTGAGATTTACCTGATGATATGACTTTGTTTTATTTTTGTAGTAACACACCTGACTGAAGATGTTTTGGTATCATTAGGAAAAGAAGAGGTGAGTTATTTATGGTATGTAGTATTGCCAAATGATTTATAATTAGAACTGTGTTAGACCAGATTATAACATGAGAAGTAAGCTAAACGATTCAAACACTACATTAAAATTTACATGTTTTATTGAACTAAATATTTTAAAGGTTTGGATGTTCTTTATTTTTACTGTTCAGGTATACATGTGTTCTGTACATGTGAGAGTGTGCATATGGAAGTCCAAGGACAACTTTGGCTGTGGTCCTCAACTTTTACCTCTTTGAGACAGGATTTTTTTTTCCTGTTTGCCACTGAGTGTTCCAGGATAGTTGGCTTACAAACTTCTAAGGACTCTCTTGTTTCCACCTCCCATTTTGCCATAGGCATGCTGGGATTACAGACTATGGTTTGGAGCTTTCTCCCCACCAGAAATTAGTTCTTTGCCAAAATCTGCAGCAGATGATTCCATAAAAAGCATCAGCTTGATATCCTTCAATTCAGCTCAAAATTTCATGATTTCCTTGTTTTTAATTGCTGAGTAGTATTCCATTGTGTGAATGTACCACAATTTCTGTATCCTTTCCTCAGGTGAGGGACATCTGGGTTGTTTCCAGATTTATTGCAAATAAAGCTGCTATGAACATGGTTGAGCAAATGTCCTTGTTGTATACTTGAGCATCTTTTGGATATATGCCTAGGAGTGGTATAGCTGGATCTTGAGGTAGCACTATTCCTAATTGTCTGAGAAAATGCCAGAATGATTTCCAAAGTGGTTGTACAAGTTTACATTCCCACCAGCAATGGAGGAGGGTTCCCCTTTCTCCACAACCTCTCCAGCATGTATTGTCACTTGAGTTTTTGTTGTTAGCCCTTCTGATGGGTATAAGGTGAAATCTCAGGGTTGTTTGATTTGCATTTCCCTGATAACTAAGGACATTGAGCACGTTTTAAGTGTTTCTCTGCCATTCAATATTCCTCTTATAGAGAATTCTGTTTAGCTCTGTACCCCATTTTTTAATTGGATTACTTGATTTATAGCTTTTTAACTTGAGTATTTTTTATATTCTAGATATTAGCCCTCTGTCAGAAATAGGGTTGGTGAAGATCCTTTCCCAGTCTGTAGGCTGTCATTTTGTTCTGACAACAGTGTCCTTTGCTTTACAGAAGCTTTTCAGTTTCATGAGGTCACATTTATTGATTTTTGATCTTAGAGCCTCAGCTGTTGGTGTTCTGTTCAGAAAGTTGTCTCCTGTGCCAATGAGTTTAAGGCTCTTCCCCACTTTTTCTTCTAACAGATTTAGTGTGTCTAGTTTTATGTTGAGGTCTTTGATCCACTTGGACTTTAGTTTTGTGCAGGGTGATAAATATGGATCTATTTGCATTTTCTACATGTAGATATCCAGTTAGACCAGCACCATTTGTTGAAGATGCTATCTTTTTTCCATTGTATGGTTTTGGCTTCTTTGTCAAAATCAGGTATCCATAGGTGTGTGTGGGTTTATTTCTGGGTCTTCTATTTGATTCCAGTGTTCCACACTAGTCTGTTTCTATGCTAGTACCATGCAGTTTTTATTACTGTTGCTGTATAGTACAGTTTGAGATAAGGGATGGAGATACCTCCAGATCTTTTATTGTAGAGAATTGTTTTAGCTATTCTGGGTTTTTTGTTATTCCATGTCAAGTTGAAAATTTTTCTTTAAAGGTCTATAAAGAATTGTATTGGTGATTTGATGAGAATTGTTTTGAATCTGTAGATTGCTTTTGGTAAGATGGCAATTTTTACTGTTTTAATCCTGCCGAGCCATGAGCATGGGAGTTCTTTCCATCTTCTGATATCCTATTTCTTTCTTCAGAGACTTAAAGTATTTTTCATACACGTCTTTGACTTGCTTGGTTAGAGTTACACGAAGGTACTTTATGTCCTTTGTGGCTATTGTGAAGTGTGTTGTTTCCCTAATTTCTTTCTCGGCCCATTTGTCTTTTATGTACAGAACGACTATTGATTTTTTCTTGAGTTAATTTTGTATCCAGCCACTTTGCTGAAGATGTTTATCAGCTGTGGAGTTCCCTGGTAGAATTTTTTTTGGTTCACTCATATATAGTATCACATCATCTGTAAATAGTGATACTCTGACTTCTTCCCTTCTGATTTGTATCCCCTTGATCTCCTTTGTCTTATTGCTCTAGCAAGGACTTCCAGAACTATGTTGAAGAGATATAGAGAATATGGGCATCCTTGCCTTGTCCCTGATTTCAGTGGGATTGATTTAAGTTTCTCTCCATTTAGTTTGATGTTGGCTATGTTTAGGTAAGTGCCTTGTATCCCTCATCTCTTCAGGCCTTTAAATGAGCAGGTGTTGGAGTTTATCAAATGCTTTTTCAGCATCCTAGGAGATGATCATGTGTTTTTTTTTCTTTCAGTTTGTTTATATGGTGGATTACATTGATGGATATCCATATATTGAACCACCCTGCATATCTGGGATAAAGCCTACTTGGTCATAGTGGATGAATCTTTGATGTGTTCTTGGATTCTGTTTGCGGGTATTTTATTGGGTATTTTTGCATCAATGTTCATAAGGAAGAAGATTGGCCTGAAATTCTCTTTCTTTGTTGGGTTTTTGTGAGTTTTAGGTACCAAGGTAACTGTGGCTTATAGAATGAGTTTAGTAATGTTTCTTCTTTTTCTATTTTGTGGAATAGTTTGAAGAGCATTGGAGTTAGCTCTCCCTTGTAGGTCTGGTAGAAATCTGTGCTAAAACCATCTGTCCCTGGGCTTTTTTTGGATGGGAGACTTTTGATGACAGCTTCTATTTCCTTAGGGGATATTGAACTATTTAATTTAATTACCTGATCTTGATACAGCTTTGTTAAGTGGACTCGATTAAGAAAGTTGTCCATTTAATTTAGATTTTCAAATTTTGTGGCATATAGGCTTTTGAAACAAGATGTAAAGATTGTTTGGATTTCCTCAGTGTTTGTTGTTATATCCCCCTTTTCATTTGTGATTTTGTTGATTTGCATAGTGTCTCTCTGCCTTTTAGTTAGTTTGGCTAAGGATTTGCCTATTTTGCTTTTCTCAAAAAATCAGCTCTTGGTTTCATTGATTCTTTGTTTCTAGTTTATTATTTCCAGTGGTGTACTCCTCTTGGGTGTTTCTGATTCTTTTTTTTTTTTTCTAGGGCTTTCAGTGAGCCGTGAAGTTGCTTGTTTGATATGTTTCGAATTTCTTTATGAGGGCACTTAGTGCTGTGAACTTTCCTCTTAGCACTGCTTTCATTGTGTCCCATAGGTTTGGGTATCTTGTGCCTTCATTTTCATTGAATGCTAGGAAGTCTTTCATTTCTTTCTTTTAGTTCTTCCCTGACCCAGCTGTCATTGAGTAGCGAGATGTTCAGTTTCCATGTGTGTTTTGGCTTTTTGCTATTTCTGTTGTTGTTGAGGTCCAGCTGTAGTCCTTGGTAGTCTGATATAAGGGATACAAGGATACAAGGGATTATTTCAATCTTATTTTATCTGTTTAGGCTTGCTTTGTGACTATATGGTCTGTTTTGGAGAAGGTTCCATGAGCTACTGAGAAGAAGGTGAATTCTTTTGTGTTTGGGTGAAAGGTTCTGTAGATGTTCGTCAGGTCCATTTGATTTATGACATCTGTCAGAGTTATTGTTTCTTTGTTTAATTTCTGTTTTGTTGACCTGTCCTTTGTTGAGAGTGGGGTGTTGAATTCTCCCAGTATTAATGTGTGGGGATCTAAGTGTGGTCTAAGTTTTATTAACGTTTCTTTTACAAATGTGGGTGCCCATGTATTTGGGTGATAGATGTTTAGAATTGTGATGTCTTCTTAGTGGAATTTTTCTTTGATGAGTATGAAGTGACCTTTCCCATATCTTTTGATTAATTTTGGTTGAAAGTCTATTTAATTAGATATTAGAATGGCTACTCCTGCTTGCTTCTTGGGTCCATTTGCTTGGAAAACTGTCTTCCAGCTCTTTACTCTCAGGAAATATCTATCTTTGTGTCTTAGGTGTGTTTCTTGTATGCAACAGATTGTTGGGTCTTGTTTATGTTTCCATTCAGTTAGTCTGTGTCTTTTTATTGGAGAGTTGAGTCCATTGATGTTGAGATTAATGACCAGTGTCTGTTAGATCATTTTAAGATTTTCTTTGATGGATACATTTATTCCATTATATCTTCCAGACTTGAGATTCTTTCTTCCATCTCTTGTAATCAGTGGCAGGTGAGTGCAGCACTAAAGTGTGTAGCAGGAGGTTAGAGCCTAGAGCCTATGGGAGCCCAGAAACTTTTCCAAGGATTAGGTGGCTATCCTGAGGTCGGACTTGATGATGTTTTCCTCACCTTGGGATTTCCTCCTGACCAGGAGACCCAGTCTGTGGTGTTTTGGAGTCCACAGTTCAGTCTGGAATGGCGAGTAGAGCATGCAGGTGCAGGGAGTTGGCTCTGCGCTGGTGGTGGACACCTGCAGGAACCCAGGAACTTTTCCCAAGAATTTTTTGGGGGTTGGGTGGCTGGCTGGGTGCCCTGAGGTCAGACCTGATGTTTCCATCACGGTGGGGTTTCCTCCCCACAGGGAAACCCAATCTCTGGTGTTTTGGGACACACAGTTCTGTCTGGGATGCAGAGTCAGGTGCCAAGACGGGTCTCTTGGCTGGTGGCTGAGCATCTTACAGGAGCCCGGGTCCTCTTTTAGGGATTGTCTGGTTGACCTGAGGTCAGCCATTCCCGATTTCTTCCTTCACCATGGGGTTTTCTCTTGATGGGAAAACCCAGTTTCTAGTGTTGTGTGGCCCACAGTTCAGTCTGAGATGGTGATCAGAGCATGTAGGTATGTGGCTCTTGGCTGGCAACTGAGTGCCTGCCGGGACCCAGAAATTCTTCCAGGGTTTAGCTGGGTGACCTGAACCGGATTGCTTCCGACACTGTAGTATTTCCTCTCACGTGGGAAACACAGTCACTGGTGTTTTAGGGCCCAGAGTTCGGTATGTTGGTGGCTGTGCAGTCACTGTAGTCCAGCTCCTCAGACACAGTGTCCTCTAGTTTTTGAGGCATCATTTATTTCATGAGAATGCCTCTCACCAAAGGTGACAGTAGGTTTTCTATCATACTTCTGACCAATTGGCTATGAATCAATTTGCTTGTCTCTTTCTTGAAGTGTGAATAATTTTCTAGAGTGACTCACAGATTGCATAGAGACATGCTTACTCATTTGTTATAAAAGCCGTCTCATGTTCATACACACCCAGATGAAAAGCTAGATGAAAGAGATATGTAGATTAAAGTCTATAGGAAAGGGAATGGAACTGCTATGCACCAAGTATGCTACTGTGCCAGACCTTCCCATGCATTTAACTGTCCAAAAATTACCTATGCCCAGTCCTTTTGATTTGATAGGAAAACTTTACTATGTAGACAAAATTGACCAAACAATTGGTCATTGATTAACTTAACTTTCAGCTCTTTTCTCTTATCATGAACTCAGAGGCTAGAACTGAAAGTCCCAATCACCTGATCATGCCTTGGTCTTTCTAGTGTTTAGGCTTTCATCTTAAACTTGCCTAGATTCTGCTTGTCATTCAATAGTATATAAAAGGTACTTACATGTTGGAGATTTCTAGTGTATTGGAATGGTAAGCCAGGAAAGAAAGACTAAGACCAAAATGTAGCTTGGCATGGTGGCTCACACTTCTCATTGGGAAGTTGAGTTAGGAGAATTGCTAAGGGTTCATAGTGAGTTTTGGGCTAGTTTGGGCTACCTGTCTCAAGATATATGGGGGTAAGGAGGCTGAAATATGCATTTTAAAGCATATTACTATACAGTAGAGAAAAGGTTGTCTTTGTTATAAAGAAACAAAAATTAACCAGACAGTGGTGGCTGACACTTTTAGTCCCATCATTCAGGAGGCAGAAGTAGGCAGATCTCTGAGTTTGAGGCTAGCCTGGTCTATAGAGCAATTCCAGAACTGTCTAGGGCTAGTCTGGACAGAGAAACTTTGTCTTGAAAAACCAAAAAATAAAATAAAATAATTAAAATAAAAGCTCCCCAAAACACAGCCTATTATTATGTTATCATATTATAAAGATTGGGAAAATGTGTCCACACAGGTATGACATTGAGGGATGGCAAATGTCCAAACCTACGGATTTTTTTGGGGTAGCTGGGGAAACAGATGGGACCATGAGAGCTGCAATGTATCAGGGAAAACTCAGGAAACTCAATTATTTGCCTTCTAATTTCAGTCTCTGCATGGCAATAAAGCACCCTCCAAAAGGCAGAGGGCTGCAGAAATTGAATGACCTTTTGGACTTGGGATCAGGTCTCTTGGTCTTATCCTTATCACAACAAACCATGTGTTAGATGAAGGCAGCTCCTGAGGCCAGGCAGTTGTTGTCTGTAGGCACCACGCTCTTAACTTAAGTAATGGGGCTTACTGTTGAAGGCTATTTAAAAAAAAAAAAAAAAAAAAGGATGCTGTTTACAAAAGTTGAACCACCAAACACTTTCCCTGATTGAGCCCCTGCTACTTGAACTTTTCAGCATTTATAGTTTAATCTTCCTTTCTACAAAAGCTTTTTATGGCTATTTCCTAGGTAGACATTACAACAGGGTGTTTGCTGTGTCCATTAGTGTCTAGTTGTAGCAGTATGGGAAAGGACAAAATGAATTCTCTCTCCAAATGTGGTCTGATACTTAGGAGTCACTGCCATATCACTCCTACCCTCATCCATCCTATATCCCCCCACAGTGAATTTAAAGTTTGTGAGAACATGTGCTTATTCTTTGATTAGGATTGCCAGTCTTTTGTCACTAGAACTGTATGGCTTCTCGGTTTGGCTTTGAGTTCCCCCTTCTTTCTGCCAGTGTGCATCCCAAAATCCCCTGACAGAGTTAGGGTTCTCAAGGCTTCTCCTATTCTTCTATGCATAGCCTTTCTGCTTCTACATGCTATTCAGCTGCTCTATCATCTCTTTCATGGTTTCTGTTTTTCTTCCTTTCTTTAGACTGTTTTAAATATTCAGGATCTTATCTTTACGTCCGAGAAGGTAATAATTCATTTCATATTCTCAAAGGGATTTATTTCAGACCATCACTGGATAACTGAAATATACTGGGCAAGAATGAGCAAAACAAGGCAAAGGCAGGTGGATCGCTGTAAGTTTGAGGCCAGCCTGGTCTACAAAGTGAGTCCAGGACAGAAACCCTATCTCAACAAACAAACAAAAAAGAATGAGCAAAACAAAAACAAAATGATGTTTATAGTAGATTTATCATAGATGTATTTAACTATAAGTTTTTCTATAATAATTTCTAAAGAGCTTATTTTTGTGATGGTAGAACTCTAGGGAGGGCCTTCTATATGTTAGGAAAGAACTCTCCCAATGAGCTCCATCCTTAGCCTTGGTCTTTTAAAATAAGGAAGTAATAGTGAATTTTGTGATACTTGCTGAATTCATTGCAATTCTTTCTTTCTTTCTTTAGTCTGCTGAAATGGGGAATTACATTCCTTTCTCTTTTTTAAAGTTTTGTTTATTTATTTCATGTATGTGAGCGCTTTATCTGCACATACAACTGCAGGCCAGAAAGAGGACATGGGATCCCAGTACAGGTGCTGGGAGCCACCATGTGGCTCCTGGGAAGTGAACTCAGGACCTCTGAGAGAGCAGACAGTGCTCTGAACCACTGAGCCATCTCACCAGCCCTACATTTCTTAAAGAACTAGCTTTTGGTGTTATTAGGTTGCCTCCTCATCCCCTCATCTCTCTGTTCCTTTCACCCCTTCTTGCATTTTATTGATTTTTTTGTTCCCTATCATTTCTTCAGCTTATTAAGAGTTTTATTTCTTCTTTTAGTTTATGATAAAAAAATGAGATCATTATTTTGAGAGTTTTCCTTTTTTTTTTTCCTGTTTCTATTAGGTTTCAGAGCTATAAGTTATTATCTGAGTGTTTCTAGAAAAAAGTTTAAGGATTATTTATTTATGTATTTTATGCATGAATGTGTTGTTTGAATGTATGCATATACACCAAAAGGGGGTATCAAATCCCATTATAGATAGCTGTAAGTCACCATATTATTATTGGGAATTGAACCCAGTACTTATAGAACAGTCATTGCTCTTTACCACTGAGTCATCTTTCAAGCTCAAGAAATTTTAATGTTATATTTTTATTTTTAGTCATAGTAGCTTATGATTGAAGTTCTAAATTCACACTTTTCTATTTATTGCTTCTTTATCTCATAGATTATTTAAAGATATTTTAGTGTTTATATATTTCTACTTTCCTACTTTTGTATATTAATTTTAATTTAATTTCATTTTTAGATTATTTACTATAGTATCCATGTGATATTCTTCTTCAACTTGATCTTTTACTGTGTTCATTGATACAGTGATACAATGTATATGCTTATTTTCTTTTTTTTATCCAACTTTTCTGTGGCTTTATATTTCTCTTTTCTTGCTTTTTTTGGTTTAGTTGTGCATTTTTTTATAAAAAGGTCATTTTTTTGCATGTGTTAGTTAGGGTTTTATTGCTCTGATGAAACACCATGAGCATGGTAACTCTTATAAAGGAAAGCATTTAATTGGGGCTGGCTTGCAGTTCACAGGGTTAGTCCATTGTCATCATGCGGGAAAGCATGGCGGTACACAAGCAGACATGGTGTTGCTGGAAAAGGAGCTGAGAGTCCTATTTCCTGATCTGAAGGAAACAGGAAGAGAGAGAGTGATGCTGGGACTGTCTTAAACATCTGAAACCTCAAAGCTCACCCCTAGTGACGCACTGCCCACAACAGTCCCCTCCCAGTGTTGCCGCTCCCTGTGAGCCTATAGGGCCCATTCCAACCACCGCGTCACAGCATTGGGCCACTAGTTACTTCTCTTCCATCCTTCCTTTCTTCCTCCCTTCTTTTCTTTTTTTGTTGTTACTTTAGAGTTTATAATACACATCTGTAACTTATAGCTGATTTAAAGTTAGAAAAAAAATTAGTGGAAACCTTGTAATTCAGAGAATGGAATACTAATTAATATGTTTTTCCAAGGAAAGAATAGTAGATAAGAGGTCAGAGTGTAACTCATTTTCACATAGTCTTTTATGTTGGTGAGGTATTTCAAATGTATCCATGCCTCAGGACCTTGGAACTTACTTTTTGCTCAGTTTGGAATTTTCTTTTATTAGATAGTAACTTCATTATTGGTTTTTTTTTTTTTTTTTGGCCTTTTTTTTTTTCCTACTACGTATATGTTAACCTAGTCAGGATATATCCAAATCATAATGCCTTAAAACAATTCTGCCTTGCACCTCACAATTTATTATTATTTTGGTTTCTTTTTATCTCTCTGGTATATATCACTGATGCAGTTATTTGTTATTTAATTTTCTGGATTCCACTCTTTGTTTTCCTCACTCTTGCAATCTGGTCTCCTTCAGTAATGATTGCTGGCCAATAACTTGTAATAAATTGTGAGTTACAGGTTGAATCAATACTGAAAGAATGATATTTATGAGGCCTGGAGAGATGGCTCAGAGGTTAAGAGCAGTAGTTGCTCTTCCAGAGATCCTGAGTTCAATTCCCAGCAATGACATGGTGGCTCACAACCATCTACAATGAGATCTGGTGCCCTCTTGTGGCGTGCAGTGTACATGCAGACAGAACATTATATATAATAAATAAGTAAATCTTTAAAAAAAGAATATTTATTTTTTGTTTTAATTTTTGTATGTTCTCATTAGAAAAAAGACATAGTGTACTAAAAACAGTCCATTAATTTAATTTCCACTTGAAATTAAAATATGTAACATGTAGCCTGAAACTCCTGTATTTTATATTTATCAGTAGTATGTCACTAAAACTTACTATTTGCTTGCTGTATAATTACTCTTTCCAATTATTTTTGGTAAGTATTTTTACTGTTGGCTTCCACATTGAAACATTCTAGTCCAATTTAACTGTCATTCAAGAACTAAACTATGTACCACCCCACAGAGGAAGACAATGCAACCAATCCTGATGAGACCTGATAGGCTAGATGGAAGGGGAGGAGGACTCCCCCCCCCCCCATTAGCGGACTCAGGGAGGGACATGGGAGGAGAAGAGGGATGGAGGGTAGGAGTGGGAAAGGATGAGGGAGAGGACTACATCTGGGATACAAAGTGAATAAATTGTAATTACTAAAAAATAAATAAATAAATAAATTTTTTAAAACTGGAAAAAATTTTTAAAAAGGACTAAACTATGTATAAGCTAAAAGGCTAACCATTGGCCCTCATTCTTTTATTCTAGTTCCAGAAATTGAGATGTGATCTTGAAATGGTATTATCTACTATTCAATCCAAGAATGAAAAGTTAAAGGAAGACCTAGAAAGGTAAAATTGTAAATGCTATTAATCATTGATACATACTGAGTTGGTGCTTAAATTTTTACTGAATTGTATTGTTTTCCATGTTTAAAGGGAGCAACAGTGGTTGGAAGAACAACAGCAAATACTGGAAACTCTGAATGTATTACACAGTGATTTAAAAAATCAGGTTGTGACATTTTCTGAATCAAGGTAATCAGTTTTGTGTTCAAGATTTTTCAAACAGATTTTTTGATAAAGTATTTTTATATTAGATAAAGTAGATCAAAAGGTGGCCCTAATTTTTGCCAACTCTTAGTTTTTTCATCTTTTTTGATTAACTTGCTATACTAATTTCATCACCTGTTGTAAAGAATATTCTCTAGTTAACATCTATCAAATGAAGTTTCACAATGTTTTGGTCAGTTTTGTGTATAACCAGAAGTGTGCACAAATGTGTTTTATCAGTTATGTGATTGTCTTATTATTTTTTATTATTAGAATATTTAATGAGTTAAAAGCTAAGATGCTTAGTATAAAAGAATTTAAGGAGAAGCTCTTGGTTACCTTGGGTGAGTTTTTAGAAGATCATTTTCCTCTGCCTGATGCAAATACTAAAAAGAAAAGGGTAAGTTTTAAAAAAGAGATTATCTAAATTATTGTAATTCTAATTGTTTTATATAGGAACAAAAGCAAAAGAATGAAGGTATAGTGAGATATATACACAAATATGCCTTTATCCTATCATAGTACTGAAAATCAGCTACTTTATTGTTTAATAAAATGGGATTGGTTAAATACATTTTAACATTTTATTTCTTTATCTGTGTGTATGATATGTGCACACAGTGCCCACATGCTTGCGTTGCACAGCTCATGTGTTGGGATCAGAGAACAACAGAATGGGAGTCTCTTTGTACTACAACTATTTATCACTGTCTCTTTCTGCTTCTCTGTATCTAGCCAGCATTAATACTGTATTACCAGAGACCCTGGTATAAAAATCAAATTTGTTTTTCAGTCTAAAGACTAGAAGTACAAGAGCTAAGTACTCTTAGCATTAGCTCCAGGTGAGGTCTGTTCCTGTCTGGAAGTTGGCACCTTTTCATTCTCGTTGATCTTTGCTGTATGTGCAGGGAGAAAAAGAATTTTTTAAAGTTCTTTTACTGTCTTACTATTACACAAAAACAACAACAACAAAAAATATTCTGCATTTTGGATTTGACACCTACCCTGATGACCTCATTTAATACTTGATTATGTCCTGTTTCCAAACACAACTGCATCTGAAATTCATCACATACTGTTTGAGACACATAGTTCTGTTTACAACAGTGAACTTAATATGAATATAAGAAAAGTCAAAACCCAAATCCCTGCTCATGATTAACACGTTAGTAACCACTAATATGGTTTTTACTAAAATGGAAACAGTGTCCTAAACACAGTATGTATAGAAACAGATTGATAGCTGATTCAAGCAGTGGAAATATATATTTACTGCTATACCATGAATGATAAGTATGATTTTAATTAACTTTGATAAAAGAAAAGTGAAATTCAAATGTTGAACTTAGATAATTATTTCTTTGCTTCAAATGATTTGAGCACTGGAAAGAAAACAAGTTATGAAAAATATGAAATAGTGTTAAGTTTGCATAACTTCATCTCAGTTTTAAGTAGTATGAATTTACTGATACAGAAATGAGAAAAGTGACGTTCTTCCACCTATACCTTTATTCTAATTTAGTGTTGTTTTTTCTTTCAGTATTTGGATTTTATTTAAAAACTACCAGTAGGGGCTGGAGAGGTGGTGCAGTGGTTAAGAGCACCGGCTGTTCTTCCGCAGGTCCGGAGTTCAGTTCCCAGCAACCATGTGGTGGCTCACAAACATATATAGTGGAATGTGATTTCCTCTGGTATACATGAAAACAGAACACTCATATACATAAAATAAATAAAATTTATTTTCTTATTGATTTGTGTGTGTGTGTGTTTTGCCTGCATATATATCTATATACCTCATGTGTGAGTGAGCTACCATGTGAGTGCCATGAATTGAATCCAGGTCTTCTGGAAGAGCAGTCAGAGCTCCTAACCACTAAGCCATTTCTCTTGCCACAGAAACCAATAATATTTTCTTTTTTCTTTTCTTTTCTTTCTCTCTTTTTTTTTTACCAAATGATTTGTCGAAGAATTTCTGAGGCTTAAGCATACCTTGAATTTGTCTTGATATTTTCTAGTCAGTTCTGTAACTGTGCTTTGTTTTATAGTCTCTCTCTTTCTCCAATTTAATGCTCAGAAGTTATCAGGATTAAATAGATGCCCCAAAATTTAATGAATAGCATTCTAGCGACTTCAGTTATTAAAGAAAGTATTCTTTCTTTTTATTCTTGATGGTTGAATCATACCTAGATCATTTGGAATTTTTAACTGTGATTACAGTTATGAAAGAACTCCAATCTATGTCATGAGAAAAAGAGATGAAGGAATTAATGAGTATCACTATGAAAAACATATGTATTATAGTGGCTGTCTTCCAGTTACATTAAGTGAGTTATTCTATGTCATTAAAAGGGAAAAAAATTCAGTGAATTGGGTTAATGCTAGGAACTCTTGATGTATTAGGAACTGCCAAGATCTATGGGAAGGTAACAGGGCGGGTTCCCATAGAAGCCTCCCTAAAAGGTAATAGAATGCCATTTGCTTGGAGAACTTTTGTTTGATTCAAACCATGTTACTTTTCTTATATTCTCACATATAATATGTGTAATGTAGTTTGTTGTATACATAGCTTAATTATATCCTACAATTATAAAGTTTTTCATTGTCTTAGAAGATTTTTCCATTGCATTTTTAAGAATCTAACTTGTAAACAAATAAGGTTGTTTACTTTCAAAATTTGACTTCAGTACAATTACAACTATGAAATGTTTTTAAGTCTTATAGTTTAATATTCTGTCATGTTAATTATTTTTTATATTTCTCAAAGAAAAACATTCAGGAATCGAATGCACAGCTGATAACACTGAATGAAATGTTAGAGGTAAGTGTAGTTTTTTGTTTTATTAGAACTATCTATTTAGTGAACAATTAAAGATAAAAAATAGTACTTTGATTTTCTATTAATAATTTTTGAACCAGGCTTGGTGGTGCACGCCTTTGATCCCAGCACTCAGCAGGCTGAGACAGGTGGATCTCTGTGAGTTTGAAGCCAACCTGGTCTACAGAGTGAGTTCCAGGACAGCTAGGGCTGTTACACAGAGAAACCCTGTCTCAAAAAACAAACAACAATAAAAGGATATCTGATTCTTTAATATAGTTTCTTATTTATTCATTTGCTATCTGTACCCTAACACCTTGTGCTATTATACTGATAGAATTTTAGTTTACAACTCAGTCCTGTACCTAAAACATATAAGTTCATATAAAATTTTTTAAATAAAATGTTCCTTTTATTGCAATGGAAAGACTAATTCTAATTTTTAGTTTGGCATTTATTTTGTTTCATAAATAGATATCTTTGGCATTATAAAAAGGTACTCAAATATGAGCCAGCTATTAAATATATGAATTACTTTAGAAAATGTTAGGTAGAGAAGTCTATGAAAAGCAAATAGTTACATACTTTTTAAATGTTTTCCTTTTATTGAAATAAATTTTATTATACAATATATTTTGATTATGCTTCCCCTCCCCATATTCCTCTCAGTTTTTCCTTACCTCCCTTCCCATCTTGATCCATATCCTTTCTGTCTCTAGTTAAAAAACGAACAGGCATGTAAGGAATGGTAATAAAATAAAATAAAACAAAAATAAACAAATTAATTATATTAGGATTAAACAGAAGAAAAAGAGCCAAAGAAAAAGCATGAGAAACACATAGATTCAGAGACACATATATTCACACAATCAAAAATCCCATAAAAATACAAAACCAAAAACTATTTTATATATATATTCAAAAGACCTGTAAGGTTTTTAAAAATACCCCTCACAACATTATGAGACTTGGAACCTCCAAAGATGCCATTTAATACATTTTTATTTTAGCCATCTACTACTGGATATGGGGGCCTACTCTTCAGAGTAGTTTGTTTCCCTGTGAGATTTTCCTGAAGAAAAATATATTTTTATTTGCATGAGGCTATCAATTAGAGATAGCTTCTGGACTAGGGATGGGTGCATGTATTTCCTTCTCCCAGCTGTAGGACTAGTAAATTTAGAAGAGTTTTAGAAGAGTTTTCAGAACTTACTGTAATTTAATGAGTTGGGTACAAATAGCTCGGGTTTACTGGCTAAGAATCTTTTACTAATGAATATTATTGTCATGAAAAGCAAGATAAAAATCTAAAATCTTTCCCTGATTTATAATCAGAACTTGTTAGATTTTCCTTACTTTACTAGTTTAAGCTGAAACTATAACTTTTCTTGGATGTATTACCTTCCTCCCACACCCCCGTCCGCACCCCAGAGACAGGGTTTTACTTTGCAGTCTTAGCTGTCCCAGAACTAGCTCTGTAGACCACACTGTCCTCAAACTCACAAAGATATTCTGGAATTAAAAGTGTGCATTACTATCACTTGGCTTTTTTTTTTAAGTAAAAAATGCCACTTTTTGCCAGTGTGATTATTTAATGATTAAATGTGCTTGTTGCAAAGCCCAGTGAGGTGAGTTCAATCCTTATGACCCACATATTGGATGGAGAGAGACAACTCCTGTAAGCTGTCTTCTGATTTGTCAATCCACACTGATTTGTCAAGACACACACAAATGCAGGTCTACACAGAAGAAACAAATGTAATAAAAATTTTTAAATTATACTTTAGGGAAAATACTGAAAATATTATCTGAAACACATGGTTATAAATTTTAATGGTATGCCATGGCATACGATATAAAATTTAGAAACCAAATATCTCTCTGCAGTTCATATTATCAGTGATAAAAATAACTAATACTTAAGCTACATTTCAGTGGAATTAGCATACTCAATTTAAATTTGAATTTTCAGTATATTTCTGTCTTTTTAATTAAAATTTTAATAAATGTAATCTAATAAAAATTAGAAATGTAAGATAAATCACTATTTTTTTTATCTCTATGGTATTGGGATAGAATGCAAGTGCTGTACCAATGAGTTATATATCCAGCTCATAAAGCTTTTAAATTATATTATGATAACTACTCAAATATGAAAATCTTTCTTAAAAGAAGGGATTGTGAGTATTTTATTTCCCAGGATGAAAACTTGAAATTGGAAAATTAATGGTAGTTTACATTTTTATTTCATGAATTTAAATATTTATATTATGACTATAATTGAAATTAGAGGTTGGCAGGTTAATTTTAGTCACTTTTATATTCCTTCTTATTTGTATAAATTGTGCCTTTTCATAATCTTTAAAATAATAGTATCCTCCAATGAAACCTTTGACCTTGCAACTAATGATTTGTTATGAATTATGTATACCTATCAAATTCTCTGATTTTTCTTAGTTCTAAGTTCTAGTTTAATAGTTGGCCTTTAAATAATTGAATAAATTGTTTCATGAAAAAATCTCTGCAAATGCCAGTAGATTTGTGGAAGACCATTGAGTCTTAGATCTCATTAACCAGCTTCTCTAAACTTTCTGGTGATGACAAAACCTTGGTTTTCTTTTATTTTTTAATTAAGTTTTTGAGATAAGATACAAAATAATGTTAGTGGTGCTTTTAAAATTGCTGTAGTTTCTCTCTTAACCTGGCTAATACCCAAATAATTGAGACTATGTTGTTCATTTAACATGCTTTACAGCACAATACTGAACAGTTATGACTTTATTTTTAACCCTCTAAGCTAATCTGGCTTTTTCCCAGCATAAATCCCCGAGATACTTGCACTTTATGGCTTTCTCTGCTCCAGCTGCTCTCTCTTCATGTCTTTCTTTTGAACTTCATGTGCATTTTGTAAAATTTTAATTTTTTCTCCCTTGGTGATGGGGATAAAACCCAGAGCCTTATGTAGTTAGCTGTGTTCTACCCCTGATTTATAAATTTAAAATTTTATGATTCTTGCCCTTATTTTAAGGAAATTATACTAAGAGGAATAGGAACGTAAATATTTCTAGGCAGTTTTTAAGAATGTTTTTCAATTTAATGGGGATTTATTTTAATACATATTCCACCCACTAATGTCTATAGTCTTCAAAATCAGATATTTTTAAGTACATGAAAGTAATGTTTATGAACAGCTGATCATGGAGAAGAATAGTCAGTATTCTTCAATGGAAAACTTTGTTGTTTTATGAAAGTATATAGACCTTTTTGTACAAAAATTATATTTTTAATAATTTCTTTCTTAGATTCTTATAAATAGAATGTTTGATGTTCCACATGATCCATATGTTAAAATTAGTGATTCCTTTTGGCCACCATATATTGAGCTGCTTCTGCGTTATGGAATTGCTTTGAGACATCCAGAAGATCCAACCCGAATAAGATTAGAAGCTTTCCATCAATGAAATGATGGTCTTTTTTCACACTGTTTGGAATTTTGACATCCTTGGTTAAAGAAAACACATGACTGTTTAAATAAAGAATATTATTTGCAAATCAACGGCATAGTCTGTCTTCCTTTTTTGTTTTGAAATAGGGTCTCATGTATCCCAGCTTGCATTAAACTTGCTGAGTACTGAGTGGGTTTACAAGCCTTCACCATCATGCCCTGGTTGTCCATCTTCTTTCTATTTTGAAATGATTTATACTGCTATTGTATATGTTAAAAATGGGCCTTTTCAATTCATTCAATATGTTGAAGTTTTTAAAACTGTGTAGGTAAGAATATAAATAAAAATATTCTAGACTTTTAAGATTTAATGTATCTTACCTCGTTTGGTATTCTCTGGAAAATTCTTATGAATGTGTGATTTTGAAATAACAACAAAGAACCTGAAAAACAAATAACAAAAGAATTTGTGACTGTGCTAATGTAACATTTTTCTTTTTAAACTTTTGTCATTATTTAAGCTTTTTGAGTTCCATTCGGCATTATGTTTAGAAATTATAATGAGAAGTTATTTAATTCAGAGGTTTTATTTTTTTCTTGTTCTGAGGATTGAACTTAGGACCTCATGCATGATAGGTAAGTAATCTTATGTAGTAATATAATAATGATATAATGGCAAAATGTTTAGCAAATCTATTTCCAGATCTGTTATAAATTGGAATACAAAAAGCTAATGTTTATCTGGGCATTATGGCACATACCTTTAATCTTAGCATTGTGAGGCAGAGGCAGGTCGATTTTTGTGAGTTCAAGGCCAGCCAGGCCTACCTAGTGAGTTCCAGGATAGCCAGTGCTATGTAGAGAGACCCTGTCTCAGAAAACGAATAAACCAACTTACCAATCAACCAAACAATGTTAAAACTAGTGTTTAAAGCTAGCTTGAATTATTATTTTTTCTTTCTTGAGATGGGTTCTTCTGTAGCTCTGGCTGTCCTCAAATTTACTAGCCCTCCAGCTTCTTGCATATCAGAACAAAATCTGCACTGTGCTTGGATTCAAACCCATAGACCTCATTCACACTAAGCAAATCACTACCAAGAGAGGAACATCTTAAGACCTGAAAACTCTTAATAAGTATGTGCTAGATAAATTATTTTAATTTGCTCTTGATTTTTATTAAAACTGAATATTCTTTTTTTTTTAAGTCTAGCTGTTGACACTCTGATGTATTTTTATAAGCAGAAAAATTTCCCAGGTAGATAAGATTATATATAAGCTAAACTAGAGAATTCTAAACTTACTCTCAGTTTTCTACTTACTGTAAGTCAAACGTTTGTTTTACTCTTTAAAAATAAGCAAGTAATATTCTAAGTAATATCTTAGAAATATTACTTTAAAATAGAAATACTTTTATGTATTTAGTTTTGGGGAGGGCATGAGCCTATAGCTCAGTTGGTAGAGCATTTTCCCAGAGTAGAAGGCCCTTGGTGGAATCCTTAACACAGAATAAACCAGCCTAGAATGTTTGTTCTCTTGGTTTTTTGTTTGGTTGTTTATTGACTCTTTGAGACATTGTCACTCTATCATCCAGGCTGCCCTCAAAATCAGTCATCTTCCCCCCTTATCTCTTCTTTCATGTGCTGGGAATATTGATATGCAGCACTAGGCCTAGCTTAGTATGCTTGCTGTTAAAGCCATCAGAAAAAATTGTGCCTGCCCTGAAGCCACTGCTTATGAGTAAGGTTATAGAAAAAACAAACAAACAGTAGCTTGAATTGTTATACATGGTTATGTGGAGGGCTGGGGATGCTCAGTAAAGTGCTTGCCTAACATACACAGAGCTCTGCTTGATCCTAGTACCACATAAACCAGGTTTGTTGATGGCATATATCTATGGAGAATCAGAAGTTCAAGGTGATCTTCAGCAACATAGGGATGTGAGACTAGCCTGGCATAGGTGAGACTCAAAGAAAAATGGTTTTTAAATTGAAGTGTTACTGGTTTTTGTTTTTTTTTTTAAATCACAGTATGAGCCTAGGCTGGTCAATTTCCTTGCCTTTGCCTCCCAACATGGTGAGCATGTTCACCAGCATGTTCAACACTTGAGTTTTTTTGTTTCATTTATTTATTTAGGCTTGTTTATTTTTATACTTATAGGTATTTGGCTATATGTATAGCTATTTACCACGTGTTTGCCAAGTGCTTGTGGCCATCATTAAGGTGCTGGAAGTAGAACCCAGATTCTCTGAAAGAGCAACCAGTGTTCTTAACCTCTGAGTCCTCTCTTCAGCTCCCACTCCCTTCTTAAAAGTTGTATTTTGTATTTTAGAGAGTATATCGTCCTTTTAGGGAGAGATTATGAGTAAAATACCTTCTAGGTCCAACACTGAAGGAGGGAGTGAGGAACTTTTTTTTTTTTTTTTTTTTTTTTTAGATTTAATTTTTATTTGAGAGTGCTCTGGCTGCATGTACACCTGCATGCCAGAAGAGGCATCAGAGCCCAGTATTGATGGTTTTGAGCCACTGGGTGGTTGTTGGGAATCGAACTCAGATTCTCTGCAAGAGCAGACAATGCTCTTAACCATTGAGCCATCTCTCCAGCCCCAGTAAGGAACTTTTTTTTTTTTACTTTTTTAAAAATTTATTTATTTTTATATCAATCACAGGTTAGGTATTTTGCATCCCAGGCGTAGCCCCCTCCCTCATT
>CM053750.1:9416020-9435299 GCA_028658305.1 Pachyuromys duprasi
TCTGTTGCTTGTTTTCTCCTCCACTCAATGTCCATCCCATTTGTTCATCCAAACAAGCATTGATCATACCAACCTGGGTCCTCCTTCCTGTATATCCTCTCTAGGTGTGTAGATTTCAGCTTGACCTTCCTATCCTATAGGTCTATATAAGTGAGTATATACCATATGTTTCTTTCTGCTTTTGGGATACCTCACTCAGAAGGAACTTTTTAATGAATGTTTTGATGTTATCTGAACAAGATAGAATGCTGGCAGTGAAGATCGAACAGTTTTGTAGAGGAGGTACTTTTGTGTAAGGCTTTTTGTAATTTGCAAGAGTAGATAAAGGCAACAAAGTGGGTCATTTTTCCAATAAGTCTATTTCACTTTCAACTTAATTTATTAACAAATATTTATATAGCAAGATATAAACAGACTATTACGCTAGTTTCTGTTTACAGCCAATCTAAACTTAGTGCCTTTAAGCTTTTTGAGCTTTTAAAATAATATTGTAGAAAATGTATTAATTGTTGAGAACAATGTCTAAAATCACTAAACTCTATTAAGATTTAGAATTTGTTATTTCATTTACTCAGATATATAGATTGAGTATCCCATATTTGAAACATTGAGACTAGGTGTGTTTCAGATTTCAAAATTGGGGTTTTTACAGTGCTAGGGATTGAGAAATTTGAAATTTTTTTGCTTTAGAATATTTGCATAGACTTTACTGGATGAAGATTCTTAATCAACAGTCTGAGATGTCCAGAAATGTGAACTTTTTGAAGATGAATATTTCAGGTTAGGAATACCAATATTTTTGGAGTTAAGAATATTTTTCCTATAAATAACAATGGTACTGTAATTTACAAACAAAAAATTTAGTGTGCCTCACGTATCTATTTTGATTAATGTATAAGATTATACATTAGGACAATATAGGAGAAATTAAATTTGTGGTTAGCCCCAGGGAGTAAAAATGTACTGTTGACTATTTTATTTGGTATGCTTCCACATTAAGATTTATGAATCCATTGCTTTACTAGACTTAGTTTTCTGTTTATGCATCAGTCATTGGCAAAATATCTGAGAAAAATAACTTGAGGAAAGGTTTTGACTCAAAGTTTAAAAGATCAGTCTATGCATGGTTGACCAGCTACTAAGCACCCTAGCATGTACAGTTGTGTAAAGCTCCTGCCACATAACAGTTTTGTGACCTTCCACTCAGTTGGTAAAGGAAAAATGACTCTCAGCTGCACATCACATAGTTAAAAGTGAGTAATATGAATGTCCCCAAGCTATGGTTCCCTGTCTTGTTACATAATTATCATAAAAGGTAGAGCTAGTCAAAATGATCTGTGCTCATCAACAACTCTGAGCTCATAAAAAGTAACACCCTCACTACCTTCTGCAGGTGCCTCACAAGGTAATTGCTGCCATTGCTCCCCATGCATCTGCTTTTGCTTTCTCAAGTACTTTCTCAGTGAATGAAACCTGTACTTGCTTACTTTGTATGTATATTTGTCATTCTTAATGAGAACACAAACCTGGACCAAAGGAATCTAACTTCCCCAGTCAACCACCCCAAGAATAAGACAGCTTTTATATTCACACACAGACACAAAAATACTGAAAATAATTTTCCCAAGATTCAGCATCCATTTGTGATAAACTTTAAGAGCAATTTGAAATGGGGGTCAGGCAGAGATATGGCATAGTGGTTAAGAATGTTTCCTGTTCTTCTAGGGGATCCACATTCAATTCCTAGTCCATGTCAGGTGGCTTAGAGCTCCCTATAGCTCTAGGTCCAGGGGATCTGAAACCTTGTAGACTAAGAACACACATACATCCCTCAGTAAGGTAGATTTGAGAAAATATTTACAAAATCCTATATAATTCATGGTGAGAACCTAGATGTTTTCTCTAATATACAGAGTAAGGCAAATTAGTCTCCTCATTTTTATTCAACATCATACTTAATGCAATAAGACAATAATCCCAGGAATCAAGAAAAATAGCTGGGTGCAGTTGTCAGCCTTTGCTCCCAGCCCTCTGGGAAGCAGAGGCAGCAGATCACTGTGAATTCAATGCCAGCCTGTCTACAAAGCCAGTCCAGGACAGCCAAAGCTACACAGAGAAACCCTGTTAGAAAAACAAAACCAAAAGTGTGTGTGTGGGGGAAATCCCTTGAAACAAAATTCATTTATAGTAAGATCATAAGGCACAGGAATTCCTAGTGTCCAAAATTTAATATTCTGTATACCGTCAGTGAATACGTAGAATTTTAAACTTATAAAATATATCAGGCAGTCCTAAAGGAAAATGATATGTAATAGGATGGTTAATCTCAACCTGCAAATCCAAAGTCATCTATGATATGTATTCCTGTGGGATCATCTTGCCTAGATTCCTCAAGGTGCCACTATTTCTATGGAATTCTATACTATATAAAAAGGAGGGAATGAGGGTCAGTGAGAAGATCAATGGATAAAAGTGCTGTCAAACCTGAGTTTTATCCCTGGCACCACAGCTTGGAAGGAGACAACTAACTCTAAAAGCTATCCCCTTGCCCTGATGTGTCATGTCATGGTGTATGTGTGCCCCCTAAACACAGATAGGAGAAAAGGAAAGAGGGTATGGGCTAAGCATAAGCATTCTCTTCTGTTTCTTGCCTGGAAGCAGTTTAAATAGCTTCCTCAGGCTCTTGCTGGTGTGACTCCCCCACAATGATGGTCTTTCTCAAACTTTGAATCAATCTCTCTCTTACATTGCTCTTTTCAGGGTAATCAACAGAGCTTGAAAAAGAATAGTACTGGGAGCAATCTGTTATTGTGATACACGTGACCATTTGAACTTAAACCTTTGGTACTGATTTGTGGGAGGAAGGTTGGAAGAGTTTGAAATTTTGACCAGAAAAGCCCAAGTGTGCTGGGAGAAGAACTTAATGGACTCTTCTTGCGGGAGCATGGAAGACAACAATGATAAGTGTGTATGGTGGAGGCCCCGCTCACAGACGCCAGGAAGGAGTGCTGCTTACCGACTTGCTTCCTTTAGCTTACTTAGTCTATAGAACCCAGGACAACCAGCCAAGGGGTGGCACCACCCGCAGTAGAGTGGGCTTTCCCCATCAATCACTAAGAAAATTGCCTTTGCAGGACTCCAATCTTATGGAGGCATTTTGTAAATCATGCTCTTTTCCTCTGATGACTATGCCTTATGTCAAGTTAACAAAACTAGCCAGCTCAACCCTGAAGAAAAATCTGTACTGAACTGGCAGAATAAGATATTTTGAGAGCAAAATCTTATCTACTGGACACTCATTGTGAAGGAAACCTATTTGCTCCTAAGTAAAAACTGACTACTAGCCAAGGAGAGTGTTTCCCCAGGATCAGCTTACAGAAACTGACAGTGTGTTCCAAGAGGCCTGGCTATATACTCTTAAAGTCTTCCCACAGTGACATACATCTACTAAAGTCATACCTCCTGAACCTCTCCAAACAGTGCTACCAGCTGGGGACCAAGTGATCAAATACCTAAGCCTATGGGGGACATTTCTCATTCAAAGCACCACAGTAAGCATGAATGATGCAAGATTGAGTGGACCATGAAGTCTTTCTCCATGGTTTCAGAGGAACTGAAACCAGGCAATGTGTGGTGGGGTCAGAGTTCCTGCAAGAAAGGTCTGAGAAGCTATTGTGAAAGTGAAGCTAAATTGCATTTGAGACCCCCTGGATGTTGGAGATGCTGTAGTCATGGAACATCAGTAGAGCAGAGCCAGCAAAAGAAGCTGTGTGCACTTTATGTGGCAGAACTGGAGAAGCAGAGCTATGTAAGTTCTTTGGAGCCTAATTAATCACAAATCCCTGGTGCTGGAGTGAGAGAGAGAGCGTGCGACCGACAGATAGATAGAGTGTAGGTGGGAGGGATCAGAGTTTTACCCTGTATGTATGTCCTGGAAGTTGCTATTTAGAGCCCAGGTGGCCACAAGTTCACAGAGTGCCTCTACCTCCTGAGTCCTAGGATTAAAGTAGGCCACCACTCTGGCTAAGGTTATAACTTAAAGAGATACGTTACTTTTGAATGTCAGTTGATAAGGGCTTTAAATGTGATAGCTGATCTTCTTTGTAAACTTGATAAGATCTAGAATCACCTGGAAGATAGCCCTTTGAGCAAGTTGATAGGAAATTATGTTCAATAGGAGAATTGAGGTGGGAAGAGCCAATCCAAGATGGGTGGCACCTGGCTTATGTATTGTACTATAGAAAAAGGAGAAAGTGATCTAAGCATAAGAATTTATTGCTCTGGTAAGGCTGCTCCCTCATCCAGGTGAGGTGATCAAAGAGCAGGCCAATCAGTTCATGTCAGAGGCAGTCCCTCTTCCCATTACTATGGAACCCACTTGGACACTGAACTGCCATGGGCTACATCTGTGCAGGGCTTCTAGGTTTTCTCCTTGCATGGTACTTGGAGTATCAGTCGCAGGAAAGACCCTGTGTTCAGATTTTTTGGTTCTGTTGCTCTCCTTGTGGAGCTCCTGTCCTCTCCCTATCTTACTGTTTCCCACATCTTTCGTAAGATTCCATGAATTCTGCCCAACAGTTGGCCATAAGTCTCAGCATCTGCTTTGATATTCTGCAGGGCAGAGCCTTTCAGAGGCCCTCTGTGACAGGCTCCTAACTTGTTTCCTGTTTACTACTACTACTTCTTCTTCTTCTTCTTCTTCTTCTTCTTCTTCTTCTTCCTCCTCCTCCTCCTCCTCCTCCTCCTCCTCCTCCTTCTCCTCCTCCTTCTTCTGATGTCCATCTGCTTTGCCTTTCTGGTTGGGGATTGAGCATTTTAGCCAGAGTCTTCCCTCTTGATTAGTTTCTTTAGGTGTACAGAATCAGGCCACAGAAGAAGACAATACAGCCACTCCTGTTGAGAGCTGATAGACTAGGATCAGAAGGAAGGAGAGGAAGACCTCCCCTATCAGTAGACTTGGGGAGGGGCATGCATGGAGAAGGGGGAGGGAAGGTGGGATTGGGAGGGGAGGAGGGAAGGGTTTATGGGGGAATACAAAGTAAATAAAGTGTAATTAATTTAAAAAGTTATTAAAAAAGAAAAAATTTATTGCTCTCTCCTTCTTGACTATTAATGCAATGTGACTAGTTACTTTAAGCTCTTGCTGCTGTGACTTCTGTGCAATAATGGACTTTAACTGTGAGCCAACTAACCTTTGTTCTATAAGTTGCTTTTGTCCGGGTATTTTATAAGAACAACTAGGACAGAAAATGAGTAAGGCATAAGTCTTAACAAAATATGTGAAATGTCTTTATGAGGAAAGCACAAACATCTGATAAAAGAAATCAAACATCTAAGTAAATGAAAATATATTCATGGTGAAGAAGTCTTGCCTTTATTTGATCTATAGGTCCAATTCCATCTTAAAAAAATTTCAGCAAGTTACTTTTTGAGATCCTGATAACTGACTTTTAAGTTTTTATGGAAAAGGAAAATACTCAGAATAGCTTCAAATTACAAAACAAATAAAAATAATTGGAGGGTGAATGCTAACTTTAATGATGACTGTTTACCCACAATATCAAAACATCTGTTAAAACAAAACTTGATAAGCTGAATCTTACTAAAATCAAAAACTTTTTATGAAAACCGCTTAGAGTTGAAATGGTATTTTCCTACAAATGGAGAAAATATTTGTAAAACATACCTGCAAAGGTTTTATATGCAAAATACACAAGAGTCTTAAAGCTCAACAATATGGTAATAAACTAGTTAAAAGAGTAGGTTAGAGCTCACCGAAAAAGAAATGTCAAATAAGCTCACTCTCCATGCCTTTAGAAATCTTTGTGGGTATGAATAATGTTTAATCTTGATTGGGTTGAAAAGCATCTAGGCTATGAGTAAACCACACATCAGTGTTTATCGGCCTCTGTGAGGGATCATCTAGAGAGTATTAGTAAAAAGACAGCAAGGACCTCCTTGAAGTTTGGTAGCACCCCAACAGGCTAGGATCCTAGTTGTACTTAGAAGGGAAGAAGGAGGAAGCCTAGGAACATAGGAATATCTGTGTTTCCATGAAACAATATGATGGAGCCAAATGAAGGCCAGGGAAGCAGTGGGTGTTGCCACATAACCAAACCAGATTCTAACTACTCTTCAGAATTATTTATAGCAAGCAGTGTTTTGCTTTTGCTTTGCAACAATGCAATTTTCTTCTCAGGGAAGCAAGCACTTGTAAAGAATCCACTGGGGCTGCAGAGATGGCTCAGTGGTTAAGAGCACTGGCTTCTCTTCCACAGAAGCTGGGTTAAGTTCCCAGAACCCATATGGCAGCTCATACTCATCTGTAACTCAAGTTCAAGGGCTTCTGACACTCACAGAGATATACATGCAAGTAAAACACCAATGAACATAAAAATAAATAATAAAATTTAAAAATCCATGCTCTGATTATTGTCTTAGTTTGATTTCCATTACTATATGGAAGACCATGACCCACAATCAAATTGGGAAGAAAGGGTTTATTTGGCTTATATTTCCTGCTCACAGTCAAATCACTGAGAGAAGTCAGAGTAGGAATTCAAGTAGGGAAGGACTCTGGAGGCAGGAACTCAAGCAGAGGCTTGCTTACTGCTGAGGTCTTCCTGAATTGCTCAGTTTACCTTCTTATACACACCAGGACCACCTGCCCAGGGATGGCACAATCGGCAGTGGGCTTGGCCCTTCCACATAAATCGTCAGTCAAAAAATAAAATAAAATAAAAAAATAAAAGCCTTACAGGCTTTTTTACAAGCCAGTCTGATGGGAACATTTTCTAAATCTATGTTCCTTTTCAGATAACTCCAAATAGTGTTATGTTGACCACCCCCCCCCAAAAAAAAACCCCAAACACTAACAGTACAATTATTCTGACAAACTGAGTTGACTGTGACTATAGGTAGGAAATGCTGTCACCATAATATAGTCTTCAGTCAGCTAAAGCTTTCAGAGATACTTAATGCTCAGGGAAATATGTGTTAGTTCTGAGTTAAAAGGACTATTTTGCTACAAAGCAAGAGCAAAACATTGCTTGCTATAAAAGGTTCTAAAAAGTAGATACACACATAAATTGAAAATATTAATTTTAATTAATATTCTGATGACTGAAAGCAAAGCCAAAGTGTAGTGTACTAGAGACCTATCTATAGCAAAATAACTTAGGAAGACTAACATAAGTGAGTGGGGAAATATATGTTAATCAAATGGAAGCTGTTTACCACTTTTAATTTGCATCTTATACTGAGTTTTTAGACTTTAGTATTTTCTAAATAAAGTCCTTTATCAGCTACATAATTTAAAAGTACCTTTTCCTAGTCGTTGTCTATTTTCTTAGTGATGTCTTGAAGCACAAAAATTTGAAATTTGAATGATAGTTGTTAACATTTTTTTTTGTAGATTGTGTTTTGGCATCATATACTACCAAGCCAAGCACGTGATTTTCTTTTAGAAGCTTTAAAATTATAACTCTTATATTTAGGTATGTGAACCACACTGAGGATTTTTTGTGTATGATGTTATGTAAGGACCTACAGAATAAAATTAATAACTATAAGATTCTAGTGATTTAAAGTTAAAATTAAATGAATGAGATATTATTGGAAAATAATAACTAATTAATTCTCCATTATAATATTACATGTAGTAAAACAGATGGAAAGTTGTCATTATATCACTGACATAATAATTTTGTAGATACAAGTATTTTATTTTCTTTTGTGTATGTGAAGGGAGGTTGAGATAGGGTTTTTCTGTATATGCCTGACTGTCTTGGAATGCATTCTGTAGACTAGGCTGCCTTTGAACTCAGATTCGCCAGCCTCTGCCTCCCAAGGGCTGGAATTAAAGACGTGCACCACCACTGCCTGGTGATACAAGTATTTTCTGAAAGTGCTTAATTATGGGAATTCATTGTAAATTTTCACCGCCGGTAATTTCTTTTTATTTTCTCCAAAAGAAAAGATAGTACCTTTATAATGGAGATAACCAATAGATGCTACCTGAATCAAGTAATGAAGTTTAACATTAATGGTAGTAAGATATATTGATGATCTGAATTCCTTGGTAGATGTATTGAAAAGGAATTAATCTCTCTCTCTTCTCTCTCTCTGACATGGGATTTTGCATCTTGGCATTGATGAACCTCTTGCTTCAGCTTCTTGAGTGCTGTGTTGCAGCATGTGTCCCCACGTTTTCCAGTTCTTTAATAGTATTGCTAAAAGGATGTAGCCTTATTCATCATCAGTAGTGTTCCTCTGCTATACTCAGATGGAAATCACACGTAGTAAAAATGCAAAGTCATCAATGTTGACAGCTCTTAGCCTGCGGTGTTGGAACTTCCACTTCCAGTGCTACAGCTTGAAGCTGTAAGTGCCCGTGGCCGAACATCAGTAATGAATGTTACACCTCTGATTCTGTTGTGACCGAAATCTCCGTTCTGATTGTTTCAGCTCTTTGATAACTTATGGTTGCTTTCTGGAACTCTTCTCTCTACAAAGGCATATGGCTCCTCTGTAGTTCTAGTTGTTCACAGCCATTTTTATTGACAATCTCAACTGTCCACTGTTGCTTGACTTTAGTACTTACCCATCCTCTATAACAGTGGTTTGCAACCTGTGTATCATATTCCCTTTGGGGATTGCTTAAGGCCATCAGATAACACAGATATTTACATTACAGTTCATAACAGTAGCAAAATTACAGTTATGAAATAGCAACTAAAATAATTTTGTGGTTGGGGTCACCACATCATGGAGGATTGCATTAAAGTGTTGCAGCATTAGGAAGATTTAAGAACCCTTGCTCTAAAGTCTCAGTTCTCTTCTATCTCCGATCCTGGCCACTTTCTGCAATTGTTTAGCCACATTTTTTTTTTTTTTTTGGCTGTTTAGCCATTGCTGCTTGATGTATCTAGGGCTGCTAGTCCCACAAGTTTTTTTTTTTCTTTGTATTTCTAGCTCATCCCATTCTACCCACTGAAAGACAATAAGAACACCTAAATTAGGCTTCCTTGGCATCTTGGCTGTAGCATGGAATGGTGTGTGTGTGTAGGTGTGTACACACAAAGGGTCGTATAGTACTCTCAGACTGCAGTAAGAAAGTGAGAGGAGCCCTGTTTATATGTGCACCCTTGCTATAACAATGCTGCTGACCTGCTAGTAGGAGGTCTTCAGTCGCTGTGGGTATGGTCATTCTCTGTGGGTTTATCTATCTAAGGTTCATATGAAGTTTCTGTGGCCAAAGATTTGCAGTTATATACATCTGGAGTAATTGAAGTAGAGTCTTGAAGCAAAACCATAGTTGGAGTTGAGGCCACAACAGTCGCAGTGTATTTCAATACTGGAACAAACTGTCTCTGGACTGTGTGATGCTTATTTCAGGTCATTTTCAGGAATAAGTCTCCTTGAGCATCTTGGTTTTTCCCAAAACAGCTGTAACTATTTTATTATAATATGAGTTAATGAGAACTTAAGAAACTGAACTTGAAAAGGCTGCTTGATTGCAAGGCCTGAGCTTCTCAATGAAATGACAGAGCTGAAGTTATAATTCCTGATACAAACTTCAGGAGCAGTAGTCATATAGTTCATTGTTCCTAAAGCCAGATAAACTGCAGATAACGATAGCAGCTCATTGTTGGGCCTTTGTCTCTTCAATCTGGGGTAGTCAGTCTATTTTGCTCCTGGGAAGGTGCCACCTTAACCAGGGTCAAGGAAGGTATCTGACAGCTGTTAATAAAACAGACAACTACTCAAACCTGACAGTGTTGTTATGAATAAAGAAAAGAAGTCCATGCTTATAACAAATGTTTAGCATGGGATACATGGGATATTCGTTAGAGAATTTTTTTTTAATGAAAGGAAATGTTTTAGTTTGGTTCCCAGTTTGAGAAGGTTTAGTTCATTACATTGGAGAAGGCATAGCAAGAGAAGCAGCTATGGCTCAAGCCGTGGGAACATAGAGTAGCTAGTTCTATGTTGGAAGTCAGAAAATAAGTCAGTGTAGAAACAAGGTAGAGTTACCTATAAGGGCACCCCTCAGAAGCTCCCTTCCTCCAATTAGGTCACCTTATAAATGTTCCATAAACTTCCCAAACTTTACCACCAGCTTGCAACCAAGTACTCAAACACATGAACTAGTGGGGGATATTTTAACACCAAATCATAATATATGGACCCTGTAAGCTCATGGGCACCTGAGTGCAACACACCTGTAGCCCAACTTCAACATACCATGACCCAGAATTTCTATAGAGCATAGAAAGAAAAGACCAGAGCAAAGGAGACCAGGGAATATAGTCAGCCCTATATCCTCTGTCAGCATCCAGGGCTCATGGAAGCATTATTAGGAGCACAGTAAATTTGGGTAGCCTTGTCTTTCTGTCCCTACCATCTGTAAGCATACATGCACTCTCTTATGTTGACTCCACTCAGTGCCTACAGTTTTCCTTGGTAAACATCTTACATTCCTGGCATCCCCAGCATTCTGTGGTCTTTACTGCAATTGTACTTCACCTTTACAGCTCTACACAGTGGTCTTTTAGGGACTCCTTTCAGGGAATTTGACCCTGTTACACAATTTTTTTTTTTTTTACCTCAGTGGCTTTCTGGAGCCCTGGTAGAAGTTTCCACGACCGTGTAGCTCTGTATTCTGTATTTTTCAAAAGTAGCACCATCTTTTGCTATCAGTTCAAGATGTAGATGTAGTCTGGGCTCCTTGGACCTTGATTGCTATAGCACTGGGCAGCTGCCTGGCTGAAATAGATAAAAATTCTTCTAGGCAGTTCCTGTTTCAGCGGAGAATCATGAAGTCTTTCATTTTTCAACAACTTTTCTTTTAAATAAATTTCCATGTTATAAACAGGAGCCATAATGGATAAGTTCTTGCCTTCCAAAAACTTCATTTATGTTCCTCTGCAAAAGTTCCTGCTTTTTCCTTAATTGTGCTAATCTTTATAATAATTACAATTGATTTTTAAAACCACAGCCTATCTGGAACTTTATACACATTAATGTTCTTGACATTTTCCTACATATTTCTATTCTACTTTCTGTTCTTTACACTAAGATCAGTAAAAAGAATAACCATTGCATAGCCTAAATGCTATGCTGTCTTGAAGTTTATATGGACAATTTAATTCATTACATTTTAGTTTTGTTTTGTTCAGATTTTCATGGCATGGGTGGGATCTAGCCAGCTTCTTTGTCAGAATATAACACCAATGGCCTCTAGCCCAGTTTCTGTTAGACTCTTATTCCCTTCTAAAACCTCATGACTACAATCTTTATTATCTTCAGTTCTTTTGGCATTCTCACCAGAATCACCTATTGTGCTCTGTGTTGCAGTATTTTAGGATTTCTCTAGTCTATAGTTCCAAGCTCTTCCATATTCCTTCTGTAAACCATGTGTGAAGGTCTATGAACCAAATAGATTTATATAACCATGTCCCCATGCTTATTACTAATATTCTGTATTATTTACTTTTCTCATAATTGTGACAAAATACCTTACATGAAACAACTTGAGAGAGTTTTCTTTGACTCATAGTTTGAGGTGATAGTCTATCATGGTGGGAAAGTCATGACATGGTGGAAGTAGGGATGTGGGGTAGCTAGATATATCACACTAGCAGTCAGAAAGCACAGAGCATAGTAACCTTTTATAGTTATTCTAATCTTTCATCCAAATTCTAAATATCAAAAACAGATAAATATAAATGCACATCATTCTAAAAGCCTATAAAAAACAGCTGTTACTCTTTAAATGTGTCAAGAGGATGACATGCAATGGGAAGATAACAAACTATTAGAACTTGGAGGAATTAAAAAGTTGGAAGTGCTGGGCTGATAACATGTAGTATCTGACAATCAATGAAGGGTGCGTAGGATTTGCTGAGTGGCAAAAATTCTTTATCATAGCTTGGTGTCCTTCACTGGCCACTCTTCCTGATGTCTCTGACTGCTCGGCTTCATTTGACACATTAGGCTCAGTTGCCCACTTGAGGCTGTCTGCCAGCATTTGTTTTCTGAGCTCTTGCATGCCTTCTGGTTGCCCATGTAATAGAAATGATGGGGCTGATGCGTGTTGAGTTTGGTGAAGAGCTAGTGCAATATCAGGCTTTTCCTTCCTGTCTGTCTGTTGACCTAGGACCCCATGATGACACTGTACTCCTTGCCAGAGAAAAAGATTTGATGACTTTTGACCTAAAGCAGTTTCAGATTATATTTTAAATATTCTTGATACAGATGATTCTAAAACATTTTAGTACTAGAAAATTAATTTCAGGATAGGGTCCTACATAAGCTTTGGAAGAGCAAAATCAATATTAGAAAAGAATGATAAAAATTTAATATTATCTATCAGTTAGCTGATAATGTTTTACTACTGTTTCTCTTTTTAGTAATTATAAGATTACATAACTTTATTATGCTTGTAACTGGCTTTATGAGTGGAGATTGGGCAAAATGAAGCAGTTTTAAAAGTCCCAGCTTTGGAGAGTTCAAAATGGGACAATTAGAAGAAATATCAAGCCATGGACATAGTTTTCTACTGATAGGTATATATATATACCAGAAAATTAAGGAAGTGAAAGAATCTAATAAAAACGTATTTGGGAAGTACCAGATTTTATTGATTGGTTTCTTCTGCTGCTATCTGAGAACTAGTATTGTTTGAGTAATCCACTGTTGTCTACATAGTCATGCATTCTGCTAAAGCAAATAAGCGTATCTGAATCCCATTATTATTTATTTAAAATCCATTTGGATATATGTATATGGATATACAGTTGATAGAGTACTTGCTTAGCACTGATAAAACCCAGGATTCACTTCCCTACTTATACATACGTGGCATGATGAGGCTACATGAGGTCTCCAAAATATATATGCACATGTATGTATGAAGTAACATTTACATAGTATGTGTCTACTAAATAACTCTTTAGAAGTTTTTTTACTTGCTGATTTCCCCCCCTCCCCACTGATTAAAAAACAAACAAACAAACATAGGTGCTGGAGAGATGGCTCAGAGGTTAAGAGCACTGGTTGTTCTTCCTAAAGTCCTGAGTTCAATTCCCACCTACCACATGATGGCTCACAACCATCTATAGTGAGATCTGGTGCCCTCTTCTGGAGTATAGGCATACATGCAGGCAGAACATTGTATACATAATAAATAAATAAATCTTAAAAAAAAAAACACAAAAAAATGTAAACACAGTGCTAGAGAGATGGCTCAGTGTTAAGAGCATGTTCTACTGCTCTTCCAGAGAACCCAAGTTCAGTTTCCATCACACATGTTGGGTGGCTCACAAAAACCTCTACCTCCAACTCAAGAGTCCTGATATCTCTGGGCTCTGAGAGCATCTGCATTCACATGTACATATCCACATACAGACACATATATACAGATAACTTTAAAGTGATACAATTCTTTTAGAATATGTACAGTACAAAAAAGCATTCCCCCCCCCCCAGATAGGAACTATTTAGCCATGTTTTAACCATAAGGGGAGTTTTCTTTGGGCAAACCTGGAATATTTACTATGGCAGCACCACAAATTAAGAGGGAACAAATTCTGAGAATGTTATTCAGTTAGTGAATCAATTTGAGTTTTCTGGGAGGAAAGACAACTACAAGAAAATTGCCTTGTGATTTAAGTCATTTGAGAAGAAATCTATGTTATTTGAAGCTGAAAGACTCTTACCTGGCAGGAAATGGATCAATGCCAGTCTGGATAAAGTTTTCTAGTAGTCAGATGAGCTTTAAGATGTTCATTTTATTGATGTTTGAAGAAATAATTTTTTAATTAAAAAAAGGTGCTTTGAAAACAAAAGTTGAGTGACAAATGGAATAATATTTAGGTCTGAAAAGGAATTATAGGGCAGGCATGTTGACATACTGGATTCCAGAAGTTCAAGAGCAACCCGGGTATCAAGGGACTTCTCAAAAAACAGACATAAATAAATAAATAGAAATAATATTGTAATTTTTTAATCTGATTACATATAATCATTTCAATACAAAACACTTGGTTGCATAAGTCAGTGCAAGTTAACATATAAAATTTTTGAATAATTAACCTAGAAAGATTTCTAGAGCCAGGTGTAGTAGCCCATATGTCTAATCAGCACACATAAATAAAGATGAGAAGAAGAGATAGGAGAATCCCTGGGAGCTTGCCTGCCAGTTAGTCTGGTATTTGCAGTAGACAAGAGATACTGCCTCAAGCAAAGTGGAAGGCAAAGGTCAATAGCAGAGGTTGTTCTCCATTCTCTACATGCATACCATAGCATATACGTATCTACTCACAAACACACACATTTAAAAAAAGGAAACGTATGCAATTAATTTTTATCGTGAATAATTTTAGGCAGGGTCTCTAGCCCAGACTTGCCACAGATTCAGTGTTTAACCCAGGATGACTCTGAATTCTTGATCTTCCTGCCACTACTTTTCAAGTGATGGTATATAGGCATGTGCCACCACACCTGCTTTATGCATACTGGGGATTTATCCATGCTACCAACTATATTACATTCTCTAGCTTTTGTTTCAATTTTTTTTTGAGACAGTCAGTGTGTATGTTGTCCAGGAAATCCTCCAGTTTATGGCAATCCTTCTGCCTCAGACTCCTGAGTACTAAGTTTTCAGGTCTGAATCAACAAACTGGGGTTCAAATTGAATTTAATATGTTGAATTTTGTTGTCATGTTTCAGAGGAAGAATTAATAATTTATTGAAATCATTCTCTTCAGTTTTACAATTTCAAGCAAGTATAAAATCAGAATTTTATCTCATTTTGTTTAATGCTTACTTTAATGAAATACCTTCTCCTTTATTCTAAAGATTTTTAATTTACATATATGAAGAAATTGAAAGGATCATTGTTCTTACCTGAATAAGGTCCTTAGCCCATACTGTTTGGCTTTTAGACTTCTATTTCCTATTTTTTAGTTTTTGAAATATATACATGTATATATGCATATCTCCTTTTATTTTTCAGTGCTAGGATCAAACTCAGGTTTTTACATGCTAGGTAAGTGCTCTACCAGTGTGCTATGCCCCACTCCCTTCCCCAATGTCTATTATTTTACTACTGATTTCCTGAATGCGCTTTGTTCACTTAAATTTAAGTTTTTAAAGACTGCTTAAAAAGCTTTATTTTTTGAGAATGTAACTAGGGAATCTTGTAATTAAAGAAATGAAAAGCTGGAGGGAAAAGTTTTGAAAGAAAAAAGTACTAGTTACTATAAGATTTTTGTAGGATTTCTACTGTAACTGAAATTCATTCAGAATTTAATATTTCCCCTTTCCTGTAATGTTCAGGGTTCAATCCAGTGCTTCATACATGCTGGTTTGAGTTAAATCACCAGTCCTCATACAGTTCAATCAAAACAGTATGTAATAATTGCTCTTAAATATTTTCATCCTAACAGAAGTGGCAAATATAGTCTTGTGATGACAAGGGGCAAGAGAGGTAGCTCAGTAGGGAAGAGCACATCCTTATCTTGCAGAAAACCTGAGTTTGGTTCCCAGCACTCATACTGAGCAGCTTCTAACCACCTGTATGTATCTGCAATTCCAAAGGAATCCAACATGTCTGGCCTCTTTAGGGACCTCCACTCAAGTGTATAAACCCACATGCAAACACATAATTAAAAATAGATCTTTTTAGAAGAATGGCAAGACATTAATACAGGAAACAGAAACAAGGTGGAACCTATGGATTAAAAAGGTTTTAGGGGACAGCGGTTGAAGGAAGTGTGGCCAATAGACACAAAATTTCAGTCAGAAATAGTTCAAGATACCTGGTTTTCTAAGTGAATAATTTTTAGTATTTTACCAATAAAGAAATTTAAGTATGTCCATTAATACATAAGATGAATATCTTGACTTATCATTTAAGTTTTGTTATTTTTGCTGTCCTGTGGATCAAATTTAGAGCCTCCTATAGTAGGCAAACATTTTATTACTGAGTCACACCCCAAACCTAAGTAGCTTCTTTTACCCATTCCACCATGTATATGCATGTCAGTTTATATACCATAATGATATATCATTTATTACCTAAAATAAAGGTAATAGGAAATATTCACATCATAAACTGCTTTTAGATAGATCTTAGCACCAAGGACTTGTCTACTCCTCTGCATAACTACTGTTCTAATTTAGCTAATAAAGCTCTGTGTGGAAGCCCATGACTACAATGCCAGCCCTTGGGAGACTGAGGCAGGGAGATTACCAGTTATATAGACTGCTCTAGGCCATCGTGGACTACATTGGGAGACTTAGTCTCACAAAACAGAAAACAAGGTTTACTGGAAAAGTAGATATCAGAGATAGGTCAGCAGAGTTGTGTATACTTGTTCATGTTTGTAATCCTAACACTTTTGAGGCTAAGGCAGGAGTTCATGAGTTTAAGCAAAGACTGGGCAACCCAAGGGAGACACTGTCTCAAAACACACAGGTGTGTGTGTGGGATATTAGCACAATGCAAGGTATACCTTAATTCCATTAAAAAGAAGGATTTTGTGATGAGGAATTTGAGTATTGGTATTTGGTTACACAAAGGAGTTATCATTGCTTTAGATTAACAATAGTGTATTGGTTTAAAACTTTGTCCTTATATTTTAGAAATGGAGGAGTAGTTAGTGGAGGCAATGAAGTATCTGGGGTTGGTTTTAAAGATAATCCATTGGGGAGGAATGAATAATGAGAATATGGGGTAAATAAGATGGGTTGTACCTCATTCAATACTTGTTAAAACTGGATGATAGCTATGTTAGGGATCATTGCACTATATTTTTCTTATATTTCTGTAATAAAGTTAAAATATCTAAAACATATTTAAAATTAAATGGACACTGTTTTTTTACATTAATAATTTTTCATTCCTATTCATTGTAATCTTAGTCCCAGCATTTGGAGGAGGCAATGAAAATTAGAAAATTTTCATTACCCTGTTTAGTCACAGGATGGCACTCTTTGAATAAGTAATTAGCCAAAGTCCACTTTGCACTGAAAAAGCTGCTTTACCGTGCAACTACTTCCTTAACTAAAGGTAAAATCTTTTCAGATAGATTATATAGGTGATTGGTGGTGACACCTTAACTTTATTTTTCTGTGCTGGCTGTCTCTATATCAGTGTTTGTAACATTAAGGAAAGTTGAGGCTCATGTATGCTTAATGGATGATTTTATGCTATGTTTATTTTTTAAACATGTGTTTACTAGTATTGCTCTGAAGACTAGCAATCCCGATGTATTTTACACATACATACACACACACAGCTCAACGAATTATCTTTATTTAAAACTGTCAGTACCAAAACCAAAGAACACACTTCCAAGTTTACTATGCACTGAGCCAGACAGTGCAGATTAAGGTCAAAATGAGAGCTACCAAGTGGACAACTGTATGTCCCAAGTTCCCACCTATGCCCTCTTTAAGCCAACTATTAAAGGTTTCCAGAACAATTACACCTACCACCTCCAATGTAGAAAAGAAGAAAAACAAATCAAATGGACAACACTAGCAGAAGCTAGAAATTTAAGAGGTGCCTCCTCCTTATTCTGGTCCCTCAGGTCCAATTTCGTTTTCTGGTTCTGACCATAGGAAATTGGCTTGGTGTTAATTAAAGGCTGGAATTTCAAGGCTCAAGTTCCCCTCCCCCAGCCTTGCAACTCTTTAAACAACTCCCCCCTCCACACTCCACGGCACAGACAGATAAATGATGCAGCAGATTACGCCGCTGAAAGGCAGCATTTGTCCTGAGCTATTTTTGAATTTTTTCCTGTTTCCGACACTTGCGCCAGACATTATTTGCTTGCTTAGGACGTGGAAAGCTCAGTGGACACATTTTTTTTTTTTTTTTTACAGTCTAATGCCAGGGGCTTTTCCCCAGCAAATGAAAGTGAAAGTGCTACACCGTGGTGGTATTTTATCCTTAAAGGCTGAACTGGCAGCTGGTGTGGAGGGGGAGGTGGGATTGGAAAGCTAGAAGAACCAGTTCTAAGGTTTTGTTTATTTATCTTGAGATCTCAGCAGGGCTCCTGTGTCGTGTCCCCCCCGCCCCCTCGCCTCCTTTTTAGGGACTGATCTAGGATTAATTTATTTGTTTATTTTTTTTTTGAGCAGTCATTGAAGTTTCATTCAATGTACTGCAAAAAAAAAAAAATCTCACTTTTAGCTTTCCCGGTTGCAGTTTAAAACACCATCTAGTCTCTCATCTGGAAATAATGCAACACTCCCCACCCCCTTTTCTTTTTATAGCTCCGCATAACCTGAAGTCGATAATCACATGGAAAATGTGCAGGTCTCAATTTTGTTAGTTTTTCTTCTTTTGGTGGTAACTTCACTTGTTGAAGTATGTATTCAACACACAGGCGTTTTGTACACATGTTGCTTTCAAGTCTTGAAATTTGCCTGCTCCACTGATCTGACTCCTTACATGACACGTTTTAGGAGCAACTTAAACATTTATCGCACAGATTAAAACAAAACAAACAAACAAAACAAGAATGCTACCAAATATTCTAACTGACATTAGCCTATCCAAAGTCACCACCCTCTCTCACACACACACCTTTCCTTTTTCCGAGGAACAGTAATAACCAACCAGACAAGATTCTGGAAGAAGTTGGAGGAGGAAAGAGGCAGTGTGGGTTAGGGGAGAGAGGTTAGAGGGCCAGGATTTCCCTCATTCACAGGGTGGAAAAGTTGACATTGTCTAAGCCCTTCTGAATGGCTGGTCGTCGGATACCCCGATTGTACCTCTACCTCCCCTCCCCCTCCACGTGACGACCCAGGACACATGCGCACCCGACGCAGCCCAGGCACATCTGCAGACTGACGTCAGTTTGTTCTGCCTCTGAGGAAAGCTGCCAAAATTTTCTTCTGCTGCAATTGAAGTTGGCTGGGGGCCGGCAGTGAGCTCGAGGGCTACTTCAACAAAACTTTTCCTGCCCTTCCTGCTCCTCTTGTCTTCTCTCTCCTGATACCTTTTGATGCTCTGCACATGTTATTTGCATAGCAAAGGCACTAAGCTGTCCAGGAAGAGAGGGCACCATTTCCACCCCCAATAAGCCTTTCCCTTTTTTTTTTTCTTTTCCTTTTTTCCGGGGGGGTGGGCGGGGGGGGTGGGAGGGAGTGGGGGGTTTGCAAAGCACGTTTCAGGTTGATAGCCTTGGATGTATTGAAGAAGTTTTTTTCTTTCTTTTTTTCTTTTTTCTTTCTTTCTTTCTTTCTTTTTTTTTTTTTTTAA
>CM053750.1:9435399-9450881 GCA_028658305.1 Pachyuromys duprasi
AGCTCCGGTTAGCTAGACTATAGGATTTTATTCTGGCTGCAGAATAACTGGCTGGTGTGGCTTTGCAAGGGGGGTGGGGGGCCAAAAAGAAAAAAAAAAGAGAAAGAGAAGGGAGTACGTGAGCCGTCCAGTGCAATCTCTATTGTTTGAATTTTACTTTTTATCAGAATTTGAAGATGAAAACGGTAAGGAAGACTTCACAATATCAATGAAACCTTTAAAAAAATCAAGTTGTGCTTTGCTTGTCTTCTGAAGAACTCTTAGATCTCTCCCTCCCTCCCTCTCTTTCTCCTCTCTCTCTCTCTCTCTCTCTCTCTCTCTCTCTCTCTCTCTCTCTCTCTGTGTGTGTGTGTGTGTGTGTGTGTGTGCGCGCGCGCGCGCGCGCATGTGTGTGTGCTTTATGGCAAGGAGTGAATTTGACTAAACTCATTACAGACAGAAATCTTTTAAACTCTAGGCTACTCGTGGATGTAGAACCCGGGGCTTACAGGTATTTTATAATGTGAAAATATGCGCTCATTGTATGAATTTACATGCTGTGTGAGGTGGACTTGATTATGATCTTCGTGGACTTTTAACTAATCACCAGATAGTGGTGGAGAAAGTAATGATGATGTGTGGTTTTAACCGATTTCCAGATTTATGCAATTGCCTTCTGCAAATCCATTTCATGTCAGTGTCTTTAGTGTTCAGACAAGTGCATTTTTCATGCCTTTGCTCTCTGGGCAGCAATAGTGCGCTGGCTGTAGCACCAATGCTCTCGGATATGTTAAGCTCTTAATAGGCTAATCAAAGAGATGGAAGCGTGTGGTTTTGATTTATTTTTGCCCACTTGGGCCATGCTAGACTCATAACCCTCTGGAGCCTTGTTTATCAGAGTATGTCTGTATATATGGTATATGAGACTAAAGTTTAGTGCTTGGGGAGAGAGAACAAGAGTGCTGAAGAAGTGTTGGAAAAATTTTCTGATAATATGTGCTATAATTTCTGTCTTTGATCAGTTTTCCACTTGTGCTAGGAGCAAAGAGAGCCAGCCAGAATAAGAAAGCACACTGAGAGGGAGCAGGGGAGAACGTTTCTTACTCTCGTTTTTATTTGAGCTGCTGGTGCAACGCGTTTGGGCCAAATGCCAACTGTCTGGGTCACACGCGTTTTATCCAAATAGATTTAGCGCTGCTGTCTGGAAATGGGCTGCTGAATGTTAACTTTAGGATCAACTCAACCAGGGCAGCTCAGACTGTTGCCCTCTGTCTGGATGAAGTAGGACTGGAAGGGGGGTGGTGAGGGTGTGCAGAGCAGGGGAAGAAAAGGAAAACCAGTGCTAGGAACTTTTAAAAACCACACTGAATATAATTTTCAATTTACTCTCTAAGTTCAGACGTTTTTGAACTATTTTCTACTTTTTTACTTTTTTTTATTAATTAGTCTGAAACATTTAGAGGTGAATTTGCATCCCTTAAAATTCATGACAAGGAAAGAAAGGCAATTGTAAAACTGGTGCATTTGAAAGCAACTAAGAAAATTAATTCTGAAGATAGTTGTTTTCACCAAAGTGGTAGTGCAGTCTTGTATATATTAATTTGGTTCTTAAATGTAAGCATTAGTGATTTTTTGAAGAGTGCTATAGTAAAGCATATGTTGATTTCAAACAAACCAGTAAATCATTCATTTATCACAAATGGCAGCAGATTATTCTGTGCAGTTGTACTTTTTGTGTGTGTGTGATTTTCCCGGAGGAAAATCTTTGGATCATTAAGACTTAAATATTGTAAATAATTTTTATGTTTGGTCTAAAACCTGCAAAATTAATCTCTATTCTTGTCTGTTCTTACTACTTCCTCTTCATTTCCTTAGCAACCAGAAGTAGCTACAAGTGGCTTAGGGTGGGTCTGTGTGCCAAATCTTGCTGTTTGTAATCTTAGTGACAGATGAATTGAGTTATCATATTAAGGAAAGTTCATAATATATTTGGATCTTCTGGGAAGGGAGAGAAAAAGAGATGTAGATAATTTGTTATAGTTTTACAAAAAAGTTGGTTATTAATATTTTACGCTAAAACCAAAAAGGGAAAAATATTTTTTAAGGCAAAATGTTACAATACAGGTAGCTTATATTTACCTTCAGCTTTGGGGGAATTATGTAATTTAATGCTTTATTGGGGGAATTTTTGTTTTATATTTTTGCTTTTCTCAATAGGTAAGTTTTGCATAAACTATGTTTAATTATACTTTTCTGTGGTGACTAATCTTATAAACCTTATAAATAATCAAGATACTTTACAGGTAGAACCTAATTATGTCTTTAACATATAGTAATTAACAAATATTTGTTGAGAGAAAAATGGAAAACAAAATGAAAAGTTTTTCATGCATAAATTTTAAAGAACCTGAAGGGTTCAGGATATTGTTGCTTTTTCCATGGAGACCAAATCAGCTTTAAAATAAATATCCAGAATTAAGATGGATTAAAAAAGTTGGGAAATATGTTTACTATGTTTTCTAGCTTCCTAATAACAGCTAATGAGAAGAAATTATTACTTCAGCTACTTCTACATCATTTGAGCAGGAAGTCAGACCATAAAGAAAAATCAAGTAGGAGGCTTCAACTAGGGCAAGCTACTGAGGGAATCACTGTAGTTGAAGTTGTCTGGTCTTATTTCTTCTGCATAACTAGTGTAGCTTTGATCCATGGAAGCAGTTAAATTATCCTTTAACTTTGCTAGCTGCTGCATTTATAGTATGAATAAAAACTATAAACAATAATCAAAGTGAACTGGACATTTTGATTGATTTTTTTTCAAAATTAAAAGTTATAAATATGATTATCATAGCCTAGTTTCTTCACTCTGCTTTAAAAGAGAAAACAGTTTCCATATTTGATCTATGATATTCTACTATTCCACATTTCTTAGGGAAGGAGGAACATGAAACTACTTTTGAAGGAAAAGCTTTGAGAAGTAATGTTGTATAGTAAGAGGGGTAGGGATAACTCCCATTTAGTCATTCTGTTGAAGTATATAGACATGCTATCAGGTAAGAGGGGTAGGGATAACTTCCATTTAGTCATTCTGTTGAAGTATATAGACATGCTATCAGGTGTAACCTAGCTGTTTTCTCAGAAAGTCTTTGTGAGGTAGATATTATCTCAATTTTATAGTTGAGAATACAGATCCAGGGAGGTTTTGTAAACTGATGTCAAACCAGCAGCAACAAGCTTTGTGTTTTCCACAACATAGTAATATTGCTGTTCTTAATACAATTTAAAGGGTTTAATGCATTGTGATTTCTAGATAATTACTTAGCATTTTAGTGTTAGCTGAACTTTGGAAACTGTTTTTTTTCTCCACATACTTCCTTGTGGCAGCTAGCTTAGCTTTCCCAGCAGGTGTCAGAAAGTAGGTTAGCACATATCACTTGTACTATGTGGATGACTAATAGTGATTGGATATGCTAGTTACAATTTTCATTGAGCTCTAGCCAACTGAGTAGTAGTGCATAGTGTTAAATTTGTTTCTCTGACCATTGGAGGTTTAAAAGATAATGAGGTGGGAAGGATAAAGGACTAAATTTACTGAGTACCCACATACCAGATAATGTATCTAGTGATGAACAGTCTGCTTTATTCTGGAACTCCTGTTTTTTCTATTATGTATCAATACCCTTTTTACTGGAAAAGTCACTTTAATTTACTTACTTTTCCTATTAATGCCACTAGCTTAGTTAACTTAAATGTTTGTAGGATAGTTTTGAAAGTGGAGATGCTCAGGTTACAAAACTGCAGAGCAAGAGATTTCTGAAGGTGGCTAAATAGTTTTGAAACCAAGCCCACTATCTTGTAACTTTTCCATTAATTTTAGAGTCCAAGGAAACAAGAGGAAAGGTGTTGATGATTTAATACAAATCTATCATAACGTCAGTGTGCTAACTAACAATGCATTAATTATAAATTCCTCCTTAAAAATTAAAGTAGATGAAGGACCCCTTTGATGTCAGATGTTATTACTTAAAACATTCTAGTGACTTGAAAAAAACCTAACACACTAAGGAGGAATGTTCATGCAGAAATAATTATATATTAACATTCCATGGTTAGGTTTGGCAAACCAAGATAATGATTCTTTATTGTGACTGAATAAATAGTAGGATTTAGTTTTTTCAGATTTTTAAACTTGAGAGTATGAACTTTTTGTCTCACTTAAGTAGATATAAAAGTTTTGAGATAAAGCAATTGTATGCAAAGTTGCTTTAAAAAACCTGTTCATAGTAACGATACCATTTGTGAACATATTATAAAACTTGGTTGTAGAGAACCACTACTGAATATTTAAAAGAGTACCTTAATCTAAAAGTGTAATATAATACACTTAGATTATTGAGCCAGGTGGCCATGTGTATGTTTTCTAGCTACCTGATCTTTGTGAATGCCAACTTCTTGTGTTAATTCATGGCTGTGTTAGTTATCAGTTGCTGCGTAACAAATTACCACAGAGTAAATAATCTAGCACACATTCACTATGCCAGTTTCTGTGAGTCCAGCTATGACTAGCTATGACCTTCTAATGAGGCTATCATCAAAGTGTTGGTAAAGATTGAGTTCTCTGTAGGAAGCTTCACTTGAGAAGAATGGATTTCCAAGCTCCTGTATTTTGGGGCAGCATTCAGTTACTTTGCATGCTATTGGATGGGGCCCACAATTTCTTGCCAGTACTATGTGGAGTTACTCTGATTTCCTTTTTGTGAGCATCTAAGTATTAAGTTGCTTCATCTAAGCCAATGAAACAAAGTCTGGTACCAAGCTATAAGCCAGGATCTTTTGTGATCAAATCATGGAAGTGGCATCCTCTCAATATTGAGATATTTTATTGATTACAATTAAATTATTCAAGGGATGAGAGTGACAGAAGAGTGTGGCTATTAAGAGGAAGCATCCAATCTGGCAGAATCTGCCTCACTACAGGGCTACTATTAGTATGTGAGTGAAGAAAGTAATGTATATTTTAAATATTTTATTTTTGCCCTGACCTTAAACTTCTTTTCTGTATATTACTAGGTAGGCTTCTGCACAGGAGCCAGATTTACTGTTTCTGTTATTATCAATGTTAGTGCCTATTCCCACCATCCCCGCCTGCTTGCCGTCTATACCTTTTGGAATGAATTTCCTCAACTTGACTTGTGAAATTCCAAGTTCTACCTCATATGCTATTTTGCATTAGCTTTCTTTAATACATCTTCACTGACTTAGAGATAATTTCCTTCATCTGATCATCTATAACACATTTTTAACAGCTTTTGAGCATTTATCTGTCTGTTTTGAATTTTTTGTTATTTGGATTATGAATTTATCATCAAGGGCAAGGACTGTGTTTTAATCTTTTCTGTATTCTATTTTCATAATGTTATTTTTAAACAAAATGAAAAATATTGTTGATTAGTGAACTAACTTTTCCAAAGATCAGTAGTTACTTGTAAAGATGAATATGAGGCATTTTAGGTACTTATAGTAACCAATATTTTTAGCTCTAAAGGGAATGAAGTATCTTCGTATATGCCTAACTGATTATATTTTATTCACTGTTGAATATTTATTCATTTATTTTTAATCCAACAAATATGGCAAATGTTTATTATGTGACTATTATGAATGTTAGGAATTTAGGAAAAATGTTTTCTAATATCTTCTACATACTTTTAAAAATCTTACTTTGCTAATATATCTTGCAGAAGTGATTTAACTCTTATTCCAAGATTAGATGTAGTATTATACAACTCAGATATTGAGCTATGGTGCAGTTGTCTACACAATAGGACTATTAAGCTATACAAGGATAGTTTTACCTGTACCCCAAACTATTAATTTGGGGTTCTAAAATTATATTTGAACATTTTTAGTCACTGTTTTGCTGTTAGTGAGCTAGTTTTTAATTATCTAGTTATTTTTTTCTTCTGATATGCTATCTGTTGAAAAATCAAAAGATTTAGTTTGAATCCAATGAATTCTGAGTAGGTTATTAGCCAAAAGTAGAATATATGAGATAGGACTTCAAAACTGTTGTAGTATTTGGGATAAGGTTGTAAAAACTTTTCTTTATTTTTTTCATTTTAATTTTATATTAATCACAGGTTATGTACTTTGTATGCCAGCCATAGCCCCCTCCCGCATTCCCTCCCTAGTCCCCCCTTCCCTCCCTCATCTCCTCCCTGCACCTTTCTAAGTCCACTGATAGGGGAGGACCTCCTCCCCTTCCGTCTGACTCTAGCTTATCAGGTCTCTTCGGGAATGGCTACAATGTCCTCTTCTGTGGCCTAGCAAGGACTTCTGGTCCCCACTGATCTTCCTGAAGAATTCTTTTCTTTTCAAGTACAATATGCAGAGTTAAAATTACTTTACTTGAGTTACCTAATAAGTCATGTAAGACTTCTAGATAAATTCTGCTCTACCACAAATTTTTTTTTAAAGTTTCAGATGTGATTTTACCTAAATGTTAATAGACAGTTGATAAATTTTACTGTGTATTTATAAAGCTGCATTGTCAGAAAAAAACAAAGGTGCCTTTTAAAGCAGCACAGCAGTCTTGGATATGAATGGGCTTAAGACATTGTTGATAACTGGAATCACATACTATTTGTCCAGTACATATGGTGGGCTTAGATTATGTACTTTCTCTATTCTTACCTTATTTAAAGGAGGTTGGGACACCATGCCTGTTTACTGTTGTCTTCAGAGTTTTGTTATTTTTAAAAGAATTATTAGTCTCTTCAGATTCCTTCCCAAGCCTTCCTCCTCCTCTTCTTTTTTTTTCTTGATTTCTAAAATATTGTGCATGTTCAACAAGTACTCTATAATCTCTAGCTCCAAGGCTTGTTCTTTGATTATTCAGTAGTTGTGGAATTATCCTGCTAGGCATTTAGGTTTCTGATTATATGTTTAACTATATTAAGTTGTTTTGAATTTATAACCTTTGGGAAGTATTCATTAATCTGTAGTATATATGTTTATTTCTGTCTAGGTTAAAAAATGGCCATATTTAAGTGACATATCAGTCTGAGATTTCCTTATGAAAAAATTTTATCGTCATTATTCTCTTCACTTTTGGATTGAGAAGAATGAATCCAGACATAGAAGAAAGTGCAAGATGTTTGGGGAAAGTACCTGTTAAGCAGTGGAGCATCTAACAACTCATTTGCAAGAAGGTTTAAGGAATTAAAATTGTTATGCTTCGATATTGGTATGCTGTTGACTCTCTAGCTCATAGGTAGCCCTCCAAAAACGATCATTCAGTTTTCCAAATTATGGAAATTTCGTGGAAAACGTTGACTTGGATGTTGAGCCTCATCATGGCTTCATCGGAATTTTATAGTGACCACAGACTTTCATATAGTTCTCAAGGTAGGATTTCTGATTTTGAAATTTGATAGAAATGACCACAAAATACAGACTTTGAATATTAAGTTTAGTAAATAGTTTCTTTGCACTGTTTAGTCAGATGGAGTAGGAACAAAAGTACTAAGAGGATGTTTAACTTGTTTCTCTGAGATAACTCTTTAGGGCTTTTAGAGCTGATTGAAAATTATATACTCTAAGCTTCTGGTTTTCCTATGTTCTAAATTTTAATAGACTCATTCATTGCTAGGGCTTTGAGGCAGGCTCACTTTCAGACAGAATCCAAATGTTTATATTGTAGAAGAGGAAGGAACCAGATTAATTTTGATACAGACTTTTTAAAAATTTGATTTATTATGTATCCAGTGTCATGTCTGCATGTACACCTGCACGCCAGGAGAGGGCATCAGATCTCAGTATAGACGGTTGTGAGCCAACGTCCTGTGGGTGCTGGGAACTGAACTCAGGACCTTTGGACAAGCAGGCAGTGCTCTTAGCCTCTGAGCCATCTCTCCAGCCCTGATACAGACTTTTAAATATGAACCTTTTATTTAAAACACAAAATAACAACAAAATACTTTTCCAAACATTTTCATTTTTATGATTTTAATTCAGACAGTTGAACTTATGCCATAGAAATGACCTCAACAAAGATAGCCCCAGGAGGAAATGTCATATTGTATTTCATGGACCAGTTCATTTCTTATAGAATTATTTAAAGTTATACCTTTTGATTTTTTATCCCATGAATATCCTGGAACAAATAAATTTTTTGGTGCTGATGAAGGTGTTATAGACTGATACATATTTGGAAATGTGTATAGCTCTGAAAGTAGATCAACAAAACCATACCGATTAGTTGACTCTTATTCATAACAAGTGAATAACCATATTTTAGTTTTTTCACTGGTTATAGTTTTATTGGATTTTATGTTTATGTAGTAAGCTCTATGTGTGGTCAGTGAAGCAGTGGCCTGATATCTATTTTCTCCTAATGTTAAACCTAACTGAATAAAGGCATGACTAATAAAGAGACGGGTGGCTAACCTAAATAAGAAAACTGTGGAGCTGGAGAGCAGGCTCAGTGGTTAAGAACACTGACTGCTCTTGCAGGGTCCATGCTCAGCTACAAGCACCCACACGGCAGCTCACATCTGTCTGAAACTCCACCTACAGTGGTTCTCATGCTCTCCGGTCTCCACGGAAACTGGGTGCACACATGCTGCATACACATACATGCAGATAAAATGCTTATGCAAATAAAATAAAAGATAACAAAAAGAAAAATGTTTAATTTTTCTCTAATTTTTTGTTACACAATTGATTTTCAACATTTTATTAAGATCGACATATAATACAGCCATTAAAGTATACATCTCAATGGTTTTTAGTAATTTTTAGAATTGTACAGTATTACCATAATCAACTTTAGTGCATTTTACTTTTTTCTTTAAAAAAGTAAATCTTGGGGGCTGGAGAAATGATTCAGTGGTTAAGAGCGTTGTCTGTTCTTCCGAGGGTCCCCGGTTCAACTCCCAGCACCACATGGCAGCTCACAACTGTCCATAAGCAGTTCCAGGTGGTCTGACACCCTCACATCAGTGCACATAAAATAAAATTAAATACATTATTTTTAAAAAAGAAGATCTTTACCCATTGAGATTCACTCCTAAGTTCCTTAGTCCTAGACAATTTTCACACTCTGAACTCTTTGCCTCTTTGCCTGTTTCCAATATTCAGTCTTTTTGTAATTAGCTTTTTTACATGGTATAATGATTTCCAGGTTAGAAAATGAACCCTGATCAAGAAATGAGTTACCGCTGGGCATGGTGGCAAACACTTCTAACCCTAGCACTTGGGGAGGCAGAGGTGGGTAGGTCTATGTGAGTTTAAGGCCAACCTGGTCTACAAAGTGAGTCCAGGACAGCCAATACTACACAGAGAAAGCCTGTCTCAAAACAAACAAACAAACAATAACAAAAAGAAATGAGTTAACGTAGTGTTGCACACCTTTAGTCCTAGCACTCAAGAGGCAGAGGCAGGTGGACTTCTGAGTTTGAGCCCAGCGTAGCCAATCGACCAAGTTCCAGCACAGCCTGGAAACCCTTTCTAAAACAAACAAACAAACAAAAAACAAAAAACCTAACCAAAACAACAACAACAACAAATTAGGCAGTTTCTATGAAAGGCCACTCATGTGTAACGCCACACATCAGTGCTGCTTTCCCTTCCGTTGGAGAGTATCTGGATTTTCACAGCCTACTTATTCATCAGTTGCTGGGGAGTTGCATTATTTTTTCCTTGCAGTATTGATGTGAGCATTCATACAGATTTTTACACAGAAATGTATTTTTATTTTTGTATATGTACCTGGGAGTAGAATTATTGCTAAATTATCTGATAATTAATGTTTAACATTTTAAAGAAGTGTCAGATTGGTTTCTAAAATGACCATAGCCTTTCACATTCCTAGTGATGATGTTGTTCTTTGAAGACAGTTTATTCAGAACTGTTATTCAGTTTATAGAGATTCTTCATGAACATTTTTGGATAGCTTACAAAAGTTACTTTATCTGAGCTAAACATTTTTTTTAAGGTATGTGTACTTTTTGTTTTATTTTCATGAAAGATTTTCATACTTGTAGAAGAACTTTTTAAATCCATATATTAAAATTTAAATTTAGGAAAGACTAGCCCTTCATAAATAATTTTTAATAATACTGTTTTGAGTAATGAAATAATGAAAACTTAATATTTTGATTTTGTTTTACTCTTTCTTCTTATTTAATATAATATTTTTCATGTACATCTCACATATAATGATGTATAGTTTTAATTGACATCATTGTTTATATTGCTTCTTTTTGTTCTGTTAACTTTTCTTTTCTTCCATGTGCTTTTCTGGATTCTCTGCCTTGTGATTACAAAGAGGAATTCCTGACTTATCTTGAACACTACCAGCTAACTATTCCAATAAGAGTTGATCAAAATGGAGCTTTTCTCAGCTTTACTGTGAAAAATGATAAACACTCAAGGAGAAGACGAAGTATGGACCTTATTGACCCACAGCAGACAGTGTCTAAATTATTCTTTAAACTTTCAGCCTATGGCAAGCACTTTCACCTAAACTTGACTCTGAATACAAATTTTGTGTCTAAACATTTTACAGTAGAATACTGGGGGAAAGATGGACCCCAGTGGAAACATGATTTTTTAGACAACTGTCACTACACAGGATACTTACAAGATCAACGTAGTACAACTAAAGTGGCTTTAAGCAACTGTGTTGGATTGGTAAGTAGATAAGATTTTAAATTTCTAATGGGAAAATAAGGTCACAATGTAAGCATCTTCCCTCCGGTTAACATACGTATATGTAAGTGGTTTAAGTAGAAAAGTAATAATCTAATATTCATTGCTTCTGAAGCTCTTACCTTTCATTTTTGTTTTCATAATGTTTATAACAATTTATTTATTTATTGTAATTTATTCACTTTGTATCCCAGCTGTAGCCCCCTTCCTCATCTCCCAATCCCACCCACCCTCCTTCCCTCCTCTCTCTCTATGCTCCTTCCCTAGCCCACTGATAGGAGAGGGCCTCCTTCCCTTCGATCTGATCTTAGCCTACCAGGTCTCATCAGGTCTGGCTGCATCATCTTCCTCTGTGGCCTGGCAAGGCTGCACCCTCCCGGGGGAGGTAATCAAAGAGCCAGCCACTGAATTCATGTCAGAGACAGCCCCCTGCTTCCCTTAATAGGGAACCCACTTGGAAACTGAACAGCCAATGGGCTTCATCTGAGCAGGGGTTCTAGGTCCTCTCCATGCATGGTCTGTGTTTGGAGTATTGGTCTCTGCAGGACCCCCTAGGCCCAGGTTTTGTTTTGTTTTGTTTTGGCTCTGTTGTTTTCCTTGTAGATCTCCTGTCCTGTCCAGGTTCTTCTTTTTCTTTTTTAATCTTCCCCTTCTTCCATAAGATTCCCTGCATTCTGGCCAAAGTTTGGCTGAGTCTCAGTATCTCCTTCAATACCCTGCTGGGTAGAATCTTCCAGAGGCACCCTGTGGAAGGTTCCTGTCCTGTTCCCTGTCTTCTGCTACATCTGATGTCTATTCTGTTTGTCCTTCTAAATGAGAACTGCCTCTTCCCTTGGGTTCTCCTTGTTGTTTAGCTTCTTTAGGTCTATCGATTTTAGTATGTTTATACTATAGGGGCTGAGTGCCAATGTTGGCATATGCCTTTAATCTACATCCTTGGCCTACAGAGGGAGATCCAGGAGAGCCAAGGTTGTTACAGAGAAGCCCTATCTAGAAAGCCCATGAGAGAGAGAGAGAGAGAGAGAGAGAGAGAGAGAGAGAGAGAGAGAGAGAGAGAATGAGAATGAGGGACCTCTCAGGCATGCTTTTACACTTAAAATTTCTTGTTCAAATATCAAAATCTCATCATTCATGAACAGTTTCAAGGTATGTTTCTATGCAGGAAACCACAACCTTTAGGTTTTCCTGTAATTTTCACTGGTAGGTAACTCAGCTTAAATTAACTTATGATCTACTTATGGTAATGAGTTCTTAGAGCAAAATTTTATACCAATGTCTATGTAATATTTCCTTGCTATTTATATGAAGACTGTTGATAATACTATTTTTCTTTGCATATGGGTTCAAGAGTGCATGGTGCTCCTAAATGTTACATATTTGAGTCAGTTCTAGTAAAATGGTATATACAGTTCATACATAGTAATGATTGCAGATCAAATCCTATCCTCCATTTCTTCTCTTTCTCTTATTCTTTTCAGGCTAATGTAGATGTTCTATTAAAACTTATATGTGCAAAGAATACAAAAATTTTCATGTCTTACTTCTATTTTCAGCAACCACGTTTCTTCTTTACCATAACAGACCTACATTCTTGTTTTTACTTCAGTGGAAAATAGCAATATAAATACTGTAGAATTTAAATAAGTTTTAAATTTGAAAAAAATCAGTAAATTGGGATATAAATTTCATTATTTTTGTTCATGTATTATTTGTTTACAATTGCTGAGTAAAATGAGCTATTATTAGTACTTAATACTATAATACTCGTGTAATTTCTATAAAAACATTGAATACACTTATATATAATGTTAGGACTTTATGAGTAAAATATTTGTTTCTGTAATTCCAGTTTTTTCAGAGAGCTAGTACACAAAGTAATGAATATTATAATGCAGTGTTCATTCATTTTTGTCATTACAGCTTATTCTAATTCGTTTGCCTCCTTGACCACACTTGTCAGGGCTCCTGCTCCACCCAGCTGCTGCTCTTTTATTTTCCCACTTTGTCTCCTTTCTCATTTCCTATGACGTGTATTATTCTGTTGCCCGGCTGGAGCCTTTCCTTTTTCTTTTAGGATCCTATTTCTAGTTTTTTGACCTGTAAACACACATAAGCAAGCAAACAAACAGATGCATGCACTCAAACACACACATATATAGGTTGAATGTTGGAAAAATACGGTATTTCTGAATGTGGCTTATTTCATTTAACAATGGTTTCTAGTTGTATTCATTTTCTTGAAAATGTCATAATTGCATTTCCTTTTTGCTAAAGAAAATTCTATTGTACATATTTATGACAAATTCTATTTCTTTAACCACTTATTGAGGGTGATTTTATCTTCTGGCTATTGTGAGCAGACAGCAATAAATATGGATGTGCAAGTATCTTTGTGGTGTGCTGACTTAGCATATCCATGGGTAGTATGACTGGATCATATTGGTAGTTTTTTGAGGGCCCTTCATTCTGATTTTCAGACCTAAGTTTACACTCCTACCAGCAGTTATAAGGGTCCCGTTGCCTATGTCCTTGCTGACATTACTCTTCAGGATGATAGTCATTTTACTGGGATAAGACAAATCTTAAAGAAGTTCTAATTTTCATTTCCCCAATGGCTTAAGGATGTTTAACTCTTTTTAAAGCATTGATTCGTCATTTGCATTTCTACTATCAACAACTGTACAATTCATTATGCCATTAGGTGATTTATATGCTAGATACAAACTATTTGTCTGATGTATAGTTGGTAAATATTCATTACCATTCTGGACATTATCTCTTGATTTTTGTGAATGTTTACTTGGCTATATAGAAGATTCTTATTTCATTTGTCAATTCTTGGGATTATTTCTTGTGTTATTGTGTTATTCAGAAAATTCTTGCCTCTACTTATTCTTTTTTTTAAGTAATTTATTTTTATATTAATCACAGGTTATGTACTTTGTATCCCATCCGTACCCCCCTCTCTCATTCCTTCCCACTCTCCCCACCTCTCCCTCATCTCCTACCTGGCCCCCTATAAGTCCACCGATAGGGGAGGACCTCCTCCCCTTTCATCTGACCCTAGCTTATCCTGTCTCTTCAGGGCTGACTGCAATGTCCTCTTCTAGGGTCTAGCTAGGCTTCTCCTCCCTTGGGGCCGTGGGAGGGTCGAAGAGCCAGCCTTTGAGTTCATGACAGAAATAGTCCCTGTTCCCTTTACTAGGATACTGAGCTACCATGGGCCACATCCGAACAGGGGTTCTAGGTTATATCCATACATGGTCCTTAGTTGGAGAAACAGTCTCATAAAAGACCCCTGTGCCCTGATCTATTTGGTCTTTGTGGAGCTCTTGTCTTCGCCAAGTCGTACTAACTCCCCCTTCTTTCATATGATTCCCTGCACTCTGCCGAAGGCTTGGTTGTGAGTCTTTTTTTTTTTTTTGAGGTGGTATTATTTTTTTATTTCTATTGTTGCTTGTTGCTTAGAGGTTTCTGGTTCCAAAACAAGACCAAGTTATACAAACACACAAACATGAAAACAAAAATTTATTTCTTGAGCAAACCGGGAATAAAAAGAAACGAAATGTAGAAATGTGATATTTAACTTATAGTTCTGCATAGTACATTGGCGTTTCTTTGACTTGACTCAATTTGCAAAACATTTCTCCACTTAAACTTTTCTGCACACCTGTTAACTTTTGCTGTTGAACACAAAGATCAGGTATAGCTCTAAACTGCAGTCTTTTAGCAAAAATGGCACCTCTTTTGTACATTCTCTAGAACACTGATTTTAAATCTACCTAGTCAAATTGTTCTTTCTGTATGTTACCAGAAGCAATAGGAGGAGGAATGTGTGTGGTGTATGCTCATGTGTGTGCAATGTATATGTATGGAAAAGTGTATACACCCATGAACATGTATGCATGTACATGAGTGTGCATGTATGTATGAGAGTGTTTGTGAATGTGTATGTATCATTTGTGTGGCTGTGTGGTGTGTGACTGAGTGTACATTGAGAATGTATGTGCATGTACTTGCACAAGTGTGCATATTAGCTGTGTACATGTTTTTTAAATGTGTTGGCCCCAGGGTGCAAACTGAGCATGGTTGTGAGTCTTAATATCTGCTTTGATCCATTGTTGATTAGAGTCTTTCAGAAGCCCTCTGTGGTAGGCTCCTGTCCTGTTGCTTGTTTTCTCCTACATTCAATGTCCATCTCGTTTGTCCATTTAAGCAAGGACTGATCATCCCACGCTGGGTCCTCCTTCTTGTTTATCTTCCCTAGGTGTATAGATTTCAACATGTCCATCCTATCCTATATAAGTGAGTACATACCATGTGTTCTTTCTGCTTTTGGGATACCTCACTCAGGATCATCGCTTCCAAGTCCCACCATTTGCCTGCGAATTTCATGGTTTCCTTGTTTTTTAATTGCTAAGTAGTATTCAATTGTGTAAAAGTACCATAATTTCTGTATCCATTTCTCGACTGAGGGACATTTGGGTTGTTTCCAGGTTCTGGCTATTACGAATAAAGCTGCTGCGAACATGGTTGAGCAAATGTTCTTGTTGTGTACTTGAGCATCTTTTGGATATATGCCTAAGAGTGGTATAACTGGGTCTTGAGGAATTCCTATTCCTAATTGTCTAAGAAAGCGCCAAATTGATTTCCAGAGTGGTTGTACAAGTTTGCATTCCCACCAGCAATGGAGGAGGGTTCCTCTTTCTCCACAACCTCTCCCGCATGCGTTGTCACTTGAGTTTTTTATCTTAGCCATTCTGATGTGTATAAGGTGAAATCTCAGGGTC
>CM053750.1:9451381-9499351 GCA_028658305.1 Pachyuromys duprasi
TGTCTTTGGTGTATAGAAGGGCTTCTGATTTTTTTGAGTTGATTTTGTATCCAGCCACTTTACTGAAGGTGTTTATCCGTTGAAAGAGTTCTCTGGTTGAATTTTTGGGGTCACTCATGTATATTATCATATCGTCTGCAAATAGTGATAGTTTGACTTCTTTCCAATTTGTATCCCCTTGATCTCCTTTAGTTGTCTTATTGCTCTAGCTAGGACTTCAAGTACTATGTTGAAGAGATATGGAGACAATGGGCAGCCTTGCCTAGTCCCTGATTTCAGTGGGATTGATTTAAGTTTCTCTCCATTGAGTTTGATGTTAGCTATAGGCTTGTTGTATATTGCCTTTACTATGTTTAGGTATATGCCTTGTATCCCTAGTCTCTCCAAGACTTTAAACATGAATGGATGTTGGATTTTGTCAAATGATTTTTTGGCATCCAGGGAGATGATCATGTGGTTTTTCTCCTTCAGTTTGTTTATATGGTGGATCACATTGATGATTTTCCGTATATTGAACCACCCTTGCATGCCTGGGATGAAGCCTACTTGGTCATGGTGGATGATATCTTTTATGTGTTCTTGGATTTGGTATGCAAGTATTTTATTGAGTATTTTGGATAGTTTCTCTCTGCCTTTTTGTTAGTTTGGCAAGGGGCTTGTCTATCTTGTTTTCTCAAAGAACCAGCTCTTGGTTTCATTGATTCTAAGAATAGTTTTATTTGTTTCTAATTGATTGATTTCAGCCCTGAGTTTGATTATTTCCAGCTGTCTTCTCCTCTTGGGTGTATCTGCTTCTTTTTTTTCTAGGGCTTTCAGTTGGGCCATTAAGTCGCTTGTATGAGATGTTTCAAATTTCTTCTTGAAGGCACTTAGTTCTATGAACTTTCCTCTTAGCACTGCCTTCATTGTGTCCCATAAGTTTGGATATGTTGTGCTTTCATTTTTGTTGAATTCTAGGAAGTCTTTAATTTCTTTCTTAATTTCTTCCCTAACCAAGCTGTCCTTGAGTAGCAAGTTGTTCAGTTTCCATGTATGTGCAGGCTTTTTGCTGTTTCTGTTGTTGTTGAGGTCCAGCTTTAGACCATGATGGTCAGATAGGATACAAGGGATTATTTCAATCTTCCTGTATCTGCTGAGTTTTGCTTTGTGACCAATTATGTGGTCTGTTTTGGAGAAGGTTCCATGAGGTGCTGAAAATAAGGTATACTCTTTTGATCTAGGGTGAAACGTTCTCTAGACATCTATTAGGTCCATTTGATTTAGGGTCTCTGTAAGTGCCTTTGTTTCCCTGTTTTGCTTCTGACTGGATGATCTGTCCCTTGGTGAGAATGGAGTATTAAAGTCTCCCACTATTAGGGTGTTGGGATCAATGTGTGATTTAAGCTTTAATAATGTTTCATTTACAAATGTAGGTGGTCTTGTATTTGGAGCATTGATGTTCAAAATTGTGATGTCCTCTTGTTGGAATTTTCCTTTGATGAGAAGGAAGTGCCCTCCTCATCTTTCTTGATTAACTTTGGTTGAAAGTCTATTTTATTAGATACTAGGATTGCTACCCCAGCTTGTTTTCTGGGTCCATTTGCTTGAAAAACATTTTTCCAGCCTTTTACTCTGAGGTAGTGTTTATCTTTGTTGCATAAGTGTGTTTCTTGGATGCAACAGAATGTCGGATCCTATTTCTGCAACCATTCTGTTAATCTGTGTCTTTTACTGGAGAGTTGACTCAATTGATGTTGATAGATAATAGTGACTGACCAATGACTGTTAGTTCCTTTTATTGTGGAGTTGGTGGTCATACTATGATTCATTTCTTTTTTTCTTTTTTGTTGGGGAGTTATCTGTATCCTATATTTTCTTTGGTGTAGTTGTTTTTGTTGGACTGAAGTTTTCCCTCTAGTATCTTCTGTAGGGCTGGGTTGCTGTGTAGATATTGCTTACATTTTGTTTTGTCATGGAATATTTTGTTTTCTCCATCTATGTTGATTGAAAGCTTTGCTGGGTTTAGTAGCCTGGGTTGGCATCTGTGTTCCCTTAAAGACTGCATGACCTCTCCAGGCCCTTCTGGCTTTCATAGTTTCTGATGAGAAGTCTGGTGTGATTCTGATAGGTCTACTTTCTTATGTTACTTGACCCTTTTCCCTTGCTGCTTTTAATATTTTTTCTTTGTTTTGTAGGTTTAATGTTTTGACTATGATGTGACGTGCGGTATTTCTTTTCTGGTCTAGTCTATTTGGTGTTCTGTAGGCTTCTTGTATGTTTATGGACTTTTTTTTCTTTAAATTGGGAAAATTTTCTATGATTTTCTTGAAAAGCTTTTCTGGTCGTTGGAGCCTGGAGTCTTCTTTTTCATTTATTCCTATTATTTTTAGGTTTCTTCTTTTCATGGTGTCCTTGATTTCTTTGATGTTTTGTGTTTGGGACTTTTCCAATTTTACTTTTTCTTTTAGTGAGAAATCAATTTCAGCAAGTGTATCTTCAGCTCCTGAGATTCTCTCTTCCATCTCCTGTCTTCTATTGGTGATGCTTACCTTTGTGGTTCCTGATCTTTTCTCTAAGTTCTCTAGTTCCAGGTTTTTCTCTGTTTGTGTTTTCTTTATAGATTATAATTCTGTTTTCATGCTTTGTACCATTTCCTTCATCTGATTGACTGTGGCTCCTATTTTTTCGTTTGTTTCCTCTCTCTATGTCTTTAATTGTTCCTCTACATGGGCAGTTATATTCTTTTGTATTTCTTTGAGGGCCTTGTTCTTTTCCTCTTTTTGTTCCTCTAATAACTGCATAAGTATAGCTTTAACATAATTTTCATACGTCTCTGCTGAATTAAAATCTCCATTGCTTTTGGGTGTTTCTGCTGGGCCATGGTGTCCTGATTTTTGTTGGGTGAGTTCTTATGTCGACCTTTGGCCATTTTGTTTATATATAGTCAAGGAGCTGTTTGTGCTTTGAGGCTGAACTTCAGACTGGAACTGTCAATCTCTGGTGTCTGGAGTATTCTTCAGGAAGATCAGCGAGTTCCAGTGGTTTGAGAGTGTGTGGTGTTGCTTCAGTTGTACTTGTGGGAGGAAAAGCTGCTGCTGCAGTATTGTTGCGGGGCTTGGAGGGAGGTAAGTGTTTGTGTTGGTGCGCGTGCGTCTGCTTGGAAGGTGTCTTGAAGGGGAGTGTTATACAGTGTATATGCTTGGGCTATGGGGTTTGGGAGCAAGCACAGGAAGGGATGTGGGTGCTAGTCTGTTTAGCAAGCACAGATTGTGGGCGCCAAGTTCCTGTGCAGGTTTCCTGAATACCCAGTGGTTTTCAATTTGTGGCGGACTCAGCAGGCTAGACTCTGAGGTCGGTGGGTGATGCTGTAGGTGGTATATGTACTCTGTTGTGGGCTCTGTGTGCCCGGCTCTGTGCTCTGTGCTAGAAGCTGTGAGCACCACAGGCTGGTTGTCACTCTGGTCTGGAGGCTTGGCACCTCATTCTGTGCCAGAGGCTGAGTGTCCCAGTTTGAGATGGTGGCTGGGGGTGCTGCTCTGGTCCGAAGGCTCCAAACTCTGACCTGGGCTTGCTGCTAAGGGTTCCGCTCTGGTCAGGAGACTTGGCGCCTCCTTGTGAGCCACAGGCTGTGCACCCCAGTCTGTGATGGTATCTGGGGTCGCCTCAGTCCGGATTGGAGACTGTGTGTCCCAGTCCGGGATGGTGGCTGGCAGCACCATGGGAGGTTGAGTGTTCAGATCAAGGTTGGCAGATGTGCGCAGCCGGTCACCTGGACTTTTTCCAGGGATTAACTGGGTGTCCCTAGGACTTTCCCACTTGATTTCCTCACTGCAGGAATTCCTCTAACCTGGCAATCACAAACGCTGGTGTTTTAGGTCCCAGAGTTCAGTCTCCTGGTTGCTCTGCCGACACTGCTGTCCGGGGCCCCCATCTTGGATCGTCCCTCTATTTATTCTTAAAATATTTTTCCTATAGCAATTTCAAAGTTTCAGGCCTTATATTAATTAAGGTGTTTGATCTATTTTAGACAAATTGAAATACGGTTTAGTTTTATTCTTTATGTGGAAATTCTGTTTTCTTAGCACAATTTGATAAAAAGATTTTCTTTTCCCTATTCCATTTAGTATATATTAACTTTTTGTCAACTTGAGACAAGCTTGAGTCATGTCAGAAGAACACTCAACTGAGAAAATGATTTCACAAGATATGCCTATAAACATACTTGTGGGACATTTTCTGGATTGATCATTGATGTAGAAGGATCTATCCCACTATGGGTGGTACACACTCTTCATCTCCTGACAGTTGGCTCTGAGCTGTATAATAAAAGCAAGCTGAGAAAGCCAGTAAACAGTGGTGTTCCTACATGGTTCAGGTCTAGGTCCTTTCTCTTGGTGACTGCTTTATGGCTCTGCCCTGGCTTCCCTGCATGCTGATTTATAAGTTGCAAAATGAAAGAAATCCTTTCTGCCCCAAGTTGCTTTTGGTCATCATGTTTTAGCATAGCAATAGGAACCTAATTAGAATGTATGTGGCTATAGCTGTGTAAGTTGATTTTTGTGCCCTCTATTTAATTTCACTGATTAAAAGGCATTGTGTCAGCACTGGTTTTCTGCTGCTGTCACTATGGCTCTGTAGTATATTTGAAGTTGGGTGTTGTGGCACAGCCAGCATTACTCTTTCTTCTGAGACTTGTTTTAGCTGTTGCCCTTTGTCCTTCTCTATATATTTTATGATTGTTTTTTTTTCTCCTTCTGTAAACAATGCCAGTAGAATTTTGATGTGGTTTTCACTGAACAGATTGCTATTGGTGGTATAGTATAGACATTTTTGAAATACTGATTTTTCCAATCCATTTTAAAGGGAGTCTTTCTATTTTCAGATATCTTTAAATTTTATATTTAGTGTTTTAAAATTTTCATTGTAGAAGTCTTTCAATTCCTTGGTTAAGTTTATTCTAAGATATAGTATTTTAGTTTTGAATGCAAATATTTGGAATTTTTTTTCTGATCATGTTTATTTAAGCATCTAAATAACATGTTTGAATGTCTATTTCTTTCTCTAGATTTTGGACATTTTCTGTTACAATTTTATTAAAGGAAGTTAATATGTCTTCGTTGTCTAGCTGATCTCCTGCTTCTGCTGTCTTGAACACATCTCAGAGTTCTTTTTTTAAGATTTATTTATTTATTATGTATACATTGTTCTGTCTGCATGTTCACCTGCACACCAGAAGAGGGCACCAGATCTCACTATAGATGGTTGTGAGCCACCATGTGGTTGCTGGGAATTGAACTGAGCACCTATAGAAGAGCAGCCAGCACTCTTAACCTCTGAGCCGTCTCTCCAGGCCCCCAGAGTTCTTGAGCATTTTCACCATGCACAATTACCATTTAATTTTTTAATTTATATCAGAACGTAGTATTTAATTAACCTTTTCCTCCATCCTTGATATTCTTTCTTCTTCTTGGCTGAATTTATTGAAAATGGATTTCATTTTATTAATTCAGTTTTTTACTTCAAACATGTCTATAAGTCTTTCAAAAATATCAATTTCCTAGCTAAAGTTTTTATGTTGTTGACTTTTTTATCCACATTGTTGATTTTTATCATCCCTTCTGTTGATATTTTTCTCCTTGTTACAGACTTTTCTCTATAAAGCCTGGTTTTAATTTTTCTGCTTATTTGCATAGTCATGTCATTGATCATTTTTTAAGCACAAAACTTAAAATCTTCATCTGACATTTTACCAATGTCAGTACCTTTTAATTCAGTATTTGAAGACATATAATTGCTTTTTTTTCGTTTCTGTGCACATTTCTTTTTGTGTGTGGATGAGAAAGAGAAAGTGCGAGAAAGAGTGCTAGCTGAGAGAGAGTCTTATAGATCAGCTTACTTTTGAGGGTTCAATCACCAATACAACTTGGAGAGATATGAAAATGAATCACTGTGGTAGGAAAGATATTAAACTATATAAGATGTATTTTTAAAAGATTTACTTATTATTTATACAACATTCTGCCTGCACACCAGATCTCACTATAGATGGTTATGAGTCACGATGTGGTTGCTGCGAATCAAACTCAGGACCTTTGAAAGAACACCGAGTGTTCTTAACCTTTGAGCCATCTCTCCAGCCCGAGATGTATTTTTATAATCAGTAACAGTTCACTAATATGTCATCAATGACAGTAACAGTGGAAATGTCAAAACTTTTATAACATGTGTTATGAAGTTTAAAATTACTTAGGCCTACTTAGTAAGGAGACCAAGAGAGGGAGAAAAAATAAAAAAGAAAAAAAAACCCCTAAGATTCAATAGATGAAAGGAGAAAGAAAGGGAATAGATAAGAATGTTATAGAGGGTAAGAGAAAAGAAAAAACATTAGAAAACAGAAAAAAAATAAGGCAAGAAAATACTAGATGACTATGAAAAGGTGAGTAAAGTACTTGTATAAGAGTATTTAAAAATAGTTAAGAAAATAAAGTCAGAATATTATTAAATATAGAGAGTGGGTAGATAATACAGGCCAGAAAAAAAAAACCGAAAGGAAATGGAAAAATTGTCAAAATGGAGTAATATATGAACAAAGTTGGAAGAATATATTAAGGAGAATAATGAGTGGAAATTTTTAAAAATACGAAAAATACAATGAAGTAAAATCCTGATAAATCTACAGAAAAAAAGAACAGACAATATGGTGGCTAGTAATAAAATGAATTCAAATATATAGGAGGTAATAAAGACTGATTCAAAGACTATGATCCTGGGAATAGAGAAGAGAGAATAAATTTGGTGAGAAAATATTTGCAGCCTATTAGTCTTTCATCCTTAGGCATATAACAAGGCAGATAATACAAAGTAGGTGCTTAATATCTTTAAATTTAAAGTAGATTTGAACTGCATGTGAGATGAATAGGAGAACATAATTAGAAATGGCTCAGAGTTACTTTTTGGATACAAGCTCGTATGACTGTTTCTACTTGAGAAGAAGGGCTAGACAAGTCTTGGACCAGAGAAGAAGATGAAGAGAAACCTGGATTTCAGTTGTTGCCTACTTGAGAATACAAAGGTTAAAAATGTCTCCGAGCATATAGGATTATATTTGAAATTTAGAAAATTAATTCTGGAAGATTTGTATCATAATCATTAATAAGTATCATTAATATAGCTGACTGTGAAATTGTGATAGGGACTTTTTGATGAGCCAAAATTGAGGATAAGGTTGAAGTTAGAACCTTTTCTGTGACTGAGATGATATAAGTCATCCGTCTATTCTCATGAAGAATTTTTGTCTCTTGTTCTCTTTCCATTTATAAATACTTTTCTGGTTTACTTTTTAAATTGAAATTATACAAGGTCTATGTTAAGTAACTTTATTTACTTGATTAACATGTAATCATCAAGATTTGTGTACTAAGGTTAATACTTTCTCCTTGGCAATAAGTAAGGATTTTGTGAGCAGGTGTTTTGAGACTATGTAAATATCTACCTTTTTACTCACTTTTCCTATCAGTTTAATAAGTTCTCCTTTGTTCCTATTTTTGTATTATTTTACTTTTTAATCAAATGGAATATGCTTACAAGTGCTTTTTTTTAAACCTCACTTTGTAGGTATTACTACTTTTAATGCATTCTGTAGCCCATCTAACCTAGAACTCATAATGTAGCCCATGTTGATCCAACTTTCTTTCTTTAGTTTCCCAAAATCTGGGACTATGGGCATAGGTCCCTTCCTTGGCTACTAATGTCTTCTCACACTTTCAGTGTTAGAATCTCTGCACCAAATACCAAAATTTCTAACACTATTGCCTAGCAATCATTTGAAACAATGTTGTAGTTTATTCTGGTTTTATTTGGACCATGGTTTTCTTATCTTATCCATTTTTTTCTTGTGTGTGTATTTTCCAGTATTTTATTTATTCATTTTATTTTTTTTAACATTTTTAATATTTTTTATTAATTACACTTTATTCACTTTGTATCCCCCTGTAGCTCCCTCCTCCTTATTTTTATATTAATCACAGGTTATGTACTTTGTATCCCAGCCATAGCCCCCTTCCTCATTCCTTCCCACTCCCCCCATCCTTCCATAATCTCCTCCCTACCCCTTTCCAAGTCCACTGATGGGGGAGGACCTCCCCCCCTTCCATCTGACCCTAGCTTATCAGGTCTCTTCAGGGCTGGCTGCAATGTCCTCTTCTGTGGTCTAGCAAGGCTTCTCCTCCCTTGGGGGTGGCAGAGGGGTCAAAGAGCCAGCCATTGAGTTCATGTCAGAAATAGTCCCTGTACCCAGTTAGATATATTTTCCAGTTTTACAGGGACTTTTTTGGTTGTTCAGAAAAAAGGCCATAATTTCTTTACCATTTAGCCAGTATTATGTGTTTTCTTGTATTTATTGCTTGTGGTATATAATTCTATTGTTAGGCATTTTTCTTGGAGCCTAGTTGTTAATTAATTTCTTGAAATACTATGGTCTTAAGATTTTTTTTTTTTGTTTTCTAGATTAGATTCATACCTTCTTTCTGAGTTTATATTCTGGTTTGTTGAGGGAACATCTTCAAATACCTACCTTGAATGGTACTTGGAAAGTATGCTTTCTGAGTTTTTGTTTAATTGAAAGTGACTTTGACTTTATTTTACCTTCCTATTTTAGCAAACGGTGTAATATTAGGTTAGAAAATCATATTCTCCATAGTGGTGGAACACATCTTGAATCTCAGTACTTGGGAGGCAGATGCAGGTGGATCTTTGAGTTTGAGGCCAGACTGGTCTACAGAGTGAGTTCCAGCAAGGCCAGGGCTACACAGAGAAACCTTGTCTCACCATCCACCTCCCTCTTCCAAAAGAAAATAATGTTCTCTACAAAACGTTTGGTGGGAAGTAGTGATACATTCAATATCAAATGAATTTATATGATATTATATTGTTAAACAAAAAGTATTTAAAATTCTAAAAATTATTGATTCATTTTGAGTGAGAAGTTTGTTGCTTTTATTTTAATTTTTGAATAAAAAATATGTTAAATTTTGTCCTTAGTGAATGTATACATGTTCTTTACTTTCTCTTTCCTGGTTCAGGATTTTTAGAATGTGGCTGAGTATGTGACTACATTTTTGTTCTTAAATATATAAATATATATATGTATATGTATACATATATATGTATTTCAGTATGTGTATATTGAAATAAAAATATAATTACATCATTTTCCCCTCCCTCTTCCTCCTTTCACCCTTCCTGTGCACCCCTTGCTTTCTCTCAAATTCAATATTTGGTCTCTAGTTCTTTTAATAGTTGTTACATATGTATCGATATGTATGTATATTTTAAAATATATAAATACAACTTATTCAATCCATATGATGTTACTTATATGTATGATTCAAGGGGTAAGTGACCACTTGGTATTGGAGAATCAAGTTGGGAACGTTTTCCTGGGAAAGACTATTTCTCTACTTTTAGCATTCCTTAGTTGCTTGTAGTTCATTGCTTAGAATTGAGTTCCATGAGAGTCTCCTCTTCCATGTTAGCATATTTATTATTGACTTTGTTAGGTCTGGTTTAGACAACCATGCTGATGAGATTTCATGGGTGTAGCTTCTCTGACATTTCTAGGAGACACAATCTCACAGCAAACTTCTCTGGCTCTTAACCGAATCTTTCTGTTGCCTCTTCTGTTACTATCTTTGGGCCTTAAGTGCAAAACTTATGTTATAGAAGTGTTGTTTTTGTGTCCATTTCATAGATTTCTGTCCTCATCTTAATTATTTCTTTTCATCTGTTTATTTTGTGTTTGGCTTGTTCTTATGTCATTTCTTTCTCTTCCCCCCCTACCCCCACCCCAAGGCCACAATGAGCATTGTAAGTTATTATTTTTTAAAAATCTCTTTTGAGTTTTTAATGCTGGTACTTTCTTGGATTTGGGGCATTTTATGTTGTGATTTTCTTGAAAATATTTTTCTATGCTTTCAGCATGAAATTCTTCTTTTATGCCTATGCATTGTCTTTTATGGTGTCCCATATATCTCAAATATTACATTGTTCTTTCTTTTCAACTTATCTTTGTCATTGCTTGAAGGTTTCAATTCCCATGTATTGTCTTTAAGTCTGGATGTTCCATTCTCTCCTTGATTGATCTGTTGGCGAGGTTGCTTGTAGAGCTTTTTATTTGATTGATTGAATTTTTCACTTCTAATATTTCAGGTTTATTTTTTTAGAATTTCTCTTTCTTGAATCCCACCTTCTATAAGTATTGAGGACCTATCTTATATTGAGTACCATATTTTTTTCAGCTCTTTTTTTTGTTTTCTCTTGGAATTTATTCAATAATTTATTTATGCACTCCAAATTCTTTTAATACACTTACATTCATCCCTTTGAATCCATTCTCTGGGTTTTCATCTAATTTGCTGTTATTGGAGAACATTATTTTACATTTAGTTAATTTTGGAGGAGCCATATTGCCTTTGATTTTCATTTATTTTGTATTTTTGCATTGAGGCTCATTTATCTTGGGTAGGATTAGGTTCTTTGTTAGATATTTTTCTTTTTTGTATATAATTTATTTATTTATTTATTTATTTATAATTAATTAATTTGTTTATTACAATCTATTCACTTTGTATCCCAGCTGTAGCTACCTCCCTTGCCTCCTCCCATTCCCACCTACCCTCCCTCTTCTACTCCTATACCCCTTCCCTAGTCCCCTGATAGGGTGGTGCTCCTCTCCTTCTATCTGATCTTAGCCTATCAGGTCTCATCAGATCTGGCTGCATCATCTTCCTCTGTGGCCTGCCAAGGCTGCACCCTCCAGGGGGAGGTGATCAAAGAGCCAGCCACTGAGTTCATGTCAGAGACAGCCCCTGCTTCCCTTAATAGGGAACCCACTTGGAAACTGAACAGCCTATGGGTTTCACCTTAGCAGGGGTTCTAGGTCCTCTCCATGCATGGTCCTTGGTTGGAGAATCAGTCTTTGCAGGCCCACCTGGGCCCAGGTTTTTTTTGCTCTGATAGTTTTCTTGTAGAGTTCCTGTCTCCTCTAGGTCTTTCTGTCTCCCCCTTCTTTCATAAGGTTTCCTGCACTCTGCCCAAAGTTTGGCTATGAGTCTCAGTATCTCCTTCAATACCCTGCTGGGAAGAGTCTTCCAGAGGCACCGTATGGAAGGCTTCTGCCCTGGACCCTGAGATTCCACCCCACACCCATCAGAATGGCTAAGATAAAAAACTCAAGTGACAACACGTGCTGGAGAGGTTATGGAGAAAGAGGAACCCTCCTCCATTGCTGGTGGCACTGTAACCTTGTACAACTACTTTGGAAATCAATCTGGTGCTTTCTCAGAAAATTAGGAAGAGTGCTTCCTCAAGATCCAACTATACCACTCCTAGGTATACATCCAAAATATGCTCAAGTATACAACAAGGACATTTGCTCAACCATGTTCATAGCAGCTCTATTCGAAAAAGCCAGAGTCTGGAAATAACCTAGATGTCCCTCAATGGAGGAATGGATACAGAAATTGTGGTACATTTACACAATGGAATACTACTCAGCAATTAAAAATAAGGAAATCATGAAATTTGCAGGCAAATGGATGGAATTAGAAAAGATCATCCTGAGTAAGGTATCCCGGAAGCAGAAAGACACACATAGTGGTTTAATATCCACTTATAAGTGGATATATAATATAGGATAAACATATTAAAATCTGTATACCTAAAGAAGCTAAGCAAGAAGGAGGACCCTGTGTGAGATGCTCAATCCTCATTCAGAACAGGCAAAGGGGATGGACATTGGAAGAGGAGAAAACAGGGAACAGGATAGAGCCTACCACAGAGGGCCTCTGAAAGGCTCTACCCAGTAGAGTATCAAAGCAGATGCTGAGACTCATAGCCAAACTTTGGGCAGAGTGCAGGGAATCTTATGAAAGAAGGGGAAGATGACAGACCTGGACGGGACAGGGACTCCACACAACAGAATAAAAAAAAATTGGGCACAGGGATCTTTTTTTTTTTTTTTTGAGACTGATACTCTAACCAAGGACTATGTATGGAGATATCCTAGAACCCCTGCACAGATGTAGCCCATGGGAGCTCAGTGTGCAAGTGGGTACCCTAGTAAGGGGAACAGGGACTGTCTCTGACATGAACTCAGTGGCTGGCTCTTTGATCACCTCCCACTGAGTGGGGATCAGCCTTACCAGGGAACAGAGGAAGACAATGCAGCCAGTCCTGATGAGACCTGTCAGATAGAAAAGGAGGCAGACCTCCCCTATCAGTGGACTTGGATAGGGACATGGGATGAGAAGAGGGAGGAAAGGTGGGATCAGGAAGGAACAAAGGCTACAGCTGGGATACAAAGTGAATAAATTGTAATTAATAAAAAATAAATAAATTATAAAAAAAGAAAATTAGGAATAGTGCTATTTCAAAATCCAATAATACCACTCCTGGACAAAGGTGGTAAACCATACAACAAGGACATTTGTTCAACTATGTTCATAGCAGCTTTATTTATCATAGCCAGAATCTGGAAACAATCTCGATGTCCCTCAACTGAAGAATGGATACAGTAATTGTGGTACTCAGCAATTAAGAACAAGGAAATCATGAAATTTGCAGGCAAATGGTAGGAACTAGAAAAGATAATCCTGAGTGAGGTATCCAAGAAGGAGAAAGACACATATGGTGTATACTCACTTACAAGTGGATATTAGATAGACATGTAATATAGGATAAACATACTAAAATCTATAGTTCTAAAGAAGTCAAATAACAAGGAGGACCCTAGGGAAGAGGCTGAAACCTCACCCAGAAGGGCAAACTGGATAGGCATCAGAAGTAGAAGACAACAAACAGGATATTTTTCTTAAGTCTTCTTTCAGTGAAAGTATTTGCAATGTTATTGAGGGACTGTATTATTATAGGTTTGAGCTATGTTTTGTGTTTAGGGAACCAGACTTAGTTTCTTTTAATTATCTGAAAAAAAAAAAGAATACTTCCTGAAAAAAAAGTCACTATCAAAGGATAGGTTCACTATAAACATGAAATAATGTTCAAATGACAAATCAGCCCTTTAAATTCCAGTCACTCTAGGAAGTAAAGAAACACTGATGTGTGCAAATATATTATATATTGTGGGCATCAGTAGAAAGGAACAAAGGAGAGTTAGGCTATTGGTTAGTCCTGAAGTAATAGAGAAAATGTGGAGCAGAGAAAAGTAAATAAAAGGGTGGAACAAAACTGGTGTGTGTGTGTGAATTTGGTTAAAGGTAGAATGAAAGGAAACAAAAAATACAGTCAGGGCCACGGTGTGTCACAATCCTTTAATCCCAGCACTTGGGAGCAGAGGCAGATGGATCTCTGTGAGTATGGGAACAGCCTGGTCTACATGGTGAGTTCCAGGACAGAGTAGAGAGACTCTGTACTAAGCACACACACAGTGCAATCAGATAACCTTAAGTTGTCTGAGGTTTTAGAATGCTAAGATAAAGAGCCCCCACAAAATAGATATTTATATTCTTTTTGAAAATTTATCAAAGGAATTTGAAGTCAGAAAATGATAGACAAAAATGGCAGTGAGAAAGAGAAAGTATGATTACAAGAAAGGGTAGAGATGACCTTACATTGGGTGTTTAAGAAAGAAAATTAACATGAAGTTTTGAAAGCTGGGTGTGGGTATTATGTCTGAATTCTCACCTGATTGCTGGATTTGGACTTGATTCTCTTAGTTCCTTTCCAGACTCCTAGATGCCTCTCATATTGCTGAGCAGCATTTTAAAAAATATTTTATTACTAATATTTATGTATATATTTGTACACATATTTGTGTATATATATACATACATACATATATATATGTTTTGCCTGCATATATGTTTATGCATCATGTGTGTGCTTGATGCCTGTGAAGGCCAGAAGAGGGTATCAGATTCCCTGGAAATGTAGTATCAGGTAGGTAGGAGCCACCATATGGGTGCTGGGAATTGAACCTCGGTCCTCTGGAAGAACAGCCAGTGACTTAACCATGGAGCCATCTCTCCAGCACCCCTTTCCCTTGCTGGTCAGACTTTTAGGTCACAGATAATAGTTCTATCTATGAACAGTCATTTACAGAGCAATTCATAGATATTGGTCATTATTCTGGGCACTTCAGGTCTTAAACTATGAATGTTGCTCTCACCTTTGGGCCATTCTTTCTTGATTTACTTTAAGGGATTTATTAATTTCCTCTTTGAGGACTGCTATCATCTTTATAAAATTGCTTTTAAGGTCATTTTCTTGTGCTTTTGCTGTGTTGGACTATCCAGGGATCCCTGTAGCAGGATAGGTGGGCTCTGGTGGTGCCGTATTTCCCTGACTGTTGTTAATTGCCTTCTTATGCTGGCCTCCATGTATTTTGGTTTGAGTTAATTATAGGCCTAAGTGCAGATATCTGAGTTTATCTTTGTTGGATGGATGCTATTTCCTTTGATTTCTGTTTCCTCTCTGGTTTTCTAGCTTGAGTGACCTATTGTTCTAGTGACCAGTGAGTCCTCAGGTCCAAAAGGGTGTCTCCATTGAGTTTTTGACAGCCTGTATGACCTCTGGAATTTTGGGTGTCAGTATTGGCTCTAGGGGTCTGGGAACTGGTGTGGCCTCTTGCAGAGCAGAGGGCTTCTGTCAGAGTTGTAGGCTGGAATATGGAGATTGGGCAGGATGCTGTTAAGAAATTCTGAGTGGGTTCTGAGGAAATTGTGGAAGTCTGTGGGCTGGATCTTACCTGGGCTCCTTGGTACAAGTGCTGCCTCTGGGAGAGCAGGGGTTTTTGCCAGAGTTGTAGTGTGGGATCTTCTCTTTTCTAAGCTTAAGTTAATTTTCCTTTCTCTCCCCTGGTCAGTCATTGTGTTTCCTTGCTGTTTCTTTTCTTTTCTTTTTTTTAAAATTTATTACAATTTATTCACTTTGTATCCCAGCTGTAGCCCCCTCCTTCACCCCCTCCCAATCCTGCCCTCCTCTCCTCTTGTCCTCCCATGCCCCTCCCCAGCCCACTGAAAGGGGAGGACCTCCTCCCCTTCCATCTGATCCTAGCCTATCAGGCCTCATCAGCTGCATTGTCTTCCTCTGTGGCCTTTTGTTTCTTAAATAGTGCAAATATGGTCCTACTCCATTTTCTTTGTACTTAGTTATTTTATCAGTACATCTTTTTTCCTTATTCACTTTATGCAGGCTTCTGTTCACATATCACTAAATTTTAGGTGTGTGTACAGGTCTGTACAAATATGTACATGCATGTGAAGACCAGTAGTCAACCTCAGATATTCCTTGGATGCCATACACTTTGTTTTTTTGAGACAGAATTCCTCATTGGCTTAGGAATGTAATTTAGACTAGCTTGCCAGTGAGCCTCAGTCCTAGCATTGTCCTAGCAGTGGGATTACAAGTATGTGACAGCAGATCCTGCATATGTACATAGTTTCTGAGACTTAATGTACATGAGGCACACATTTCACCAACTGAGCTATCTCTGCAGTCCAAATTGTACAGTAGAGCATATTTCCAAACACCCTAAATAGTTTGTATATAATCTTTATAATCCTTTTGTGTCCTTTCACACTGCCCTTCCTCCTTTTTTAACATCATGACCTGGTATATCATTTATGTATTTAATTAATTATGTTTCCCTTCCTTTCCCAGTAGAATGTAAGCATTATGATAGAGCCCAGAATTTCTTTGATTCACTACTTTTCTTCACCAACTAGTATAGTTTTCACATTATTGTAGGTGCTCAGTAAGAAACAGCCATTATCTAATGAGATACAGTGGTTAGACATCTAAACTCTGAAGTCAGGCAAATGAGTTTGTTCCTAAATTTTTCTTTTTTTTCAGTTTCTTGTAAAGTAAAGCTAATCAGTGGAAACATTGTCCTGAACTTAATTAAAGCTTCAATTTTTGAGCTGCAACAGTATGGCATTAACTTAAACTAGATGATGTTGATAATGAGCTCTAACTTAGCTCAGAGGAGAACGATGCTACTCCATTTAAGCCAAGAAGTGTGAAGATATCAACAGGAGGTGACTAAATGGACAGAAAATGTGTGATGTTGTGGGGAACAGAGGAGCTTTTCTTGATTTCAGCAAGTTCTTTTTCCTTCTTCTGTACACACAGCATTGAACAGTTTTTATTATTTCTGAGCCTGTAACTTCATATCCAAAAGAGAACGTATCTTAGATAAAACATAATTAGTATATCATAAACCTCAAGTGCCCATGGTTATCACTGAGGAAGTTTCCTTCTCCCTTGTGTTAGTGTTTACATCACTCAGTTTTATAAGAGGTCATTCAGGGATCTAGCAGCCTTCTATTTTGGCTTCTAGATCTCCTAAGTTTGGGAGTGCTTTCCATTCAATTGGCAGTAGGGGAGAAGGAGTGGAGAATTCCACTGGAATAGTATTCAGGGACTCATCCTGAGGGTGATTTACAGCCACCTGCCCTTTTGTATTGGGTAAAACTTAGTAACAAAGCTTTACCTAGGCAGAGAAAATAAAGTTATGTACAATTTGGAAAGGAACCATGTTTTCATAGATGTGTCTGCTACCTCAAAGAGTTGTTGAGGAAATGTATATTTGACATATTTAGTTCATTTGCAAAACATGTACAGATTTTTAATTGCCCTTCTTAAAACATGAAGAAATTTACTTAGTAGTAAAGTAGTACTTTACTACTAAGTAAATTTACTAAGTAGTTTTACCTAGTAGAGAAAATACACAAGTTTTAAATTAACATGTATTTTAACTTCTGTTTTGAGGAGATGCTATCTTTTAATCTTGGTAATAAAGATATTTATTTAAAATGACCCTTCTAGGTAAATCCTTTGTTGCTCCTTCTTTTAGCATGGTATTATTGCTACAGAAGATGAAGAATATTTTATTGAGCCTCTAAAGAATACTACAGAGGATTCCAAACATTTTAGTTATGAAAATGGCCATCCTCATGTTATTTACAAAAAGTCTACTCTTCAGCAACGGCACATCTATGACCATTCTCATTGTGGGGTTTCAGGTGAGTGTAAACATTTGGAAAGCATTGTGTATTACTGATGTCTCTTTTTCTGGAAAGTAAAATAATAATAATAAAATTATTTGGGTGGTTAAAGTTATAATGTCCAGAACCATCTTAAAGAGTTTTAGGTAGTAATAGTTTAGAAGCTGTTTAAGAAATCCTTAAAATGTGTCTATGTAAAATTTGACATTTTTTTCTTTGAAGAGAAGAAAAGTGCCTTATTATTTACAACTTGCAAGCATTCCCTAGCACTCGGTATTCTTAGTTTAGCCTGACATTTTCGTGTTAGTATGGGGAATGTACACCCTTGGAAGAGTTGGAAGAGCAATTAGGCAGTACTCACAGGCAGTTATAGCACCAAATAGGAAACTGTGCCAGTACACAGCAGGGCCAACAAACCTAGGATTCAGTGATCAAGGAAGATTTCAGGGAAGAGGTGGATTATCAGCTGAGACCTGAGGGGGCCAAAGAGGATGATCAGCTGCTCCACAGTGAGGAGTCAGGAGTTATACGTCCTGAGCAAAAGAGATTGTCACATTCTATACATTAACAGTTAATGTTATTAGCAGTGAGAATATATATGTGTTGGGGGTACACAGATGAAGTTTGAGATAGTCTAGGGAAGTGATTGTGAGAAATTAAACTAGAGAGACATAAGGGACCAACAGGAAGAGCTCATATATCATGTCACAGAGTTCACTGTCTACTGAAAGTCCTCTGACAGATTTTAAGAAGCAGGAATGATATAAACCTATATGTGTTTTAGAAAGACTGTGCAGGCAGCTATACAAAAGTAGAGGTGGTAATTTAGGATACATATGAAAACTGGAAAAATGTACAGTACTTAGGCCATCATAGCACAACAAAGGAACATGGGCTCCAATGTAGCTTTGGATGAGTTTTCCAACTCCCATTTTGCTTATCTAAGCATATATTTGCTTCTCAAAATTTACTTATTATCATGTTAAGGTAACCACTTCTACTCTTGAAGGATATTTCTTTTCTTGAGACACGGTCTTACTTTGTAGCCCTGGCTAGGCTGTAACCTAATTTGTAGACTAGACTGACCTTGAACAAAAAGGTTTTTGGCATTTATTTATTTATTTATTTATTTATTTATTTATTTATTTATTTATTTATTTATTTAAATTTATTCACTTTGTCTCCCTGCTATAGCCCCTTCCTCATCTCCTCCCAGTCCCACCCACCCTTCCTTTTCTCCCCTTATGCCCTTTCTCTAGTCCCATGATAGGAGAGGACCATCTCCTCTTCTATCTGGCCCTAATCTATCAGGTCTCATCAAAGCTGGCTGCATTCTCTTCCTCTGTGGCCTGGCAAGGCTGCACTCTCCAGGAGGGGCGGGGTGGGGGGGTGATCAAAGAACCAGCCACTGAGATCATGTCAGAGACAGCCCCTGTATCTCTCACTATGGAACCCACTTGGAAATTAAGCAGCCAATGGGCTTCCTTTGAACCGGGGGTCTAGGTCCTCTCCATGCATGGTCCTTGGTTGGAGTGTCGGTTGCGGCAGGTCCCCCTGGGCCCAGCTTTTTTGGCTCTGTTTTTATCCTTGTGGAGTTCCTGTCCCCGCCAGGTCTTTTTTATCTCCCTCTTCTTTCATAAGGTTTCCTGCACTCTGCCCAAACTTTGGCTAGGAGTCTTAGTATTTCCTTCAGTACCCTGGTGAATAGAGTCTTTCAGAGGTCCTCTGTGGAAGGCTCCTGTCCTGTTCCCTGTATTCTCCTACTTCCGATGTCTATCCTGTTTGCCCTTCTGAATGAGGATTAAACATTTCTCCTTGGGTCCTCGTTGTTTAGCTTCTTTTTTTTCTTTTTATTTCTAATATAAGTTTTTATTTATTACAATTTATTCACTTTGTACCCGAGCTGTAGCACCTCCCTTCGCAATTCCAGCTACCTCCCTCATCTCCTCCCATGACCCTTCCCCAGTCCACTGATAGTGGAGGATCTCTTCCACTTCCATCAGACCCTAGCCTATTAGGTCTCATCAGGACTGTCTTTAATAGTCTTCCTCTGTGGCCTGATAATGCTCTTTCCCCCTCAGGTGGAAGTGATCAAAGATCTAGCCACTGAGTTGATGTCAGAGACAGCTCCTGTTCACTTTGCTAGGAAGCCCATTTGGAGATTGATCTGCCACAGGCTACCTCTGTGCAGAGGTTCTAGGTTTATCTCCATGAATGGTTCTTTGTTGGAGAATCAGCCTCATAAAAGACCCCTAGGTCCAGAAACATCTCATACAAGTAACTTAATGGCTCATCTGAAAACTCTACAACAAAAAAGAAGCAGACACACCCAAGAAGAGTAGACAGCTGGAAATAATCAAACTCAGGGCTGAAATCAATAAATTAGAAACAAATAAAACAATTCCAAGAATCAATGAAACCAAGAGTTGTTTAGCTTCTTTAGGACTATAGATTTTATTATGTTTATCCTATATTATATGGCTAATATCCACTTATAAGTGAGTATATGCCATATGTTTCTCTCTCCTTCTGGGTTACCTCACTCAGTATGATCTTTTCTAGTTCTTACCATTTGCCTGCAATTTTCATGATTTCCTTGTTTTTAATTGCTGAGTAGTATTCCATTATTAAAATGTACCGCACTGTCTGTATCCATTCCTCTGTTGAGGGACATCTGGATTGTTTCCAGATTCTGGTTATTATAAATAAAGCTGCTGTGAACATAGTTGAGCAAACATCCTTATTTAATGGTGGAGCATTTTGGGGGTATATGCCTAGGCATGGTATAGCTGGATCTTGGGGTAGCACTATTCCTAATTTTCTGAGAAAGCCCCAGATTGATTTTCAAAGTGGTTGTACAAGGTTACATTCCCATCAGCAATGGAGAAGGGTTCCCCTTTCTCCATAACTTCTCAAGTGTTGTCACTTGAGCTTTTGATCTTAGCCATTTTGATGGGTGTGAGGTGAATTCTCAGGGTCATTTTGATTTGCATTTCCTGAATGACTAAGGATGTTAAGCATTTCTTTAAGTGTTTCTCTGGCATTCGACATTCCTCTATTGAGAATTCTCTGTTTAGCTCTGTACCCCATTTTTTAATTGGATTACTTAGTTTGTTCCTTTTTAACTTCTTGGATTCTTTATATATTCTAGATTTTAGCCCTTTGTCAGATGTAGGGTTGGTGAAGATCTTTTCCCAGTCTGTAGACTGTCATTTTGTTCTGATGACAGTGTGCTTTGCTTTACAGAAACTTTTCAGTTTCATGAGGTCCCAATTATTAATTTTTGATCTTAGAGCCTGTGCTGTTGGTGTTCTGTTCTGGAAGTTGTCTCCTGTGCCAATACCTTTTTTTAACAGATATCTTCTTTATGTTTTTGGATTGCCTAGTTAATTAGTGAATGCATCAGCCTTTGGTTTCCCTCCATATACATTACAGGGTCATTTTCTTCTTTCACAGGTGTTTAAGTGGTCTTTGGAGTTCTTTGCTCATTCTGTATACTTTCTTATTGAGTAAGGTTAAAAATCTCCCAGCCCTGTTTATGTAAAGTTTTGGTCAGGAATTGGTACTAGAAAAGGCTGTGTCATGTAAGTATATTTAAAAGACTTCAAACCATGAAACACAGTTCCTTACTATATTCTGGTCTTTATATTGAGTAATAAAACTAAATAGAGATCTGTTTTATATCTAACAAAATTCAGGCTGTAATCGGACCTCTATAGACAGTCTTTTGAAACTAGATTTCAAATATTTATTTTGAAATAATTTTTTTTAGTTTTCCCATGATAATGACGTTTTCCTTTATTTGTATAAAGGAAATAACTGTTTTATTCTATTCTGAAGCATACCTCTCAACTTTTCATGTTTATATTATTTTCCTTTTGTCTTTGTGGTTGTGAGCCTTGATTTTAATCACTGAGCTATCTCTCCAGCCCACGTTATTTTTAAGAGCCTATTGTACTAATTCAGTCACAGTTTTATCTTCCAGTGGTTATGGCATGAGTCACACACTTTCAAACTTATTTCTATTGCTATGAAAATTCTTTCCTTTGGAAGAGCTAGGTATGGTGGTACGTGCCTTTAATGGTAGCACTTGGGAGGCAAAGGCTGGTAGGTCTCTTGTGAGTTGAAATCCAGCCTTGTCTACATAGTGAGTTCCAGACAGCCAGGACTACATTGAGAGATACTGTTTCAAAAACAAAACAGTAACAAAATTCTGTCCTTGGAGGTGTAAGATTTACTTTGTTTTCATCAATTCTCCTCTGGTTTACTAAGGCTATTTCCTAAACATTTTTCCTCATTTTCCTAATACTAATACAGTTGTTTTTCTTCATCTCTTGCCTAAACTATTGTCTTGACATTCTAACTGGGTTTCCTGTTTGCAGGTTTAATCTTTCTGTTTCCAGTCAAATCTATCTCCTAAGCATGTGTCTGAGGTAAGGTTACTATTGCTGTGAAGAGACAGCATGAGCTTAGCAACTCTTATATAGGAAAACATTTAATTGGTTCTGGCTTGCAGTTTAGATATTTAGTCAATTATCACCATGGTGGGAAGTATGGCAGTGTGCAGGTAAACATGGTGCTGGAGAGGTAGCTGAGATTTCCTCGTCTGGATCAGCAGGCAGCAGAACTGAGCATTTGAAACCTCCAAGCCCACCCCCAGTGACTCACTTCCTCCAATAATGCCACACCTACTCCACTAAAACCATACTTCCTAATCATGCTAATCCCTGGTGACCAACTATTCAAATATATGAGGCTGTGGGGGTGATTTTTATTCAAACCTCCACAATATGGCTATATCTCACTTTCCGATACTTTACTGGCTTCCATTGGGTGGAAATATTATAGTAGAATTCTATGTTCCAGTAATGTCACTAGATTTTATTTCGATCTTACTAAGTAAAAAATTCTTTGTGTCTAGTAAGTTTGGGAAATATTTCACTAGAACTAGATTGGAACATATTTCAGTATCATAGGACAAATGGGAGGTGTAAATTTACAGACATACACCCTCAACTAGCTTGCTGTGAATTATGTCAGAATATACTGTATAAAACTCTATGGTTCTGGGTGTGTTTATGCTATACTCAGTTATAAGTTATTTATACTTTAGTATTCAAATAAGAATTAAAAATTCTTTATAGAAAAGTTTCTGTGTACTTTAGAAACTTCTTCAGAGAATCCAGAAAAAAATTATGAAAAATAAGTCACTGTTATTCTTGTACTCAGGGCTAGCGGGAGTGGGATGTCTTGCAGCCCATTGATATGGATAACATTGTTTCTCTGTATGTACATTATCTAGTCACAAATTTATTAAATAAATATGTATTTTTACCATGTGCTACACTTTTAGGTACTAGGACTGTGGCAGTTATAAAACTCAAAAGGTCCTTGTTTCATAGAACTTATTTTCAAGAAAGGACAAAGGCAATGAACTAAACAGTAAATAGACAAATGACACACATGAAAGTTTAGCAGGCCAACATAGCAATTGTGAATGGCTACATATATTCAGACATTTATTTAGCAATGATCAAAAGGCTAAAATACTGTTTTAGATGTCAATAAGATCCATTTGTTAGTTTTAGGGAGAAAAGTTACTGTTCTATGTTTATGGAACACATTTTTAAACATTCTACAATGTATAAAATATTAAACTGAACAATGAATAATATCAAGAATAACTAACTTTTAATTTGAAACAAAAATCAATTTTTGTATTCCATATTTTTGGCTAGATATTCATTAGTTACAAATAATTATATTTAGCATTATGGAAGTAATTTTAAAATATATAAAATATAGAAGGAGGGTTCTAATGAGTTAATTATGTTAAATTAATTGAAGAACAAAATGGAATATTATCTATTCTTTCTGTATACATATATATGGTAGTAAATATATAGTTTTATATGCTGTCTTTTTTGGTCATTTATAAATAAAAAGATGCAGTTTTCATATTCAAAGTGAAAGAATCAGAGTTGTTACAGGACATACTGAGACCTAGTTCTCAGAAAAAAAGCTTTTTTTTTTTGCCCCAGAGGTACAAAGACAGCAGATAGGAGACAAGGCAGGGTGGATAAAAGGGACAGGGGAGAGGTGGAAGGGATAGTTTCTTCAGAGGGACAAAGGACTGCCTCTCAATAGAGAGGAGACACACATGGCCCTTAGGAAAATAACAGTTTATAAAGGTACAAGGGGAAACCCTGTAATTAGGTAAGCTAAAAAGAGGGCTTTTGATTGATAGATTTCAATACTTTGATAGATGGACCTTGGTAGTCAGCCTCAGGAGGAGGAAGTGGCCAATAAGGGAATAGTCCTTAGTGGACAATCTATTTCCTTATTCCCTTGGTTCTTTGTACACTCATTCTTTGTGGTTATAGATAGCTTTAGAATTTTGTTTTTGTACTTTAAATTTATTTATTTTATTTTATGTGCATCAGTACGAAGGTGTCAGATCCCTTGGAACTGGAGTTACAGAAAGTTGTGAGCTGCCATGAGGGTGCTGGGAATTGAACCCAGGTCCTTTGAAAGAGCAAACAGTGCCCTAACTGCTGAGCCATCTCTCCAGCCCCAGTAGCTTTGTTTTTGACTGGCCTGCTGGTGGGAACCTACAAGTCCTTCTCTTGTAGGAGCTTTTGAGTTCAAAAACATGGTTGTATGCTTTTTTCAGGCCAGCAAGGAAGAATCAAGAATTAGCAGATGCTACAGTATTGTGTATCATGTATTTGTATATATGTAATCACTTGTATTCTAAGTTGTTGTCCTACTCATACTCACAAAAGAGTCTAAGGCAGGGTCATTGTGGCAACCTATGGGTTTGTTTGCCATAACTGGACATGAGCAAACACTGATTTGGAATAGACTATTAAAAGAATTGGTATGTTTCTGTCTCCCTTGACCTTTAGAAATGAGAGAATTATTTAATTTATAGGAAGTTATGTGAGATTTCAAAGTGTTTAACTATTTCTTCTCATGATCATTCCCATTTCTTCTTAAAATTTCTTCATTCTACCAATTAGAGGTTTAACAGGGGACAATAGGGGAGGGGCTGAGGGAGGGGGGCTACATCTGGGATACATAGTGAATAAATTGTAATACATAAAACATAAATTAACAAAGGGGATAATGGAAAACAATTAAAATAGTGCTGCTTTCTGTCAATTATATACTAATTTAATTTTTCCTTAAACATTTCTGCTAGTGGAGGTGACAAAAATGTTCACAAAAACACGAAAGACACATGCTAAAGTCCTTCGCCCCTTCAAACTTATTAATAAATGCGAGTATAAATGACATGGTGTTTACAAAAGACATACAACGAGAGACTTTCCTTAGTACTGAACACTCTGATTATTAAAAATGAAGGATATTCTGCATGATCCATACCAAATATGGTGTTAAAAATAAGTGTGTTACAACCAACTGACCGCCCACCTAAGGCCCAAGGAATAGAAGAGGGAGCAGATAGGAGCAAAGGATGACAGTGTGCTGCAAGGCTTTGTCTCCTAGTGATGTCAGCAGCCACATCCCTAAAGTCTCACCAACACTGACTGCCTAAGCATGAGCTGAACACATTTATTGCCACACTGATAGACATGCAAAAGTAAGTGAATGAGTGAGTGGTGGTGTGTGTGTGTGTCGGGGTGACATCTGCCCTCAATTCAATACAGATAATTACAGCCAACTATGGAATACTGAGAGTGGGAGAAATAGTGTTTCAGGGAAGAGCAAACCAATTGCTTAAACAAGGGTCAGTCCTGAAAACATACATACATGTAACATCATATATATTGAGTTGGATACATATATATGTATATAATCCTAAATATACATATATACATATATTTATATAGGCATGTTATATGTTAACACAAATATATGCATGTAACAGTAATTAATGAAAAAAGAGGCCATGAATTTGAGAAGGATCAAGTTGGGGTATACGTGAGGCCTTGGAAGGAGGAAAGGAAAGGGAGAAATGAGATGATCATATTATATTCTCAAAAAAGTGTTGCTAACATATCTTTCATGTTACATGTTCAAATTGTTTACCTTTATTTTCCTTTTTTAATTTTCCAGGTGTGTGTGTAAGCACTTTTTTTTTGCTTGTATGTTGGTGCATGTGTAAGTAGGATGCATGTACTTATGGAAACCTCAGGTTGATGTCAAAAATCACACTCTATTGCTTTTCCACCTATTTATTAAGTCAGGATCTCTAAATTCAACCTACAGATCATTTATATGACTAGCCTTGCTAGGCACCTTGCTCTTGGGATTTGTTGAAATTGCAGGTGAGTTGCTTCACCCACCTGGATTTAAGTGGTTAATGAGGATACATGGTCAAGCATCTTGATAACTTGCTCTTTAACCACTGAGCAACCTGACTTTCAGACTTGAGAAAAGTAATGCTCTGTGTGTTCTGCCAACCTAAATAGTTGTAGACATTAAAATTGTGTGGGAAATGTAATTCATAGCCTTTTAAAGTTATTTTATTTTTATTAATTACAGTTTATTCATATTGTATTCTAGCTGTAGCCCCCTCACTCTTCCCCTCTCAATCCTACCCACCATCCCTCTTCTTCTATGCCTCTCCTCAAGCACACTGATAGAGGAGGTCTTCCTCCCCTTCTATCTGACCGTAGTCTAGCAGGTCTCATCAGGTCTGGCTTCATTGTCTTCCTGTGTGGACTGTTAAGGCTGCTCTCCACCTCAGGTGGAGGTGATCAAAGAGACAGCCCATGAGTTCATGTCAGAGACAGTCCCTGTTCTTATTACTGGGGAACCCTCTTGGACACTGAGCCGCCATGGGCTACATCTGTGCACAGGTTCTAGGTTATCTCCATGCATGGTCCTTGGTTGAAGTATCAGTCTCAGAAAAGACTCCTGTGTCCAGATGTTTTGGTTTTGTTGCTTTCCTTGTGGAGCTCCTGTCCCCTCCAGGTCTTACTATCTCCCCCTCCTTTCCTAAGATTCCCAGCACTCTGCCCAAAGTTTGGCTATGAGTCTCAGCAGATGCTTGTCTACCCTGCAGGGAAGAGTCTTTCAGAGGTCCTCTGTGGTAGGCTCCTGTCTTGTTCCTTGTTTTCTCCCTCTTCTGATGTCCATCCATTTGCCTTTCTGAATGAAGATTAAGCATCTTACCCAGGGTCCTCCTTCTTGATTAGCTTCCTTAGGTGTACAGATTTTAGTATGTTTATCCTACATTATATGTCTAATATCTACTTATAAGTGAGTATATACCCTGTGTGTCTTTAGTATTTTTAAAAATTGAGAAGAACAGAATTTGTTCTAATTAAGAATTCTTGTTTGGTTTGTTTTTGTTTTTTGAGACAGGATTTTTCTGTGTAACCCTGGCTATCCTGGAACTCACTCTGTAGACCAGGCTCAAAGATTTGCCTGCCTCTGCCTCCTGAGTTCTGGGATCAAAGATGTGTGCCATCACTGCCCTCTAATTAAGACATTTTAACAAGAGACCTTATTGTTAAGACAGATGCTTTTCCACATTATGGATAGATACTGCAGCATCATTGTTTTCTGTTGGCATGGCTTTAGTTTGTTAAATCTTAAATGATTTGGTACAGTACACATTCCAAATGTAAAAGTAATTTTATAATGTTTTTAGAATAATATGAAAGACTTATTTAAGAGTTTATTAATGAATTTATTTTATAGCTATATTTTGTGCAAAGTTAGATGTTCATATTAGTTTTTTTCAGATAAGATAACTAATTTGACTAATTTGAAGATTTGCAAGTTTTTCTTATATGTACAGTTCTGTACTCTCTTTCTTTATGTTGAATATCTTGATCCATTTGAGAGTTTATAAGAAGCCTGTCTACATGAGATCTATACATAAGTGTATTTGGTTAGGAATATATCTGAATTACTTAATTATTTTTATTGTAGATCTTACACAAAGTGGCAAACCTTGGTGGCTGAATAAGACATCTGCTTTTCCTTCTTCACTACCGATTAATGACACACATATTCACCGCAGACAGAGAAGATCCGTGAGCACTGAGAGATTTGTGGAGACACTAGTGGTGGCAGACAAGATGATGGTGGGCTACCATGGCCGTAAGGACATTGAGCATTATATTCTGAGTGTGATGAATATTGTAAGTTTGATCACTCTATACACTGTATTACTAAGTAACTTATTGTGCTTTATACTAAGCTAGTGGATTTTTACTAAAAGAAATGATAAAATTTATTTGTATAAAATGATAAAAAGTGAATTTGTATTATTATTTAAATTTGTGCTTGAAATTGAATCTAAAACTTATACGTAGTAAATACATACATGCTCTGCTATGGAATTGTACTGTTTTTCTCTTCCCTAGACTAAGAATTTGTCGACCAACTTTTTTTTTTTTTTTGAGACAATGTCTCTCCATATATATAACCCTGGAACTCACTATGTGTATTTATGCACCGCCATTCCCAGGTGTTCAATTTACTTTTAGGTTGCATAGAAAATAAAATTTGAAATTCTTATTGTTCATTTTTAATTAATATGAATGTTTAAAAATGAGTTGTTAAGTTTTATTAAGGAACTTGAAACATCAGCTCATACTGTAGATTTTTATGATGCATACATTTCATCTGTAGAAGAAAATATGTATTGTGTAGACTTACATAAAATCCTTTAACCAAAGCATCTTGAAAGTGGAGTCTTAAGTGTTATAGTGTAAAAGAATATATTTTAAAATATACATCATTAAGTCATAAAATTGCATTGTATCATTTTAGAAATTCAATATTGCCGAATTATTTTTGTCTGACTTTTTGTCTTTTCTTATTTTCTGGAGGTCAGGTTGCCAAACTTTACCGGGACTCCAGTCTAGGAAACGTTGTGAATATTATAGTGGCTCGCCTAATTGTTCTCACAGAAGATCAGGTAAATATGGATTAGTTTATACATCAGAGCTCTTAGACTATGTGATTATCATCATGAACAGATATATTTCTTCGTTACTTTTCCTCCCAAGTCCTAGTTAAATATTTTTAGCTGTACACTTTGAGATATTTTTTTAAAATAATAAACATTTCATTTATTATTAGGGCTTTCTCTCCATATATGCATATTTGCTGTATGTTTCAGAATTAAGGATGAGCATTTTGTATGGTTTATCTGATCATAATGGTTTTGGTTGTATGCTGATGATTTCAGATATGTTCTCTTCATTGTTCAAGTTGGAACTGGAAGGAAAATGTGTTCAGTAATAAATTGAATGAACCTAGGAAACATGTTGTGGAGATAACAATCAGCAAGAGATTATTCCTAAAAACCACTGCTTCTAGTTATAGTCCCACTTTAGTTTTCAAAAGTTTTGACAACTGACCTTAGTAATTTGTTTGGAACATTTCTGGTATGCATGTTGTATTGCAGCCAAACTTGGAGATAAACCATCATGCAGACAAGTCCCTCGATAGCTTCTGTAAATGGCAGAAATCCATTCTCTCCCACCAAAGTGATGGAAACACCATTCCAGAAAATGGGATTGCCCACCACGATAATGCAGTTCTTATTACTAGGTATGGTTTGCTGCAAGTATTTTTCCTTTGATTGTTGTATTTGCTTGTTATTATAACTATATTTGATTCTATTTAATGCCTTGTTCAGGTAATGAGTATAGAAAGAGCAAAGTGGTAATTTATTTTCTTATTACTGTTAAAGAGTATAGTCTAATATTACTGTGTCTGCATCACATAAGCTAAATAAGAAAAAATAATTAAGGTTTGATTTAGAAATATAATAATTTTACTCCTTATAAGTCCTATTTGTAATGTTTAGTTGAAAGTACAGATACTATTTGTTAATTAAATAAAATCTTGCTTTTACTAAACAAGATTTCAAAGTATGAGAAATAAGTTGTCACTTTTGGTTGCAAAGTATGGTAACTATTCCTGTTTCCTTCCAGTTGTGTTAATTTATGTTAATTTGCTAAAAGAGAGGGGGAGATTGGTTATCTATTTGTTTACATTATTTAAATTAAGCATTTAAATGCAAAGAAGCATATCCAGAGCTGGAGAAGATAGCTCAGTGGTTATGAACCTGTAGTGCTCTTGGAAATGACCCAGTTCAGTTCCCAGCACCCACATTGGACTCTTACAACTGCCTATAGCTACAATTCTGGAGAATCAGACACGTTTTGTGGCTACTGGTACACAAATTGCATACATTCACACAAGTACACATACTCATAAATTTTTAAAAAAATTTCTAAGAAGCAGATTTATGATACTGTTTATAAAGTTTCTCTTTCAAGTAATGTCATTACTCCATAATAAGCCAATGAATTCATTTACCATTTATAGTTTTACAAGAACTCTGTAGAGTATATTGTTAGGAATTTTTGCATGTTAGAAGTAGGGAAACTTAATTAAAAATAGGTAAATTAATTTTCTAAGATCAGTCAGCTAATAAATAAGATTTAATCCTGGATGATCTTGTCTTCTTTTTACTATCCTATATACCTAATTCCTTTTAGTTCTAATGTTTAGAGTTAGGGTCTTGCTATGTTACACAGGCTGACATCTAGTACAAAGGCTCCAGCTGTCTTCCTGTCTTAGCCTCCCAAAATAGTTAGGACTGCCAGTGTGTACCACATGCCAAACTTCATATTACTTTACTTATATCCTTATTATGATTGGGCAGAAACATGCTTTAATAATCCCAGTGTAATAATTTTGACCACTTAATTTTATTTACAAAGAAAAGACAAAAAATAAATTAAAAATAATGAACAGTCAGCAAATGGCAACTTTATACTATGTTGGCTGAGTGAAATAGTTTTGTTATTTTATTTCTTTTCATTTGCATTTAATATATGCATGCTCTGTGGTAGGCGTCTAGACTTTTACATCTAAGGAGGGAGTATAAAGAAAATAGGCTAAGAATCTTGACATTCAGTATGATAATGCAATTTAACTTTTAGAAAAATTTCTGTTAACTGCATCATAAAGTTTCCAAGTACTTGAAACTAGAAAACTAAAAAATTTTGTCATACGCATATAGTTTTTTATGCATGTGCTGGTACAGCTGGCTGATCATCGCTATCCCTCAGGGTATAGACATGAAAGGCTCCCAAACATGCTTAAAGAATTAAAAATATACTAGGATTTATGGTACTGTAGAAAACTTTTATTCAGTAAAATAGATATGTTTAATGTTAATGAAATCACCACAGGAAAACATCTACTGTATATAGTTATCAAAGTGATCACAGATATTTACATGGTTTCTATTTGTTTTTTTTTCGTCCTATATGTGAGCACAATTACACAATTTGAATGTACCTGCACTGAATTTTCACTTTTTTGAGCAAATGATGCAAGTTACATCAAGGCTACAGATTTATAGGTATTTAAGTAGGAAACAGATTTGAGCAACTCACACCTAGTTTTGGCTACAGCATTCAACTCTGTAGTTGTTGATTGTTTCCTAATTCTTTTGAGTTCTTTGCTATGTAGACTACTTTGGGGGCTTTTTGATTTTTGAAGTTAACTTTTTCTCTTCCATTTTTTCTGGTGGCCAGTCATACTAGTATTAGAAATGCCCTCAGGATTTAATAGGACAACGTAGAGTTCAGATCTTATATTAGTCTGTATCGGCTGATGTAATAGACTTTACAAGAATGTCTTTTGGTAGATGTAAAGATGGCTCATTCTGTAAAATGTTTGGTGGGAATTATTAGAACCTGAGGTCATATCCTACATTCACATAAAAACCAGATGCACCAGTGTACAGTGATGGGGAAGTGGAGCCAGAAGGATGCTGGTTAGTGTGTCTAGCCAATTGGTTAGTTCCAGGTTCAGTTAGAGACCCAGTCCCAACAATAAGGTAGAGAAAGGCTAGAGAGATAGTAGTTAAGGGTGCTTCTGTTCTGACGAAGGGTGTGGGTTTAATTTCTAGCATCCATATAATGGTTTACATTTGTCTGTAACTCCAGTTCTGGGGATCTGACATTTTCTGGCCTCTATGGGACCAGGAATGCAAATGGTATAAAATAAGCAGTCATGCACATAAAGTAACAAATAAATAAATCATTAAAAATATTGTAGAGAATGCTCATTTAGATGAACAAATGGGATGGACATTGAAAGGAGGAGAAAACAAGCAATAGGACAGGAGCATACCAAAGAGGGCCTCTGAAAGAACCAATATAGCAATGTATCAAAGCAGATATTAAGACTCACAACCAAGCCTTCGGCAGAGGGCTAGGAATAATAATAAAAATAGGGGAAGTTAGTAAGACTTGGGGAGAACAAGAGCTCCACAAAGACCAAATTGAGCAGGGCACAGGGGTCTTTTATGAGACAGTTTCTCCAACCAAGGACCATGTATGGATATGGCCTAGAACCCCCGCTCAGATGTGGCCCATGGTAGCTTGGTGTCCAACTGAAGACCCTAGTAAGGGGAACAGGGACTGTTTCAGTCATGAACTCGATGGCTGGCTCTTTGACCCTCCCCCATACATGCCAGGGAGTAACAGCCTGGCTAGATCCCAGGGAAGGACATTTCATCCAGCCCTGAGGAGACAAGATGAACTGGGGTCAGATGGAAGGGGAGGAAGTCCTCCCCCATCGGTGGACTTGGAGGGGGCGGGGAAGAGATGAGGGAGGGATGGGGAGAGTGGGAGGGGGCTATGCCTGGGATGCAAAGTACCTAACCTGTGATTGATATAAAAATAAATAAATTACATTAAAAAAACCCAAAAAAATATTGTAGAGAAATGATTGAGGCAGACATCTCACATTTGCTTCCTGCCTCCATACTCACATGTATATACATGCACTTCCACACACAAACATGTACATACACACAAATGCCTCTTTGAGGCAATATATGTTTTAAACTACTATTAAAGCCCAAGGTGATCTTAGCCTATTTAGTTGGGACACAGAATGCCTAATCAAAATGACATGATTACCATTCTTATTATTTAGATAGGTTTTTTCAGTGAAGGATTGAGCATAAGTGAATATATGCATATATTAAGCATATTTAAATCATGATTCTATTTTTAGTAAAATTCAGAGAATTCATAGATAATTTATATTAAGGTTGAAACTCACTTCATGTTACTGATACACTCAGATTTGTAACTCCATTTATTGGTAAGAGCATGGTTTATGCTTGCTTGAAATGTCAGTTCCCTAGGGGAAATGTATAATGTAATTGTCAAGGATTACAGAAGAAAAATAGGTGATATTGTTATCTCCATGAAACTAAATTTGTTCCAAAAACTTAAAGACTCTATTAAAAATGATATTATTTTATATGTTTGCATTTAACAGTACCCTGTAAAGTTATTAGGTCACTGACTAGACAGAAAGAAAACAGGTGTGCTCAACCTTTGACATTGTAACATGATACGTTACTGACAAAGTTCTCCCTTGAGAACTGAGCAATTCAGCTTTTAGAAAATCACAAAAATGTCTTACATTATTTTAGTAAGTGTACAGTTTGTGTTAGGACAGGCCACATTTTTAGCTATCCTGAGCTACATGCAGCTCACTGGCTCTGAGCTGAATGTGCCAGTAAGCTAATACTTATTTGTTTTATCTAGTATCTGTAATACTGAGAAACAGAAACAAAGAACCCATCAAATTATTTACATTTTCTATTTTGATATAAATATGTTTTTACATATAAACATATGTACCTTGGTCTCTTGATAATTGTTCTATTTTTGTGAAGGGACCCCATCACCAAAGCAAATCTTATAAAAGAAACCCTGTAACTTGGGCTTGCTTAAAGCTTCAGAGGCTTAGTCCATTAGCATAATGGAGGGGAGCAGGGCAGTGTGCAGAAGAGCACTGGGGCAGGAGCTGAGAGCTACGCCCGGGTCTGTGGGCAGAGAGAGCAGTAGAGAGAGCAGCACTGGGCCCGCCATGTGCTTTTAAGGCCTCAGAGCGTACCCACAGCCCATCCCTAATGACAGGCTTCCTTCAACAAGGCCACACCTCCTAATCCTTCTCAGCTGTTGCCACTTCCTGGTGACTAAGCATTCAGACATATGAGCCTGTGGGGGCCATTCTTACTCAAACAACGATAATATATATGTGTAGTATTTTATAGGTAGGTATTAATAATAATAATATATTATGTAGTAAATACCTGTTGATGCTTCTTAGACTTATAAAAGCTTAACGTGTAGCTTCATGTTGTTTCCTAAAATGATACTCAGTTTCTTCTCTATCATATAATACCTGATTGCTTAGCCCTGAATACCAACTGCTTAGTGTAGTCATGTTTGATGTATGAAAATGTGGCAACATTTTTATATATTCTATAGGTTATATTTTATGTATGTAATTTTATGTACATGAGTGTTTTGCTTGTATTTAAGTCTGTGTACCATATGTGTGCCTAGTACCCATGGATGCCAGAAGACAGCGGAGGATCCATTGGTACCTGAGTTGTGAGCTGCCATGTAGGTGCTGGGAATTGATCCTTGGTCCTCTAAAGAAGTAGCCAGGAAGCTTAACTGATAAGCTTCCTCTCCAACCCTATAATTATATTTAAAAAAAAAACATTAATTGTAGAATAACAAGAGTATTTTTTAATTTTTGTGTTTTTTTATCTAAGCTCTCAGAATTAACTTTTATGTGCTATATAACTAAATCAATAAATATTAAACTTTTTACTAGAAACTCTTGAACTCAAGTTCAAGGGTAGAGTAGGACTGTGTCTACATAGTTAATTTTCTAAAGATCTTTGTTTTTATTAAAGTTTGTATTTTATAAATTATTTTAAAAATTGTATGTATTTACATTTGACAGATGTATAAGTTATAGAATGTTTAAATCAGATGTTAGCTTGACATGCATTATTTTACATACATCACTAATGTTCATATTAACAAACTTCGAATGAACAGTTAGGAATAAAACCCTGCTATTCGACATATTATTTGTTTTTCATTTCCACATGAAGATAGAAAATATAAATCACAAGCTTAAAGTCAACCCCTGAATTTATGTTGTGATAAAATCTTTAAGAAATTTATCAATAGTTGGAAATTAAGTAGGAAGCTAGAATGTACTACTGTCAATATTGACTGCTTGTACAAACTAATTTTTATGTTTTTATTGGCTTTCCCTTAATGTATTGGAAGTATTTTTTTTTGTATTTTAAGATATTAACACATTACAGTTCATATATTTAGAGCAGGAATTGTTACTTAAGTTTTTTGCATGGAAACAATTTTGAGATATAATTTTCCCATTTAAAAGATAGTGGCTTTTGTGTACGTGTTCACGTTATGGTGCCATCACTGTAATTAATTTGAACTACGCTGTTACTTCCAAAGCAAGCCAAGCTCATTTTCCTGACCTTCAGCCCTACCCTGGACCCATGCTCAGATAACCACTAATCTCACCTGTCTATACACATTTGCCCATTCTTGACTTTTCATAGATAATAATTAATCTATGATATACTGTGTATTAATATTATATTTCTCTTATTAGCTCAAGTCCAATGTACCAAGCTTAACAATTCTTTTTTCATTTTCTATTTCTTTTAAGAAATTTATTTTTTATTTATGTGTTTGTGTGTGGATCTAAGTGTGTGTCCCACTTGTGTGCAAGTACCTTTGGAAAAAAGAAGAGGGGTTGAATCCTTTAGAACTGGAATTACAGGTAATTGTAAACTGCCCAAAGTGGGTGCTGGGAACTGAACCTGGGTCCTCTACAAAAGCTGCAAGTGCTGTTAACCTATGAGCTATCTCTACAGCCCTTTTCATTGGGCTATTTTTCAATTAATATACTTTTATTATTTTTCATTAGTGAAAAGCATAGAGCTCATATGTACATCTTAAAGTATACATGCAAAATTGCATACTGCTAAGGCAAATGATTTGATCTTTTAATACAATTTATTTATCCTCTTAAAGGATCATGAGTGTTTACTTTGGTTCTCTTACATTATAAAGGTATTGAAATTTCTGAAGTAACTCGACTGTACAAAAGTTTTAAAATAGCTATAATATGATTTGCATAGAAGTTGGCCTATAAGTTATGGATTTAAACACATATTTAAAAATATATATGCGTCTGATTAAATACTTGCTTCTTGAAATGTGAGGCTAGAAGGGAGATTAAATGTGGCACATTATCATTTAATTCAAAAGAGTTTAAAATTCTCTTGTAAATAATAAATATTTTATAACTTACTATCATTGAGCTTTTAGGGATATGTTAGGTTTAAGAAAAACATTAGTTTTGAATTTAGAATCTAGAGCAGTTTTTCTGCGTGTGTTTTGAAGCGCATGTTCTTCTACAGCAATGGCCTCACCGTTCCTCCCAGCCTCTCTTCTCCTATGTCTTTCCTTTTGTCCCTACCTTATTGACTCCTTACTCTAAACTATTTATTCATAATCAGTTTTCTTTCCAATCTAGGTCTATGGAAAACTAGAATGACGTTTCTTGTGTAACAGGGTCATTTTAAGAATGAAAGTAGGTATTATTCACAGTTAGGTCTAGGATACAGGTACAAACTAGGACCTGGCAAAACATCAAGTTTCAACTAAAAATGGAAATATAATTTATTGTCTTAAACATTTTAAGAAAGTAACTTTAGAACTGATTTTGTTTTATGCTTGTTCCAATGTATATAAACATGTTTATTACATGCTGTCTACTTACGGGCTTTAAAAATGCTTAATATTTAAACCTTATTGCATAAATTAGATACTGCTACTATTTCTCATTTTTGATCAAGAAGCTGAGGAATAGAAACGTTAATTGAGATCCAATAATAGCTAATGAAAGTGAGGTTTAAAACAAAATATGTGATATGCTTCCAAAGATTTTTTTAGCATACTTGACAAAATAATTAAGCCAAAATAATTATGTACTTTAATATTATTGACATCTGTAGTAGGTAGGGAGTTTAGATGTCCCCAATGAATCTTTCCTTTGATATTAATTTAAAAAATGTTTTTATGTATATAGGTGTTTGGTCTAGATATATGTATGTACTTCATACTTGCAGAGTCCAGAAGAGGCATTAGATCCCTTGGAACTGGTGACACAGACCATATTAGCTGTCATGTGGGTGCTAGGAATTTTTTCTTTCCTTTTTTTTTTTTTTTGGAAGAGAGAAGCAAGTGCTGTTAACCAGTGAACAATCCTCCGAGTCTCCATCTTGGTAGTTTTGACCCTATGTAACCCTTCTCTTTGAGTGTATGTTGGATAAATGTGTAAGTGTAATAGGCTTTCCCAATGGAGATGTAGCTCTGAGAAATAAGATTTCCCCAATGGAAGTGTTGCAGCTTTGCTCTGAGGAGAATGGTTTCCCCAGGGCAAGGGTTACCTGAAGGAAAAGGTATGCGGGCAGTTGGGAGCCAAGGAGTACCACAGAGTAACACCGCATAGCAAACCTCATACAAGAGATTTATTGGCACAGACGCAAGAGGGTCTCTTCCTCTGCTCTGGTAAGAAGCAACAGAGAACTGAGCAGGAGAAAGGCTTATATAGGGCTTATTGTGGGGCGAATTGTCCAGGATGGCCTTGGATTTTCCTTTTTTTTTTTTTTTGGCCTGCTCTTGAGGCAAACTCGGGGATTAGTAGGAATTCTGTGGCCCAATCTTGGTCTATTTATTCTGTAGGACAGGGCCTCGTCACTCTCTGCCTCAAGGGGCTTACAGTTCATATTTTCAGTGTTTTTACATTTGGTCATATTTCTTCAAAACACATACAGAAAAAACTACTCTCCTATAATTTGAATTCAAAACTAATGTTTTTCTTAAACCTAATATATCCCTAAAAGCTTAATGATATTATAAATGATATCGCTAAAATTTTAATTAGTTATGTGTTGTTTTGATATTCTGTAACCTTGCTACTTACTTGTTAATTTTAGTAGCTTTAGTATTTGTAAATGTACTGTTTGTGCTTTGAGACAGAGTAATAAGGGCTCTTGAAACGTGGCGTCACTGGCCTTTAATTCTTCATATGTGGTCCCCCTGCCTGTTCACCTCCATTACAACCATGTATGAGTTTTAGTCATTCTCAGTTATTAGTTTTTCTTAGTCAGAGTGCAATCTCTATGTTATTGACTTTTGGAATGTTGCTGTAAAATCTAGTATGTTTTCAGTCTCATGTTGTTCTGAGAGCTGTATATACTCTAATATTTGTATGTAGAATACTTTGTCTACCATATTACATTTGCTCTTTGTTGTTGTTTACATGTTTCCTGTTTTTATTGATACTGTGGCATGTGAACTGAAAGATACATTTTCAAATATCTTACTAATTTGGATTTATTAATTCTTATTTTGTCAAAATTTGCTATAAGGAGTTTGAGAATATTTTACTTATTTAGACACAAATTTGTCATTACCTACTCAGTATGCTAAGGACTCTCCTTGTTTGTAACTTTTTTTTTTCGATTTTATAACCTAGCTTTCTCTTAAGGTATTGTGTTTGTTGGATATATTTATATAGGCTTTGATTTATAACACTATTTTAGATGTGCTTTTAGAAAGTAGCAGGTATTTAGAAGAGTTACTTTATTCCTTTGTACATCAGTCTTTCAGGTGTATGTTTGTATTGCCTACATTTAGTATGTTTTTTTATTGTTTGGAGAAGGCTTCTGCCATCTTACTTTCTAAGCTATATATCCCCTTTACTTATAATGTGGCTTATATAAATTTGGGTTTATATATTCAATCAGCATTTGAACATACCATATATATTACATTTTCAGTTATAGCTTTTCAATTTTCTCCTGGGATCTTTGATATATAGTTGGTATTCTCAATTAGCATACAGTTCTCTTATGTTTTATATAGATATATATATATATACATATTATTTACATGATATGTATTACAGTTTTCAAGTTCTTAATTACTTTTTCACCCATAATTAATTTATATTTTACTCATTCACTGAAGTTTTATAAAATTATACCTAATTTATTTTATATGGTCTTGTTTTTATCAAGTCTTCCTAACCATTTGCGATTTTTTTTCCCCTTGCTTTTAGAACTTCTTGTTTTGTTTTAAAATTTAACATTTTGGGCTAGGAAAGATAATTTTGTCAATAAAGTACTTGCTATGTCAGCTTCAGGACCTGAATTTGATCACTAGAACCCATGTGAAAAAGCTGGGTGCTGTGGGCACACTTCTTTTAAAAATTTTTTTCTCTATTGTTATTATTTATTACAATTTTTCACTTTGTGAGGGCTGTAGTCCCCTCCCTCATCTCCTCCCAGGCCCATCCTCCCTCCTTTTCCCCCTTTATGTCCCTCCCCTAGTCCACTGATAGGGGAGGTCCTCCTCTGCTACTGTCTGACTCTAGCCTATCAGGTCTCATCAGGACTGTCTAGATCCTCTTCCTCTGTGGCCTGGTAAGGCTGCTCCGCACTGGGAAAGTAATCAAAAGAGCTGGCACTGAGGCATGTCAGAGACATCCCTTGCTTCCTTTACTAGGGAGCCCACATGGAGACCGAGCTGCCCATGGGCTACATCTGAGCAGGGGTTTAGGCACTCGCCATTCATGGTCCTTAGTTGATTCATCAGTCTCTGCAGGACCCCCTGAGCCCAGATTTTTGGCTCTGTTGTTTCCTTGTGGAGCTCCTGTCCCCTCTAGGTCTTTTTGTCTCTGTGGGCACACTTCTAAATCCATCATTAGAGACAGAAAAAAGTGCTCACTGAACAACCAGCCTAGCTATTGAGCAATTAAATTCAAAAGGGAACAGTCAAAGTGCTAGGAGCTGAGGTCTGAAATACAGTCAAAATTAAGTTCTTGAGATAGACATAGAAACTACAGAATAATACAAACAGTATATAATCAGGAAGTCAATATAAAGGCAATGAAACCATTTAATCAAATGTTGTGTTTACTCTTTATTTTTTTCCTACAGAATTCAGTTGAGGTTTTTATATACATATGTACCTTTTCCTCTCTTAATAGGCCATTTCATGACTGTGGATGCTACTTTAATGTTTAGTAGATCTATTGCTATATTTTTAAAATGTATTCTCAGAACTTAATTTTTTAAATTTATTTATTTTATGTGGTTGAATGTTTTGCCTGCATATTAGTAAGTGTGCCATGTATGTGCCCAGTGCCTATGGAGATCAGAAATGGGGTCCAGATCCCTTTGAACTAGAATTATACATTGTTCTGACCCAGTATGTGGGTGATGGGGACAGAACATAGGTCCTCTGTAAGAATAACAGGTGCCTCAGGCCCCATGCTCTCAGAACTTTAACTTGAAATGTGACGGTAGTGAAAGTCATGCCTCTCTGGCTAGTACTGTGAAATGTAGAATTCACTTAAAATGTCTGGATTGTTACGGTAAGGCTGAGAGAGAGTTTGTTAACTTGTATCTTTCTCCCACTATCTATTATAATATATAAGCTAGCTTGTAAAGTTCCCAATTTATAAATAATAAATTTGGTTTATAAGTTAATGAGAATAAAAACATACTTAGTCTTTTAAATATTGATTTTCCAACTAGAACTGCCCATTAAACTGCCCTGCTCATGAATTCCACAGGAGCTATTTTGGAGAACAGAAGGTTTCAAAGAAAATTGTTGATGTATTCTTTCCTGATTTAAAGCTTAAAACATTTATATTTTGTGTTTATGGCATATGCATGTCGATGCCATAGGTTAATGTTGCTTGTTTTTTTCAGTTATTCTTCACCTTATTGTTTGTTTGACTGACTGAATGATTGATTCATTTATTTTATTCAGAAGTATGTTTTAAGTTTTAATTTTCTTGTCTTTTGACTTCACATAAAGAGAGATATAGTAGGGCTGGAGAGGTGGCTCAGCCGTTAAAGGCTAGGCTCACAACCAAAATTATAAGAGGGTTGAAAGATGAGAGGGGAAAATGTCAAGTTTCTTATTAAGTAACAGTAAAAACCAACACAAGTGGCAACAAGCAGGTGAAGAAACACATGGTCTCTTTTCTCTAAATAATTTATAGATAAAAACTAAAGTGACTAGGTTATCAGTTCTCACTGAAAATTGATGATGCTGTGTGCAGCTCACACTGTGTGGGAAATTGGGTTTCTTGCTTATTGTTGTTTGGCTTATAATTTTGTACTTCAGCCTTTAGAGCATTTCACCTTAGTTCTACAGCAATGCATGCAAGAGGGAAAAGGATGTTTTATTACTTGATCCCAACAGTCTTCCTGTGGGAGTTTTGCTCCCAAAGAAGTAAAAATATATTTGTATGCAAGGATTCATTGTAATAGTTCCGACCACCGCTCCAAACCTGAAAAACTCAGGGCTTGCATTATTGAACTTGGGGTTACAATGTGTACCCATGTCAAGCCAAGCTATTAAATAAGCCAAGTAAAAGAGCCACATTAACAGTAGAAAGAAAAAAAAAGATTTATTCTATGTGGCAAAATTGGGAATAGGGATACAGCAATCCAGCATACTCCCCAAGTGCATTTCTGGGGCCCAGAAGTGAGATGAAAGTTTATATAAAGGTCCAAAGATATGCATCTCTACATAGTCCCAGTCATGATGTGGTCCTGCCTACCATTAACCCATTATAATTTGGGTTACAGTCTGATCCTATAAGGTGATCTGACAAGTTGTTAGAACTATTTGATGTCTTTTTCTGAGAGACATGTTCTCCCTCTGGCTGATACTCATCACTTCTCCTAGCATGAGATGACGGGAGATTCCCATTTCTTTGGGGTTCATTAGTCTAATGGACAGATTGTGAGACATGGTGAATCTTTAGAATATCTTCATTTCTGCAAGGTCAGACTTTCTGTTTTAGTAGCCCAATCCTGAGGTAAAATTTGTCTCTGTGAAACAAATGCAATAAACCAAATACAAGTAGGAATCAAGGTTATAACATATATATAATTTAGTTAGTATAAGGTGGCTATGTATAAGAACCAGTTTTCAAAATCTCTTGGCTGTTAGTTACTTTTGGAAGAGATGACACAGCAACTCCATCTCATTGGTTTGAGACAGGGTCTTTGCATGAAACCTAAGGCCGCCCTCAAACTTATCTTTCTGTTTCAGCTTCTCAAGTGTGGGGGTACAGGCATCCCATTTGATTGGATGGTTCCTGCCTACTTTTAGGACAGATCTTTCTTCATTTTGTTTCTTCATAAGGCCACTTCCTCTGTAAACATCTCCCACTCTTGCAATTCTATGTTCTTAACCAATTGATACCTAAAAATAGCATCTATTTTTAGCAACTATATGAGCATTTCTATTGTCCCTGAAAAATACTTTGTACCAGTTAGTAATCTTTTCCTCTTGTCCTCAGTATTAGCGAGGCACAGTGAAAGCATTGATCTGGATGACTCCATGTATAGGAAAGAAGGACAAAGTGTTGGGCTGCCTCAGAGAGTAGAGACTAGCAGCTTGACTGGAAAAGCCTTGTTAGTTTTATTAGGGAAGGTAACAACAGAAAGCGGCATGGAGCCCAGAATTGTCTGGGAGTTAGGTGGGGACTTGTACAGTCTTATACAGGGCTAATATGGAACTAGATGCAATTTGTCTGAGGTAGTTGGTCTTGGAGGAGAAGAAAGGAAGAGAAGTAGTGGCTTTCCTGACAAATAAGAACCTGTGTTATGAAATTTCTGAGGAGTACTGAGTTTCTATTTACCTGATAAGAATCTGCCTATTTATCTGCTTTTTAAAAATCTAGCCTGTTTCATCATCTTAGGACATGGTCAGCAGTATTGCCATTTTGGGGCCTGCTTTGTGACCTAACAGCACTAGACTACCAGTTCTTTTCATGTTTCCTTTAGAGATTTGCTTATTGTAAACGTTCAGTATAAACTGAACAATATATGGCCTTTTGTGTTTGACCTAATGTTTTTAATGTTCAGAATTAAGACTTGGTTCCTTTTTAATGACTAAATGACTTTCTCTTAGATAGATTCATTTTAATTGATTCTTCAGGTGAGCTTTCAAGTTTTCTTTTTATAGATATTTTGAATGATTCTAATATAAATAATGTTAATGTATATTTTTGTGCTCATGTATGTTTTTAGTTTTCCTGGCTATACACACACACACATATAGGAATGGATTTTCTGAGTCACATGATAACTATGTTTAACATTGTAAAGAATTGGAAAATTATTTTCTGAAGAGGCTGTATCATTTTAGTATTCCTACTTAACCATGTTTTTGGAGCTAATTCATTAGTACTGGTCATTGTCTTTTAGTTTCATTATAATCATATAGTGTGTGGGGGAGGTATCTTATTGTGATATTTATTTCACATTCTGTACTGAGAATTATTTTGATTTTATTTTCGTGTGCCCACTGGCTTTTAGTGTATCTTCTTTGGAGAAATGTTTATCTAAATCCTTTACTTATTTCTTACTTTTTATGCCTTTATTGTTTGTTGTTCTATACTAGATTTTAGCTTTTTATTATTTTATATCAAATATATGATTTGCAAATATATTCCATTTTTAAATTTTGTTACTATTGTGTTTTAAATTTCCCATGCTAGGCAACTGTTTTACTACTGAGGTATACCACTGGCCCCTTTTGATGTTGTTAATGTATTTTGAAGCTCAAAAAATTTTACTTCCAATGAATTACAGAATACTTTTCTTTTGTTTTTTATGTTTTTAGTGGCATATCTAAGAAACTCACCAGTTAATACAAACTCTTAAAGATTTATTGCTGTAGTTTTTTTGTAAGGATTTTGATTTGCCTTTTAGTTCGCTTATACATCATTTGCTCATTTTGAATTGAATTTACAAATGATGCAGACAGGGAAAAGTCCTTTTTGTCCTTCTATATAAAACAAAGTATTTCCACAACTTTTGCATTTAACACCTTTAATAACTGCACTTGGGCTAGTTTTTGTCCCTTCTGAATCATCACAAAACTTTCTGTGGTTCGGGTCACAGTCTAAGTAGCGTTACTAAAGTTTTGCCTGTTGCCCATAGGAAACCAATAGAAACTTCAATTTTATTTGCTTTCCATAGTTTATTGTAGTGGGTGAAAATTACTTTTCTCAGGTCTGAATGTTAAGTTGAAAAAGACAAATGAACAGAGAAAGTATATAAATTTATTTAATGAAATTTTATGTGATATTTGTGTCAGAAGGAAATAAAGACCTAAAGAAACCTTTTTTTCTGATTTTTTTCTTTTTGCTTTATTGAAAATAGCTTTTTCCTCCTCACAGAATATAATCTGATTATGGTTCCCCCTCTCTTTACTCTTCCCAATTCCACCCTGCCTCCTCTCCCATCAAGATCCACTCTTTGTCTCTCATTAGAAAACAAATAGGCTTCTAAGGAATAATAATTAAAAAAATAAACTAACACCATTTTTTATTTAAAAAATAAAATCAGAATTGGACAAAACAAACAAACAAATAGAAGAAAAAAGGCCCAAGAATCAGAGACATACTCATTCACACATTCAGGAATCCTATAAAAATACTAAACTGGAAGCCATAATGTATATGCAGAGGATGGGGTGCAGACCAGTGCATGCTGCCTTACTCTCTGTGAGTTTATATGAACTTTGATCATGTTGCTATAGAGGGCCTTTTTTACATCCTCTCTGGCTCTTACACATTTTCTCCCTCATGTTGCTCAGGGTTGCATGACAAATATGATGGAGACATCCCATTTAGGGCTGTTTCAAGGTCTCTCACTGTCTGCATAATGTTTGACTGTAAGTCTCTGTATTTGTCCCACCTGCTGTGGAAGGAAGTTTCTCTGATGATGGCTGAGCAAGGCATTGATCTATTAGTACAGCAGAATGTTATTAGGAGTCATTTTATTGCTTTGTTTGCTTTTGTTTATGTTCTAGAACAGTAGTATTTGGTTTTTACCCTAGTTCCCTGGGCTATCTATTCTTAGGCCCCCAAGTAGAGTCGAATATGTGTTCCACTCGTGGAACATGTGCTAAGTCAATCACACATTGGTTGTACCACGCACTCTGTGCTACCGTTGCCGTAGGATATCGTACAGGCTTGATTGCATTGCAGACCTAAGAGCTTGTAGCGGAGTTTGTGTTTATGTTTGTTGTTTTGGTAGTATGCAGAGTACCTTCCTGTACCAAAGAAACTAGGATTGTAGGGGTGAAGGCTCTATGTAGGCATGAGCTCAACTTCTCTACGTTCAGTGAGTTGTGTAGGTATTTTCTTGTCATCAGTTTATGGAGAGCAACCAATACCAGGGTTGTTGGCAATTCCCATGGGAACCCTTTGGCCAACAGCTCAATTAGATGTTACCCAATCATGGTACTGGAAGCTTCATTTGGTGACAAGAGATGGCCTATAGAAGCTCTGTTTCCCCCATTATTTGGTGATTTCATTTGTATTACATTCACATATGTATGTATATATTCTAGGAAGCTCCTATAGTATTAAGTATCCATATTACCCCTCAAATGCCCCTTTAATTTTAGCTGTTTATCAGTGTAATCTCTCTGTCCACCTCTTCCCTCTATCTACTCATTGATAGTCCCATTCTAGCCCTTCCATATATAACTCTATTCTATTTTCTTTCCTGATGAGATTTATCAGTCTTCCCAATCTCTTAATCTATACCTATCCTGTTTCTACAAATTGTAGCTTGGTTATCATTGACTTAAGAGCTAATATCTATATACAAACATATATGTTCACAGCTGTTTTTCTAAGTCTGGGATACATCATTCAGGATGATTTTTCTCTAGTTTCATCAATTTATCTGTGAATTTTATTTTTTAACAAGTAATATTCAACATTATCTAAATGTACCATATTTTCTATATCTATTCTGAAGAAACTCCTTTTAAAATTTATTTTATTATTTTTTACAGTTTATTTACTTTGTATTCCAATTGTAGCTGTCTCCCTCATCTACTCCTGGTTCCACCCTTTCTCCCTCTTCTTTCCCTATTCCTCTCTCCTAGTCCACTGATAAGGGAGGTCTTCCTCCCCTGCTATCTGACTCTAGCCCATCAGGTCTCATGAGGACTGCATGGATCCTTTGTCTCTGTGGCCTTGTAAGGCCAGCCCACTAGGGGGAAGTGATCCAAAAGCAGGCAAGTTTGTGTCAGAGAGTGCCCTTGCTCCCCTTACTAGGACACCCACATGGAGACTGAGCTGCCTATGGGCTACATCTGAGCAGGGAGTCTAGATCCTCTCCATCCATGGTCCTTGGTTGATTCATCAGTCTCTTCAGGCCCCTGGGCCCAGATTTTTTTGATTTGTTGGTCTCCTTGTTGAGCTTTTGTCCCCTCTGGGTCTTTAAATCTCCACCTTCTTCTGTAAGACTCCCTGCACTCTGCCCAAAGTTTGGCTGTGAGTCTCAGCATCTGCTTCCATCCCATGCTGGGTGGAGTCTTTCAGAGAACATCTGTGTAGGCTTCTATCCTGTTCCCTCTCTTCAACCGCTTCTGATGTCTATCCTGTTTGCCATTCTGAATGAAAATTAAGCATTCTTCCTAGGGTCCTCCCTTTTATTTAACTTATTTGTTAAACTTCATAGTTTGTAGTATGGTTATGCTATATTATATGGCTAATATCCGCTTATAAGTGAGTGTATATGCCGTGCATGTCTTTCTGCTTCTGGGTTACCTCACTCATGATAATCTCGTGTAGTTCCCACCATTTGCCTGCAAATTTCATGGTTTCGTTGTTTTTAATAGCTGAGTAGTATTCCATTGTGTAAATGTACCACAATTTCTGTATCCATTCCTTGACTGAGGGACATCTAGGTTGTTTCCAGATTCTGGCTATTACAAATAAAGCTGCTATGAACATAGTCGAGCAAGTGTCCTTGTTATATGGTGGAGCAATCTTCAGATATATGCCTAAGAGTGGTATAGTTCTTGAGGTAGAACTATTTCCATTTTTTTGAGAAAGTGCCAGATTGATTTCAAAAATGGTTGTACAAGTTTGCACTCCCACCAGCAATGGAGAACAGTTCCACATTTTTCACATCCTCTCTAGCAGACATTGTCACTTGAGTTTTTGATCTTAGCTATTCTGATGAGTATAACATGGAATCTCAGAGTCATTTTGATCTTCATTTCCCTCATGACTAAGGACATAGAGCATTTCTTTAAGTGTTTCTCCACCATTCAACATTCCTCTGTTGAGAATTCTCTGTTTACCTCTGTACCCCATTTCTAAATTGAATTATTTGGTATGTTGGTGTTTAGTTTCTTGAATTCTTTACATATTCTGGACATTAGCCCTCTGTTGGACGTAGGGTTGGTGAAGATCCTTTCCCAGTCTGTAGGCTGTTGTTTTGTTCTGATATCAGTGTCCTTTGCTTTACAGAAGCTTTTTAGTTTCGTGTGGTCACATTTATTCATTGTTCATCTTAGAGCCTGAGCTATTGGTGTTCTGTTCAGGAAGTTGTCTCCTGTACCAATGAGTTTAAGGCTCTTTCCCACTTTTTCTTCTAACAGATTTAGTGTGTCTGGTTTTATATTTAAGTCTTTGACCCACTTGGACTTTAGTTTTGTGCAGGGTGGTACATATGGACTTATTTGCATTTTCTACACGTAGACATCCAGTTAGACCAGCACCATTTGTTGAAGATGCAATCTTTTTTTTACTTTGTATGGCTTTTGCTTTTTTTGTAAAAAATCTGGTGTCTGTAGGTGTGTGGGTTTATTTCTTAGTCTTCTATTTGATTCCATTGATTTACCAGTCTGTTTCTATGCCAGTACCATGCTGTTTTTAATTACTGTTGCTCTATAGTATATCTTGAGATCAGGGATGGAGTTCTTCTAGAAGAAGTACAGGATTGTTTTAGCTATTCTGTTTTTTGTTTGTTTGTTTGTTTTTCCATATAAAATTGATAATTTTTCTTTCAAGGTCTCCAAAGAATTGTGTTGGTATTTTGATGATAATTGCATTGAATCTGTAGTTTGCTTTTGATAGAATGGTCATTTTTACTATGTTAATCCTACCAAAATATAAGCAGGGGAGTTCTTTGCATCTTCTGATATCTTCTTCAGTTTCTTCAGAGACTTGAAGGTTTTTTTCAGACTAGAGATATACCATCTTGAACATGCCTGATCTTATCTGAAGAAACTCTTTAACCTGATTTTTTTTTTTACAATTGGGTGAAGAATATTGAGTTGTCAAAATATGTGATAAGACATGAATGTTCGAGCTAAAAATCGTAAACTAGGAGAAATTTAACTTGCAAAACTCATTCACTCTGATTCCTCTCATCAGCCTTGTCTCTCTGTTTTCAGAGATAGTGACACTCTTTTCCTTGAGTATGTGGTACTTTAAGGTCTTGTGATTTGCTTTAAAAAAGGTGGCTAGAATCAGGGAGATGCAAATCAAAATGACCCTGAGATTTCACCTTACACCCACCAGAATGGCTAAGATCAAAAACTCTAGTGACAACGCTTGCTGGAGAGGTGGTGGAGAAAGAGGAACCCTCCTCCATTGCTGGTGGGAATGCAAACTTGTACAACCACTCTGGAAATCAATTTGGCGCTTTCTTAGACAATTAGAAATAGTGATTCCTCAAGACCCAGCTATACCTCTCTTAGGCATATATCCAAAAGATGCTCAAGTACACAACAAGGACTTTTGCTCAGCTATGTTCGTAGCTGCCTTATTTGTAATAGCCAGAACCTGGAAACAACCCAGATGTCCCTCAGTTGAGGAATGGATACAGAAATTGTGGTACTTTTACACAATGGAAAGCTACTCAGCAATTAAAAAGGAGGAAATCATGAAATTCGCAGGCAAATGGTGGGACCTGGAAACGATCATCCTGAGTGAGGTATCCCAAAAGCAGAAAGAAACATATGGTATATACTCACTTATATAGACCTATAGGATAGGAAGGTCAAGCTGAAATCTACACACCTAGGGAAGATAAACAAGAAGGATGACCCAGGTTGGTATGATCAATGCTCATTTAGATGAACTAATAGGATGGACATTGAATGGAGGAGAAAACAAGCAACAGGACAGGAGCATACCAAAGAGGACCTATGAAAGAATCAATATAGCAAAGTATCAA
>CM053750.1:9499851-9515536 GCA_028658305.1 Pachyuromys duprasi
GGGAGGGAGTGGGAGGGTAGGAGGGAATGGGGGAGGGGGCTACGCCTGGGATTCAAAGTACCTAACCTGTGATTGAGATAAAAATAAATAAATTAAAAAAAATATATCAGCCTTCCAACTCTCTTAGTCATTCACACTTCAATTCAAGAACCATAAGATCACTTCAGACCATAGGAAGTATTGGTAGCAAATTAAAAGGAGCAGCTGGTACACAAAGAAAATATTCATGTGCTAATAAGATACTAATAGGGAAGAATTATTTATAGAAGTCTGGCTTTAAACATTGTCCTTCTAATTTCCTATTAAAATTTATTCAGAAAAATAATCTATACAACCACTAAAAAAAACAGAAGCTGAGAAGAAAAAAAGAAAGAGAGAGAGAAAATTGTGATGAAATTCCTCAAACAAAACAAAAATATTTTAGGAAACAGAAATCTTGATACTTTGTATATGTACACAGGATATGGAATCAATATTTTGATGTTCATGTTCATTACAGTATGTGGGATTAACCCAAGTATCTATCAACAGATTAATAAAGAATATATGAGACATACTGACAATGAAATATGACTACACTTCAAGAAGGAAGTATTGTTGGGACATGCTAAGTGAAATAAGCCAAACTTAGAATATTAGATATGTTTCACTTATATGTAAAATGTTAAGAAAATTAAAGAAAAACATTGTCCAAGTTAATTCTCCAAAATGTTTTTCATTAAACTTATAAAAACAGACAAGGTAAACTTTTAGTTTCCAGTGATGTTGAGAAATTTAAGAAGATGTTGGCAAGAGTACACAGCATTTGGTAAGATAAGAGGAGTAAATTCAAGAAATATATACTTGCTGACTATAATTTTTACCATTTTGGTTATGTAAAAATTGCTAAGAGAGTGGATTTTGCTTTACTTTTAAAGTTTGTTTCTATTGTTTGAGGATTGCACACATACATATAATATGTCCTTGTCAGAACCACCCCAGCTCCTATTCTACACCTTCACTACTTTTCCTCCCAATTACATCTACTCTTTTTTTAATGTTAAATTTTATTACTTGATTCTATGTGTAGAGTTGTTTTGCTGCATGTATAAATGTGCACCACATGTGTGTCTAGTGTCTGCATAGGGTACTGGATCTCTCTCTATTTTTTTGAGATTTATTTATGTATTATTTATGCAGAATTCTGCTTGCATGTAGACCTGCATACCGGAGGGGGTCACCAGATCACATTATAGATGGTTGTGAGCCACTATGTGGTTGCTGGGAATTGAACTCAGGACCTTGGAAGAAGAGACAGTGCTCTTAACCTCTGAGCCATCTCTCCAGCCCCAGGCATTGGATCTCTTGAACTAGAGTTAAAGATGGTTATGAGTCATGAAATGGATGCTGGAAATTGAGCCCAGATATTCTAGAAGAGCAGCCGGTGCTTTTAAACCACTGAGCCATCTCTCCCACCCATTTGCTCTTTATTTAAAACCCATTCGTTGCACTTAATGCTGCTGCTGTATGCACAGATGTAGGGCCATGTACTGGAGAATTAGTAGCCTTTCAGGGGCCACATTGGTCAAGAAAACACTCTCCCTCTCTGGGTAGCCATTACTTGCCAGTAGCTCCTCATCTACAGGTGGGACTTTATGAGTCCCTGTCCCACCCACCCTGGGATTTGTTTGGCTTCACCTTGTGAAGGTGTTCTGTGTGCTGTCACAGCCTCTGTGAGGATATGTGCTTCTTCGCTGCCATGTCCAGACAGTCAACACACTGTTTTGAAGCAGTCCTCTACTATCTCTAGCTCTTACAATCTTCATACTCCGTCTGGGATGATCCCTGAACTGTGGGAGGAAGGGTGAGTGATAGAGATGTCCCTTTTACAGTTCAGCAGACCACAGTAAGGGAATGGACTTTAAGTGCTTCTTTTTTTCCACACAAAAAATGAATATATAAAAAATGCATATATTAACTCTGTTGACTTAGCTACTCTACAGTATATACATTAAAACATTATATACTGTAAATATATACAACTTAGTTTACTAAAGGACAGCTAACAATTATCATTATTTATAAATTCTATCCATATTTATTAAGTTAATGATTTATGAGTAGTTTGGTATGCAGTACCTAGTATTTAAGAACACACTGGTATTTTGCTTAGTCAGTCATGTATAAAGCCTGCAACTTAAACATTTATGGTCTATTTCAAGATTTTCACCAGAACTCAACTTTTTTATTTTTAATTTTTCTGCTATACTATCCCCCTAACCTGCTAACTCTCTCCTCTCCTTCTCACTTCTGAGGTTGGAATTATAGGCTAGCATTCCTCCTACCAGGCATTTATGTATTTCTAGGGATCTCAATTCCAGTCCTCTTGTTGTAACCACAGAACCATCTCCCCAGCCCTTATTGAGAACGAGAGAGAGAATGTAATTGAAATATAGAAAAACCACTAAATTTTACATGGACAAGTCCCTATGCCCCTGCTGTGGAGTTGCTTTTTAAAAGGGAAGCATGCTTGAACAACAAATTTATAAGGGAAAAGCAAGACTTCTGGATTTTAATCTTGCTAATTTTATGATGCTTATTAGGTAGCCAAGAGGAAATGTCAAGTAGGCAATTTGGCTATACTTTGGTAAGGAGCAATGAAATTTTAAAAATTGGGTAATGTAGATGTAATTTAAAGCCAATAAAGTAGAAATAAAATGCTTGTCAAGAAATGTTCTGAAGATCGAATCTGGATTGCTTCAGTTTTTAGCAGTCAGAGAGGAAGAAGCATTATGATAGAAAATAGAAAAAGCAGCCAGTAGGAGAGAAACAAGGATGAGAAGGGCATGCTGAGGAGGGGACAGGGAGAAAACAGATGGCTTCCGAGTGTTGTTTCTCTCTTAGGACCAAGATACCTTATGATGAAGACACTTTGAGCCTTGTAAAGCTTTATCTCAACATTTCTCTTGCTGAACTTGAATGTGTTGTAGGTAAAAGAAATAAAGTTATCTTGTCTGTTTATTCACACTGCTTGTCCCCCAAAGTGAATTGTTCCAAATAGTTTCAGAGTTTCAGTTTGCTTTCTTGAGATAATTAACTAATTAACTGCATAAATGTTTTACAATTTTTGTATTTCTTAAACTGAAATAATAATAAAGTTAAATTTTCTTGGCATACTAACTTAATTTTAGTTTTGGTTTTTAAGTACTCAGGTGTCATGTCAGTGATTCGGCAAGTACTTTGTGCACTGGCCTAAAATGACAAGTATATGGCATGAAGCCAGTGAAATGTCTGCATGTGCCCAGCAGTATTCAATATTTTCTGATATGCAGCTGTCATAATTACCGTGTGCTACACTGATAGGCCAGCACCTATTATAATTTGACAATTTATTGCTTGTCAAAATGTGACTTGTGTGATTTCTTTGTATCAGCTGGGAAAAAATCTTTTTGTGTATATTTTCAACATTGCAATAGGGATTAGGGATTTACAGTAGAACTACAGAAGCTTTAAAATATTAACAGCCCATTAAGTACAGGATATGGTCCATGAGGTTTAATGGGAAGTTGTTAAAAGGAGATGGAACTGTTCCAGTGTTTGGGGAGACATGGTTAGTGGCAAAGCACAGGGCAAAGAACTTTTAAAACCATATATATTTGTGTAGAATAAAGGACAATAGCAAAACATATCATCGACCCTGACAAGCCATAGTTGGAGCTCACAAAGAACTCCATGTGGTGCTCATGTTAACCTCCTTTTTCAAAAGATAGCCAGTGTAATTGGGCTAAAAAATTTTCCCTGTGGATTTGAGATGCTCGGCATTCATTAAATCAAACCTTAAAAGACTTTGAAATAGCACATACTTTGTTTAGTGTTAAGAAATAAGACCCCTGAGATTAGTCCTTAGAATAGCCCTTAGTGATTATCCAGAGTGTAATAAAAATGCAAGATTTTAAATGGAAGGTATTTTAAAAATAAAAATGTTAGCACTTTGAAGCATACTATGTATTGAACATATAGTTAGTCATTATGCATACTATTTATTATACACTTTAGAGCATACTATTACTATACATCTCTAAGTTTACTGGACAGTGGTCCACTTGTACTCTGCATTACATGATTGGTCACTCTTAGATCTGATATACCGCTTGTGTTCTATGCATATTCTTAAATATTGGCCATTAGCTCAGGATAGCAGTCAAGTCTTCTTCTTGCACAGAGTAAATTCTTTTCTTCCAGGATCTTCAATCTTGAACTATTTATCTAACTTCTTTGATTCAGTTTTCTTTCTACAAGACTCTGACTATGACTTCATAAGATTATGTATAAGATCAAATGAAACTGTGTACCTGAAAATACTTTATAAATTAGTAAATGACAAACCTAGGTTGTGCAATATTATTATTAGAAATGATAGGTCAGAAACTGAGTCTCTGAAACTTCATAGATGGGTCCAGATATCAAAAAGGTAGGTGTGCCTAATGCTGTTCACTCTTTCAGCTAAATTTTATCACTTATACTTCATGAGTTTTTTTTGCTTTGGGCTTTATATTAGATTGATTTTAAAAATAGATTTGAAGAAAGTGAGACCCCTAGAAACTTGAGTATTATTATTATATAATGATAAGAATAACTATAATTATATTATTATTAATAGGCAGATTCTCTACCACCGAGCTATATCTGCAGCCCTTGACTAAGAATTATGAATTTTATATGTTGATTCCTTCCTGAGCATTCTTTGTCAGCTCAGATCATGACATTCACTGTCTGCAATGCTGTCACATGTTTTTTTTTTTTTTGTACCTGTTGCTATATAACAACTCACTCGAAAACTGAGTGTCTTAAAACAGTGACCACCATTTTTATTTTTGCTGGGTTGGGGAGTACTGATTGGGTGGTTATGGCTAGGTATCTAGTGTAATTACATCTGTACCCTGACTTGAGGTGGAACAGCAGGGGACTGACTATAGGAGCTAGGCAATGTCTAGGCATTTTGTCCCCCTACTGTAGTTTCTCTGAGTAGGCTAGTTTAGATTTTCTTTGCATGTTCTGGCCTTAGGGTAATCACCTTTCTCACACAGAGGAAACAATGGCTAGTGTCCCAGAAGAAAGAAGAGCCTGTCTTTCGCATAGGGCTAGCTTCCTTTGACACCACAGACTGCCAGTCCTCTTGAGGATTAAACACAGACCTTCTTGGGGGAGTCACGGTATATGTGGACCCATGTTTTCCTGACCACTTTTGTGCATGAATAATGATTAATTCCATCACTATGTATGGCTCTTGCTCTTTGTTAGCCTGACTCTCCTATAGTGCATGGAGAACTGTTTGCTCTTCCTTTTCTTTTGCAAGTATGTATTTTCATGTTACATACAAATAAGGAAAAAGAAAAGATGACTAATAGTAATAGAATTGTTTTCCAAATTGCTTTTTCTTCACTTTAGAGAGATTATTTGACACATAATGAGGAAGAAAAAAGTCAACTTTCCCTGAGATCCTATTTAATTTCAGAAGTTCATGTTTGGAAAATTGTTTGTGTTTCTACAGATGATAAAGATGTTTATTCTTTTTTCTAATGTGTTAGGTTTTTTTGATAGAGTGATATTTATATGAGATATTTTGAAAATTGTGCGGGTCTTATCATTTCATAAGATAATGAAATATGCTAATGTTCTTTGAGATATCATATGTTTTTGGATAGTTAAATTCACATGGGCCTAAATATTAAAATTATGGCTATAAAATTGTGTAATACATATCCATAAAAAAGAGTTGCTATACTTAAGGTGGGAGATATTTACAGAAGGATTGTTACATTCATATGACATGAATTTCCTACAAACTTTCTCAAGCAGTCTTACACATTGTTAACTCTCCCTTTGTTTAATATGTGTAATACTCTAAACTTAGAGAATAATAAAAGACAACTTTTGTTTTTAGCAATTATTGTTCGTATCCCCTGGAGAAAGGATAGTTTATTGATTACTCTTTTTGCCTTTGAGGTTTGAACAAATATTCAAGGTTGGCTTAAAAGGAATGACTGTAAAATGAGATATATTAAGTACATTTTGTAAATCAGTTTTCAACAGGAAAAAGAAAAGCATTGCCAATTTGAAATATTGGGAAAATTTGGCAGACTAGACTGGGCATATTTGGAATATTCTGAGATTTTAGATAATTTAGAAATAAATATAAAATATAATATTAAAATGTTTCAAAAATATTTTTATTTTATTATGTTCTGAATGACCAGAAAGATGCTTTATTGATACATTTAAACTCTTAAATAATTAAAGTTATATTTTTTGTTTTAAATTGTCAGCTTATTTTATAATGTTGGCTTTCCCATTTTTTAGAACTTGCTGAAAACAACCATAAAATTCTAAGATTGAAAACAATTCTCTGTGTTTTTTTATGTTTCATATTTTTCTGTCTGTGATTTGCACATCTGTTGTGAGTTTTCCTTCTAATTTTATTTTGGGGTCTTCTAAGTGAGAAGCCTTTTCCTGAGGGCTTGATTCTCAGCAGTAGTGAAACTGGCCATAGCTTTAGTGTTTTCTCTGCAGGGAGCCAAGACTGGAGCTTCTGCCCAGCCTTCTGCCTTCTGCTTTTAGCTGTGTAATCTTCCAGTTTTCCACGCTTTGCATCTGTTCTGTTACTTCTTTTGCGTTTCTCGATGCATTTCCTTTCATTTTCCCTTTGGAAACATAGGCCATCTGCCCCAAAGCCTTCCAACTCATAGAAGCAGAGACAGCTTCTAATGTACCATCTTGTCCCAGATCTCTGCTAAGCATTTTGTGTATATTACTTCATATAAATTTATAGTAGTTCTTTAATTTATACTTCCATCATATATCACTTCACATTTGAGAGTTCTGTTGCATAAAGGAGACTTTTTTTCCCTCAAGTTAAAACAAATCATAGAGCTGAGTTTCAAACTTAGGTCTATCTGACTTTAACTTGTAGTCACTGGTGTTCAAATATTTACTGGTATTTATTTTGTACTAGACACTAAAACCTCCATGCATTCTTAGGGGTAGAATTTACACTCTAAGAGGGAAAGACAAGGGATTAAACAATGGAAGAAATATGTATTTTTATTAATATTCATTAATATGAATTCTCTAAAGAAAAAATATTGTAATATAACCTATAATTTTTACCCAGAATGTGTATGCCCAAATCTAATCACCAAGGTAATGGCATTTAGAAGAAGGACATGGGGCTAGAGAGATGGCTCAGCATTTGGGAGCGCTGAATGCTCTTCCAGAGGACCTGAGTTCAAATTCCCTGCACCCATATGGCAGCTCACAACTGTCTGTAACTCCAAGATCTGATTCTCACACAGACATACATGCAGGTAAAACACCAATGCTCATCAAATAAAGGTAAATAAAGTTAAAAGGATATACTTCCATACTTAATTCATAATAATAATAATAGTAATTATTGAGGGAAGAGCCGTCATGAATAAGTTTACTTTTTTAATAAAAGAGGCTAAAGGGAAGTTGATGCCCTCTTTTGCCATATGACTATGCTCGTGTACAGTAAGGCTGTTTCATCAGTGTAGCAGGGTCCACAGCACATCCCAAATATTGGTGCTTTTGTTTCACTTCTCAGACTCCATAAATATGAGGGATAGATTTCAGTTGTTTCTAAGTTACCCCTGTGATTGCATAGTTTGTTATAAACACTCTAAGACTAATATTGCCAGAGACAATGAGCAAAAGTACTCAGGTATAGCATGGTCCATAAAAGTCCGTCTTAGGAGTGACACAGAAGCTAAACCCTTGAAGCATAAGAAATATCTGTAAAGGGCAAAGTGAAGCATTGCCCAGGCCAAAATATAAACATAGCCTAAAGCAAGAGGGAAGTTGTAGGTCTGATATCAGGCAATAGCAGTGTGTGTGGAAAATAGGCATGAAATAAAGTTGGAAGTCGCAAGTGCCAACCTTTCATGTAGAATGACTCTGAGGATTTGGGTGTATTGTTTTGTTTTGTAAAGGATTCTGCAAATAGTGTAGACAATACTGTCTGTATGCCATGAAAATTATAATAATTGCTAAAAGTATAATGAAATAATCTTTAAACAGTTTTATGTGGAAATATAGCCTGATGACCCAATATCAAACAAAAATTTCTAAATTAAATTTGACAGTTGTTACGGTTTAAATCTGATCCAGAACTGGTAGCGCTGTTCTTGAAGGTTGTAGACCCCTAAAGAGGTAAGGTGTGGATGTCAAAAGACTTACCTCTTGGAGGCAAGTCTTTGGGGGAGGTGTCATAGTCCTGCTTTTCTGATTCAATATTCTGCTTCCTGATCTGCTAAAATGTCAGGATCTTCTTGTTCACATTCCCAGACATGAGCTTTGCATTGCCTTCCTTATTGTGACAAATTGGAGCCACCTGCCCAAATAAATCTTTCCTCTATCACATTGTTTCTGGAATGTCTTTCGTCACAGCAATGTGTACAATAACTAATACAGAAAGTTGGTACTGAGAAATGGGGCTGTTGTTATGGTCAAAGTTGATGATGGGGTATATGGTCTTTTGGAATTAATTTGTAGGAGGAACACAGAGCGTGTTAGGGCTGGGAGCTGGAAAGTCCCAGAGTACTGTAAGCATTGCTTAGTAGACCATCTGATGGGAGTTTGGAAAAGCAGAATTTTGCTAGAAATATAGATAGAAAGCCTGAGCTCTTGAAGAAATAGAAAGAAACAGGTTCCTGTCATAAATTTGGCTAGAGGCCATGTTTGTTACATTTTTAAAATTTGATTTATTTTTTATTCCAATTTATTCATTTTGTATCCCATCTGTAGCCCCCTCCTTCATTCCCTCCCATTCCCAGCCTTCCTTCCTCCATCTGACCCTAGCCTATCAGGTTTCATCAGGACTGGTGGCTGCATTGTCTTCCTCTGTGGCCTGGTAAGGCTGCTCCCCCCTCAGGGGGAGGTGGTCAAAGAGCCAGCCACTGAATTCATGTCAATTAAAAACAAGGAAATCATGAAATTTGCAGGCAAATGGTGGGAATTAGAAAAGATCATCCCAAGTGAGCTATCCCAGAAGCAGAAAGACACACATGGTATACACTCACTGATAAATGGATATTAGACATATAATATAGGATAATCATACTAAAATCTGTATACCTAAAGAAGCTAAGCAAGAAGGCAGACACTGGATTAAGGTTCTCAATTCTCATTCAGAAAGGCAAATGGAATGGACATCAGAAGAGGAAGAAAACAGGGAACATGTTTGTTACATTTAAACAAATACCCTGACTACATTCTTTCAGTTTTCTAAAAATTAGAATGAGGTTGGATCCAAATAAATGGGCTAACTTATTTGGTGGAGAAACTCTCAAGACAGCATAATGTCTAGGCTGTGGCAGCTATTCCTGGCAGGATTTAGCTGGACTTATAACAAGAATGTAAAGCCAAGCACAGAAAGATGTGAATATTGCATAGTTTGCTAACAAAGGGAACATGAGTGTGTTAAAGGTTGTGAAAAAGGTAGATTAGAACCAAGTAGGTTTGGAAGAAGTGACAGTAGCTGTTAAAGAGATTAATACCATCCATTGTAAAGAGCCTTAGGTTTTATACAGGAAGGATAGTAAAGGAAAGGCCTTGTAGTCAAGGCCTTTCTGCTTAATGCTCTGTGTAGAAATGTGTAAGTACATGTGACCGAGCGTACTCTCCAAATAGGATATCTTTAAAAATAGAACATAAGGATTTCCTTCTTGGAAAATGACTTCTTAGAGGTAATGTTTTCATAGCTTCAGCTAAACAAGCACTCAGAGGCTGCCATAGTTATGTTCTAAAGCAGAGCTTCTCAACCTTCCTAATGCTGCAACTGGCTAACACAGTTCCTCATGTTGCAGTGACCCTAACCATAAAATTATTTTTGTTGGTACTTTCTAACTGTGATATTGCTACTGTTATGAACTGTAATGTAAATACTTTTGGAGATAGAGGTTTGTCAGGGTTTTCGACCCACAGGTTAAGAAACACTGATCTAAAGGGTCCCAGATATATCTCAACTAGGCCTCATAATTATGTGTCGTCTACATGGTTATGGATTTGCAGTCATTAAGATTCCAGAAGATGTGGGATTGTGGAACTTGCACCATATTTCCAAAAAAAAGGGGGGGGCTATGGAGTCAGAAAATGTAGCAGATTTGAGTTCCATAATGAGAGGCCAGTGTCTGAAGTTGTATATGTGAAACCTAAGTTGCTTTAGAGATTCCAAGGGTAATATACCCAGTAATCAGGGTCACCTGTCAAGTAATTCTACACCTACTGCTTTTACCTGACTCCAAAGAGGGCCTATGTGTGCTGAAGACGCCAGAACCATACGGAAGAAATTGCCAAAGCCTCTTGGATTTCAGATGATGCCATCACATACTATCAAGGCTGAACACAGAGATACAAGGTTAAAGCTTTGCTCTGTTGGCTTTCAGTCTTTTAGCTTAACTTCTATTGCTGTTTTCATATTCCTTTGGAAATGGGAATGTTACTCTCATTGGTTTTGTTTTAAATTAATTAATTGTTGTTGTTGTTTTTGCTGTTATTTTACTGGAGCTCACAGCTAGCCATTTGCTTTGAATATTAGAAGACTCACTTTTCAAAAGTGTAATTAAAGCTTTTGCATGTGAGATGGCCATAAGCCTATAGGATTTAGGGGCAGATTACTATGGTTTGAATCTGAAATGCTTCCATCCCAGAGGCTAGTGTATTTGAATACTTGATGCCTAGTTGGAGGTGGTGTTTTTGGAGATTGTAGAGAGAGGAGACAGTAGGGCTTGGCTTGTATAGGTGAGTTACTGGGGGAAAGGCCTTTGAGGCCACAGCCCAGCCCTGCTCTGGATCAGTATTTGTGTTTCTTTAGTCTGTTAGGTTGTGAGAAGCTTCCATCACATCATTTATTTTGACTGCATTAATTCTGCTGTTCTTGGTCAGATGACTGAGATGAGAATTACTAAGAATCTTTCTTTCCTTAACTTGTCTCTGTCAGGTATTTGGCCACAGTGAAAAGGAAAGTTACAAACACAATAGTTGGACTGAAATATAAGCATAAGCATCCAATTTTAAATGAGTACATTTAGTTTATATTGTTATCTTACTTGTATTTTAAGATAGTGGTAGGTTCAAATCAGATATCCCTTACAAACAGTATTTAGACTTTTTGGGGGAGGGGTTTTGGTTTTTCGAATAAGGGTTTCTCTGTGTAGCCCTTGCTGTCCTGGACTCTCTTTGTAGACCAGACTAGCCTGGAACTCACAGAGATCCATCTGCCTCTGCCTCCCTAAGTGCTGGGATTACAGGTGTGTGCCACCACGCCCAGTTTATTTAGACTTTTTAAATGTCTAAAGCAAGGGATGCTATGCTGGCTGGTCTTATGTCAACTTGACATACAAATTAGAGTTATCTGAAAGGAGGGAATCTTCTTGGGAAAACACCTCTATTAGATCCAGCTATAATGCATTCTCTTAATTAGTTATTGATGGGGAGGACCCAGCCAATTGTGCATATTTCTATCTCTGGGCTGGTGTTCCTGGGTTCTTTAAGAAAACAGACTGAACATAAGCCATGGGAAACAAGCCAGTAAGCAGTACCCCTCCATCACCTCTACAGCAGCTCCTACCTCCAAGTTCCTAAGTTCCTGTCCCCGTTGAATTCCTGTCATGACTTCCTCTAATGATGAACAATGATATGGAAATATGGAAGTATAAACCAAATAAATCCCTTCCTCCCCAACTTGATTTTTTCGTCATGGTATTTCATTATAGCAACAGAAGCCCTAACCAAGACAGATGCCTAACAAACTGTATTTTAATTTTTAAAAACAGTATAAGGAGGCTATCCTTAGCTCTGTATTTAAGGCATAGACGAAGCATAAGTGCATTTTATTTTTAAGTTGATGGCCCATTTGAAGACATTTTATTTGGTATATTCAAATCCTCTAAAATATAAAAATATTAGAAATTTGAAATATTCCTGGTTCCAAGCTACTTGGATAGCATGATCTCTAAATGGAGTTTTGAATGATTGATTATTGTGCTGGCCAGTTTTATGTCAACTTGACACAAACTAAATTCATCTGAAAGGAGGGAACTCCAATTAAGAAAAGGCTGCCATAAGATTAGAATATAGGCAAGTCTGTAGAGCATTTTCTTAATTGAAGAATTCTAATGTAACACCTAACTCTACACCCCTGTTCTGTCTTGTAAATAAAATTGGCCTATATCAAAAAGAATTTCTTTCTGTATTCTTTTTCTTGGAATTGGTGGCTAGAAATGAGAGATTCTGTCTCAGTTGTTACTCATGCTTTTTTTTGACTCTTGGATTGACTTTTATAATTTATTTTCTTTTTGGCTTTTCCCTGAAACTCATCCAGGACCAACAACATTTATGGAACACAGCAGCAGTTCTGCTACTGAATGCAGAGGTTGGGAAGTATCTGGAGTTTGCACTGACCATATGAACAGTAGTCCCAGGGATTGAATCAGACTTCAATAACACTCAGCATAATCTGAACTTTAAAATATTACTAATGAGGATATGAGGTCAGTAAGAGGATAGTGTTAGGAGCATTGATTGTGGTGACCCCTGACACAGACAAGACACTTGTTCCTTTTGTATGGACTGTAAACCCACAGAATTAAACATCCAGTAGTGGTTTGTGGATCCTCTTGCTCTGTTCCCAGGAGCACTGGAGCTGACTTTTTTCTGTTCTTGGCTGGCTTCAGATATTATTAGTATATCTTTTTTTTGGCATTTTTCTTAACTAAATACTGACCAGACTCAATCCTATTAACTCCCAAGATTGGACACATTGAACTTTATGCCTCATTTTGCCTTTGCTGTTTAAAAAGGAAAGTTGTAAAATTTCATTTGATTATTATAGGGTTAAAAGCCAGGGTGAAGAACATCTGTAAGAGTTTGATTGTGTAGGCAAGCTCATTTACTGAAAGTAATATCAAACCTTTAAAGTTCTGAAAATCCTATGGGCAAGGGAAGCAATTATAGGTAAAGACACTGGTATGTTCTCTCATGTAAAAGCCTTCATCTTACCATATAGGAAGCGCTTAGTAGGTGCTTCTATAGTTCCACGTTGAACTAACTGCAGAAAATATTACCTTCTTCCAAGTATTCTAAAGAGGACCTTAGAACAGGGCCCTATTAGAGGTTCTTGTAATTGTCCCTAGTATTATCTGGGTCACATAATTAATAAATGCTAAATCTGAATCTAGTGTTCTTTCTTCCATTTCATACTGCTTTTCATGTTTTCAAGGTATTCATAATTTCCTTAATCAAGTACATCAAAAGGCAGACTATTATGGTAGAGGTTTCAAAATATTTAGCTTTGATCAGTTAGGCAAGAATCATACCTGATAAGTCACTTTGATCTATAGTTATTATATAAAAATAAATCAGTAAGAACTAAATAATGTACCATTTGTTAATGGTAATAGTACCAGTCTTCTGTTCCAGAACCTTAGGGGTAATATTCACACTGTCATCCTCCCTCCATGTTATTATATCAGTAACTTTTCAAAAAAAGAATTGCTTCGTGAAGAAGCTTTGGCAAATCCTCTGGTTTCTATTTTGGCTGATAATCAGTCATTTCCCCACACAGAATCTTTTCTCTTAAAAGGCAGATATCTACTATCACAGCTAGGTTTTTTTTTCCTGAGAAAAATAGTGCCATATCAGTCAAAAGCCTTTCACATCTCTTTTTAGAGAAGGCCCTACCTTGAGTCATATTGATAATATTTATATAGCTTCCAAACACAGAAACATGAGCCTTCTGGATAGATAAGTTATATGTCAAAGGTATCAGGACTGAAGGATACCAGAGTACTTGTCTTTCTCGTGTGAATTTTGAACTTTAGTTTTCTAAGTTAAAATTTAAAATATATTTTGAAGATATTTTTCATTTGGCTATCAGAATTTTAACATATATCTTAGATTAGCTAGAAATATCCTGCATTGATCTTAAAATAATTCAGAAGTTCAGGTTTCCATCTTGTAACCATTTGTGTTGATACAGAATATCTTTTGAAACAGTTGATGAATTATTTTTCTTTGAAATTTGAAATCCCAGAGATAGTCTTCTTACCTTGAATATTGTGTTGCTTGACAAGTAGTTTTCCCTGGAGATTATTTTTAATCTATAATTAATTAAATATATTATATAACATGAAAGTCCACTAGCCTATAGTTCCAAAATTTTTTGCATTTAGTAGATTATTCATGAATTAAGTTTAAAGTCGATAAAAAAGTCATTATTAGTAAAAATAACTCAAGTGCTTTCAAGATATTGAAATGTTCATTGACAAACAGAAAAAAATTGGGTTAAAGTCAATTACCAATAAACTTTGTATCTTATTGCAGAAAACATTATTGAGGGATGGTATTTCTAAAAACTACACAGTAATGCTAAATATTTTTACTTTTCTAATGCTAACTTAAAATTTTTCAAAATGGCATTACCTTCAGCCAGCACATAACTTAGGTGTAACTTTTTTACCTCAAAAGAAGGTGCTTATTGTTATATTCCTCATTGTTACGGATTAAACCATTTTAGTATGTTATATCTTAATATGGTGATTCTAAAGTACAAAAACAGTAATGCCACCATTCAAAGCAATCTATTTGGAAACTATATCAGATAAATATTATCACATTGTCTAGTGATTTCTCAAAAAATATAGAGGTACTTATTTACGGGAGATTTACATTTTCCATATGGATTAATATGTATTCGCAGAGCTATAATCCAGTTACACCTGAGTTATCTGCTGAGAGCAGCGCCTTTGCTGTCTGCTCTACCAGACTGGACACTCTAGACAGTTGTGTCAATCACCCACTAAAGGCAGTAGGCAGTTAGGAAGTGCAAAGAAATGCATGTGATGAAAATTAGCAGGTGATGGGAACGTTTGTCTGGAACACATGGAACAATTTTCTATATCTACTTTCCTATGTTGAAATAATATAACAAATGTCCAGCTATAGAATATGGCTTTAAGCTGTGTTTACTTTTCTAAATTTATTTTTTCTTTCGTAAAAAATGGTCTTAGAAAAGTACCCCTGGGTAACTTTTTTAAAATGTAATTTATTTATTATTATATATATTTTAAAAACTGTAATTTATTTATTTTTATATCAATCACAGGTTAGGTACTTTGAATCCCAGGTGTAGCCCCCTCCCTCATTCCCTCCCACTCTACCCATCCCTCCCTCATCTCCTTCCCACCCCCTCCAAGTACACCTATGGAGGAGGACCTCCTCCCCTTCCATATGACCCCAGTTCATCTTGTCTCCTCAGGGATGGCTGCAATGTCCTCCCCTGGGATCTAGCCAGGCTGTTACTCCCTGGCATGTATGGGGGAGGGTCAAAGAGCCAGCCATCGAGTTCACGACTGAAACAGTCCCTGTTTCCCTTACTAGGGTCTTCAGTTGGACACCGAGCTACCATGGGCCACATCTGAGCGGGGGTTCTAGGCCAGATCCATACAGGGTCCTTGGTTGGAGAAACTGTCTTGTAAAAGACCCCTATGCCCTGCTCAGTTTGGTCTTTGTGGAGATCTTGTTCTCCCCAAGTCTTACTAACTTCCCCTATTTTCATTATTATTCCCCGCCCTTTGCCAAAGGCTTGGTTGTGAGTCTTAATATCTGCTTTGACACATTGCTATATTGA
>CM053750.1:9516036-9549984 GCA_028658305.1 Pachyuromys duprasi
TATAGGCTTGCTGTATATTGCCTTTACTATGTTTAGGTATGTGCCTTGTATTCCTAGTCTCTCCCAGACTTTAAACATGAATGGGTGTTGGATTTTGTCAAATGCTTTTTCGGCATCTAGGGAGATGATCATGTGGTTTTTCTCCTTCAGTTTGTTTATATGGTGGATCACATTGATGGATTTCCGTGTATTGAACCACCCTTGCATGCCTGGGATGAAGACTACTTGTTCATGGTGGATGATATCTCTTATGTGTTCTTGGATTCTGTTTGCAAGTATTTTATTGAGTATTTTTGCATCAATGTTCATAAGAGAGATAGGTCTGAAGTTCTTTTTTTTGTTGTTGTTGGATCTTAGTGTGGTTTAGGTATCAAGGTGACTGTGGTTTCATAGAAAGAGTTGGGTAATTTTCCTTCTATTTCTATTTTGTGGAACAGTTTAGAGAGAATTGGTATTAGGACTTCTTTGAAGGTCTGGTAGAATTCTGCACTAAAATCCTCTGGCCCAGGGCTTTTTTTGGTAGGGAGGCTGTTGATGATTTCTTCTATTTCCTTGGGGGATATAGATCTATTTAATCTTCCTATCTGATCTTGGCTTAATGTAGGTAGGTGGATTCTCTCAAGAAAACGTCCATTTCATTTAGATTTTCAAATATTGTGGCGTATAGGCTTTTGTAGTAAGATCTAATGATTGTTTGGATATCCTCAGTGTATGTAGGTATGTCCCGCTTTTCATTTCTGATTTTGCTGATTTGGACAGTTTCTCTCTGCCTTTTTGTTAGTTTGGCTAGGGGCTTGTCTATCTTGTTGATTTTCTCAAAGAACCAGCTCTTGGTTTCATTGATTCTTTGAATAGTTTTATTTGTTTCTAATTGATTGATTTCAGCCCTGAGTTTGATTATTTCCAGCTGTCTGCTCCTCTTGGGTGTATCTGCTTCTTTTTTTTCTAGGGCTTTCAGTTGGGCCATTAAATTGCTTGTATGAGATGTTTCAAATTTCTTCTTGAATGCACGTAGTACTATGAACTTTCCTCTTAGCACTGCCTTCATTGTGTTCCATAAATTTGGGTGTGTCGTGCTTTCATTTTCATTGAATTCTAGAAAGTCTTTAATTTCCTTCTTAATTTCTTCCCTAACCAAGCTGTCCTTGAGTAGCGAGTTGTTCAGTACCCATGTATGTGCAGGCCTTTTGCTATAGCTGTTGTTGTTGAGGTCCCGATTTAGACTGTGATAGTCAGATAGGATACAAGGGAGTATTTCAATCTTCTTGTATCTGCTGAGGCTTGCTTTGTCACCAACTATATGGTCTATTTTGGAGAAGGTTCCATGAGGTGCTGAAAAGAAGGTATGCACTTTTGATCTGGCGTGAAAAGTTCTGTAGACATCTATTAGGTCCATTTGATTTAGGGTCTCTGTGAGTGCTCTTGTTTCTCTGTTTTGCTTCTGATTGGATGATCTGTCCCTTGGTGAGAGGAGTGTTGAAGTCTCCCACTATTAGGGTGTTGGGATCAATGTGTGATTTTCAATTTTAATAATGTTTGATTTACATATGTAGGTGGTCTTGTATTGGGGGCATAAATGTTCAAAATTGTTATGTCCTCCTGTTGGAATTTCCCTTTGTTGAGAAAGAAGTGCCCCTCCTCATCTTTCTTGATTAACTTTGGTTGAAAGTCTATTTTATTAGATACTAGGATTGCTACCCCAGCTTGTTTTCTGGGCCCATTTGCTTGGAAAATGGTTTTCCAGCCTTTTACTCTGAGGTAGTGTTTATCTTTGTTGCATAGGTGTGTTTCTTGGATGCAGCAGAATGTTGGATCCTGTTTCCGCAATCATTCTGTTAATCTGTGTCTCTTTATTGGAAATTTGAGTCCATTGATGTTGATAGATAATAGTGACCAATGACTGTTATTTCCTTTTATTGTGGAGTTGGTGGTCTTACTGTGATTCATTGCTTTTTTGTTGTTGTTGTCATTGTGCAATTATCTGTATCCTATATTTTCTTTGGTGTAGTTGTTTTTATTTGACTGAAGTTTTCCTTCTAGTACCTTCTTTAGGGCTGGGTTGCTGTGTAGATATTGTTTAAATTTTGTTTTGTCATGGAAATTTTTGTTTTCTCCATCTATGTTGATTGAAAGCTTTGCTGGGTATAGTAGTCTTGGTTGGCATCTGTGTTCTCTTAAAGACTGCATGACTTCTGCCCAGGCCCTTCTGGCTTTCATAGTTTCTGATGAGAAGTCTGGAGTGATTCTGATAGGTCTTCCTTCATATGTTACTTGACCCTTTTCCCTTGCTGCCTTTAGTATTTTTTTCTTTGTTTTGTAGGCTTAGTGTTTTGACTATGATGTGACGTGAGGTATTTCTTTTCTGTCTAGTCTATTTGGTGTTTTGAAGGCTTCTTGTATGTTTATGGACAATTCTTTCTTTAAGTTGGGAAAATTTTCTTCTATGATTTTCTTAAAAATATTTTCCGGTCCTTGGAGCCTGGAGTCTTCTTTTTCATCTATTCCAATTATTCTTAGGTTTCGTCTTTTCATGGCATTCTTGATTTCTTGGATATTTTGTGTTTGGGACTTTTCCGATTTTATTTTTTCCTTGAGTGAGGAATCCATTTCAGCCAGGGTATCCTCAGCTCCTGAGATTCTCTCTTCCTTTTCTTGTATTCTATTGGTTATGCTTACCTTTGTGGTTCCTGATCTTTTCTATAAGTTCTCCAGTTCCAGGTTCTTCTGCGTTTGTGTCTTCTTTATAGATTCTAATTCTGTTTTCATGCTTTGTATCAATTCCTTCATCTGATTGACTGTGGCTCCTATTTTTTTGTTTGTTTCCTCTCTGTATATCTTTAATTTTTCCTCTATGTGGGCAGTTATAGTCTTCTGAATTTCTTTGAGGGCCTTGTTCATTTCCTCTCTTTGTTCCTCTTTTTATTCCTCTAATATCTGCATAATCATAGCTTTAACATAATTTTCCTGTGTCTCTGCTGAATTCAAATCTCCATTGCTTTTGGGTGTTTCTGGTCAGGCCATGGTGTCCTGATTTTTGTTGGATGAGTTCTTATGTCTACCTTTGGCCATTTGTTTATATATAATCAAGGAGCTCTTTGTGCTTTAAGGCTGAACTTCAGACTGGAACTATCAAACTCTTGTGTCAGGAGTATTCTTCAAGAAGATCAGGGAGTTTCAGTGGTTTGTTAGTGTGTGTATTTGCCTCAGTTGAACTCCTTTGTGGTATCTGTGTGCCCGGCTTTGTGCTCTGTGCTAGAAGCTGTGAGCAGGCTGGTCATCTCTCTGGTCTGGAGACTTGGCTTCTCACTCTGTGTCAGAGGCTGAGTGTCTCGGTTTGAGATGTCAGCTGGGGGCATCGGTCTGGTCTGGAGACTCCATGCTCGGACCTGGGCTTGCTGCTAAGGGCTCGCCTCTGGACTGGAGACTTGGTGCCTCCTTCTGGGCCAGGGGCTGTGCACCACAATTTGAGATGGTATTTGGGGGCATCTCAGTCTGCACCTGATACTGTGTTTCCCGGTCTGTGGTGGTGGCTAGCGCTGCCATAGGGAGTGTGCCTACCTGATGCAGTTGGGTCTGGGGAATGGAATCTGTGGCCTTCTCAGACTGGCCTGTGGACACACACACAGTCTGGCCAGCGTTACTGAGCAGAGTGCTCCCGTTGGATGCAGGCCAGTCTGAAACGGTACCCTAGACCCTCTTAGTCTGGCCTGTGGACACACACACAGACAGACTGGGGTAGTTGCCGGTGGAGCCGAGCGGAGTGCGTCCTCCGGATACAGGCCAGTCTGAAACGGTACCTGGGCTGTTCTCAATCTGGCCCGGAGACTGTGTAACCCAGACTGGTATGGCGGTTGTTGGCGCCTAGCGCGGTTGCTCATTCAGATCAGGGCTATGCGCCGCCGGTGACCCCAAGTTTTTCCGGGGAATAACTGGTGTCCCTAGGATTTTCCACTTGATTTCCTCACCGTAGGAGTTCTGCTCACCTAGCAATCACAAATGCTGGTGTTTTAGGTCCCAGAGTTCAGTCTCCTGGTCGCTGCGTTGTTACTGCTGTCCTACTCCTCAGTGTCCTCTCGTGGCAGCCATCTTGGATCCCTATCCCTGGGTAACTTTTTAAGATCAATTTTTACTATTTTAATTATGTATAAGTGAGTATGGAAATTTTTTCATATGAATGCAAGTGCCCACAGAGGTCAGAGATTCTTTTTGGAGCTGGGATCGTAGGCAGTTGTAAATCACCTGATTTGGGTGCTGGGAATTTAATTCAGGTCCTCAGGAAGAACAATGTATGATATTAAGTACTGATTCATGTCTCCAGCTGTTGGTAATTTTTCTTCTACTTTTTTTTTTTTAAGGAAAAAGTCATTCTACGAATTCTCTCTGGTTAGAACAGCAACAATGAAATTATGCTACTTTAAAGTTAAAGGCTTTCATACTCATTGAGCTTATCCCATCTGGCTTCACAGCAGTGGTGTGACAGGATAATTAAGGCACAATGAGATGATTTGGAAGAGGGCTTATAGTCGTTTATTGGGACCACCAGAACTAGAACTCAAATCTGATAGACTACAAATTTCATTTGATGATGTGATGATCACTGTGTAATAAAATTAGTAGTTATGTAGATTGCTCTTTCAAAGAAGTTTCTATCACAATGATCCTTCATATACACTATACTCATTCCATCCGAGCAACCTTCCCTTCCTCTTCCCACTCCCTTTCCTCCCCAGTGAATTTTAAAATCAACTGGTGAAAAAATTTCTATAAAAAGATGGAGAATTAACACTAGTGATGTGCTGGGTTAAGCCACTAATTTGTAGTGCAACCAGTTTAGTCTTTATTGTGGCATGAATTTGGTGGCACCTCCTTTCTCTATGGACTTTTTCCCACATCAGACAAAAACCACTGAATGGTTTTGTGGAGTCTGGCAAGATGTTAGTTGCAGTGGTATAGAAACAGAAACAATTTGGAAGTTCTAGATTGCAACTGAGGTGCCTGTTCTATGAAGTAATATTAGTGTTGAATTTTGAGTACCAGATTTATGGATATAGTTAAAACTGTTTTAAAAAGTGTATGGTATTGGTAACTGTTGAATGTTTTTACAATACTGAGACATTTGTCATAATTGAATATTTTATAAAGAGGAATTTTGGGGCAGGATGGATTGTAAATTTACTACAAATTTAGAATGCAAACAAAACCTACTTTATATTTGTATAAAATATTTTAAGCTATTCATTCTGGTCTTTTTTTCTACAGCCTGCAGTTTTTGTGCAAATGGCTGCCCTCCACCTTTTCACTATGGAATCCTTATTGAAATGTTTTTTAAAAATCTTGAGAGTCTTCTACCTCACTATTGAGGGTCCACAAAATTCAGTTAAGTACTCAGGATAGCTCACATTATAGAAAATAAATAACATTTGCCAAAAACTAATAACAAAGGTGTATTAGACAAATATAGGAAGTTATTAAAATATGAAGTATTTTATAAGACAATTACAGTATTATGCCTATATTTTTAGCAGCTTACAAGAAGATAACTTTAGAGTTGCTTTGAGTAAGTTTTGAGCAGTTTTACTTCTGATTGCTCATAAAGTGAATACTAAAGAATTACACACATAACAGTATCTATGGTGGTGAGCTGTTCATGTGTGAGGGGAGAGAGAATGTGAGCTTGGTACAAATTTGATAGTGCTGTTTGTATTCTTCTATTAATCTACACAATTGTTTCGTCTTTTTATTTCACAATGACTGTAACAAATAGAATTGTTTTTGCTCTCCTGCAACTTTAATAAGATACGATTGGTAATTTAAAATTATATATATATGTACTATGTATAATGAAATGTAGGTATCTGTATAAACTATGAAATTAACATGTTCATTACCACATATGAACAAACACATTCACACAAAAAATAAATGTAGTTTCCTTTTCAAAATCAAAGAAATGCTTATTGCCATTGGTTTTGATATTTTTTAAATATGCTTCTCTTCCTATCCTACTTCTTTGTCAGGTTATAATTTTATATTCTTTAAATACTGATGACAGTATTTGAGAGAATGATGAGTTACTATAGTATAGGAAAGCAAATGAGCACATGTTTGCTATTATTTCTTTCTTTATGAAGGATAAGATATGTGACGTGAACCTAATATGTATGTAGAATTTCACAGAAGAAATGGGAGAAGAGTTTTTCATGAACTGTTTGTGGATATAGGGAAATTCCACATCTTTTAGATCATAGTAAATATATAATGAGCACATTCTGTAGAAGTAGACAGAGGTTTGGGGGTAATAACTAACTATAGAGAGGTAAGCTGAAACAAGATTACATGTTGAATCCCAGAGTACATTGTTTGCATTTTTAAAGGGAATTTGATTTTTTAAGTAGGAGAATGGCATCTACAGAACTATGTTAGTAAGCTGTGAATGAGTGGTGATGGAAAGATGAGGCTCCCATGTTAATAGTCCATACTACTTTCCCAGGGACTAGAGCTTAGTTTCAAGCACATACATCAGGTGGCACACAACTTTTTGTAACTCCTATTCCAGGAGATCTTATGCCTCTAGTATTCCCAGGCTCCTGAACATAAATGTACATATTCCCTATCCCATACACATAATATCTAAATCTTCGAAAAGAGAAGTTATGCATAAGAGAGACCTAGAGATAAGATGTTCTCTTAATCTCAGCAGGAGGTAACGAATGATGTAAATTAGGGAGTTAATAACTAGCCTTGTAATGAAAAGGATAAATATCTCAAGGAATATTAATCCTGCTGTACAGCAAAAGAAACAGAGAGGAGACAGATACTCGGGAATATTCCGAGCTCAGTCAAGAAGCTGTTCTGTGCTGTAACAGGCAGTTGTTTCTCTGGCTATAATTAAGCCCCTGGTGACTTAAGTTCTTCTAGTATCTTGAAATAAGTTCCACCAATTTTGTTCATGTTTTTCCCATGCTAAGCTCTTAGTAAATAGTTGTTGAAAAAATGGTATAAATTTTTTATTTAGTACCATAAAATTATCTTTTAGTAAATGTCTCCATGAATCAAACTTACCCAATTATGTGCTTATAAAGTACATTAAATCTCCTTAATTCATCATCTAAGTGTCAGAACTTAAAATAATTCCGTTTTTATTAATGGCTTTTAAGGAGTGGAAGTTGAGGATTGAAATTTAGAATTGCTATTGAATTATTTGGAATTTAAAACATCAAAAAAATGGTTCGTGGAAGTGTAAATGATGTGATCTTTTTAGAGTTCCTCAGTTTTATTAACTTTAAACCCTGTGCTGTAGGCATCTTGTTAGATACAGGCTACAACAGTGGGCAAAACAAACTACTCTCTAATATTAAAGAATCTGTAATAATGGGAAAATGTGCATATGAACTCACCTGTTTAAATGGAGGCCACAAAGCTAGCTGAATGTTTGTTAGGAGAATTGATCTATTTAGGAAAGATAGTTTGGAGAAAACCTATTGATCAAGATTCTCAATGCTTAGTAGGAATAACACAGCAAAACATGGTTAATCACAGTAGAAAAATGGTCAATAGTTTGGTCAGTGGTGAGAAATGGGTTTTGTTTCTGAAAATCAAAAGAAGGCAAGTATACTTTATGATTAGAAAGGAAGGGCAGATATGGACATTGGCCTAAGCAATTGAACAGGGCCAATATGAAAAATTATTCTTGAATGTATTTTATTTCTAGGAATTTATTATTCACATAAGTTGAAGAAAATATTAACAGACAAATGTACAAATATATAATGCTATTCCTTGTGATAAATTTTATATTCCTTATAAAAGATTTTGAAGCCATCTGTGATTTAAATAGTGGGACATCTTTAAACAAGTTTTACTACATCTTCACAGTAGGGTATGAAAAACCATTGAAATGTTCACATTGTTAGTGATACATGAAAACACTTAAAAATAAGTTAATACCTAAACTTCTGAGGGCAAATAATATAACAGTCTGTATTTCTTGATTTATAAAAATATAGTAATAATTTATTAGTTTTAAATGAATATTATAATGTCATTCATGAATGAAATAAGGAAAATTATTTAGTAAACAAGGAAAAGGAAGAATACAATTAGAATAGTAATGAAGAAATAAATGAGAAATATAATAATTCATTGAGTTAAAGATATTGGTCATTACTAAAATATTTTGAACTTGGCCTTTATAAATCATATATAATATCACATTCTTGTCAGATTAATATTTTGCAATAATGTGGGAAAATCATAAGGCAAAAGACTTTCTTGCCTAAGCATACTCTAAAGGAAGCACTCTTCTGGCTGGAAAACTTATGTGAATAGATAAGAGTTATTTTGCAGACTAATAGTAATTCTAGAATTCATGCCATAAACTGAATCAAATAGCATCTGATATATTATAGGAATCAGCAATTGAAAGTATTTAACATATCTTTGAGAAATATTGTATGAAGTGATTGCATTATTATAATAAATGGCTGTATATTAGGTAGTAAATACAGTTGGTCTTACAACACATGCCTTTGAAAGTCAATATGTTACAATATTCAGGGAAATAAATATTATTTACATGAAGAGGTTATTATACTGAAAATATAACTTGTAATTTGTATTATATAAACTGAATCAGATTAACTCTTAAAGCCATATTACAATCTCATTCTTTTATTATAAAGACTGGTATGTTCAAGAGACGGCAGAAGGAAGATTATGAGCTGCATAGGGAGACTGTCTCAAAAAGCTGAAAAACAAGCAAGAGAAACCCATATGGGGTCAAAATATTTTCTTTCTTTCTTTGTAACTAAGACCACTTTTCTAATGCTGCTTCCTTTGTACATGTATAGGAAACAGGAAAGAGTTATGCCACCAGTTGGACTTTCACCATGGCAGAAGACAAATATTTTTTCTTTTAGCCATCTAAAGTTCATGACTGAAGTTCCTATAACAGATGACATGTTAACAAGAGAAAAACACGAATTCCATTAATCTCAACTTTATATAAAGAAAAGCCTTTGTTAGAATATGAAGACTTACAAAGCAGTTAAGGGCAGGTGAGATAGCCCTGTTGATAAGACACCTGCTGTGCAAGCATAAGGAACTGAATTTGGATACTGTTCTTCAATAAGCCAGGTCCAACAGTGTGGCACAGTGGAGATAATTATAAGCAGATCCCTGGTCCACAAGTCAGCCTAGCTGAACTGATGAGGTACTGGGTTAGTAAGATACTGTGTTTCAAAAAATTCAGGTGGATTGAGGAAGACAACTGACCTTGATCTTTAGCCTCTACATGTGCAATAGAGAATACACACACACACACATACACACACACACACACACACACAGAGGGTGCTAGAGTTGAATACATTAGTGTATGTTTGTTTAAAACTAAACAGTTCTGGAGCAAAGTGATGTGGAAAAGGGGGCGTTGATATTTTTACTAAATTTATGTATTTATTCATTTTACATCCCGATCATAGCCCCCTCGCTCCTCTCCTCCCAGCCTCACCCTCCCGCCATTTTCCCCTTTCCCCCCTCCCCTTATCCTCAGAGAAATGGAGCTTCCTCCCCATTATATCAAGTCACATCATGACTAAGCACATCCTCTCCCACTGGGGCCAGAAAAGGTAGCCAGTAAGGGGAAAGTTATTGAAAAGCAGGAACATAGTCCATGGCAGAGACAGCTCTATTCTGCTTGCGAGGGGACCCACATGAAGACCAAGCTACTCATCAGCTTCATATGGGTAAGGGGCCCAGGTCCAGTCCATGCGTGGTTTTGGTTGGTGCTTAAGTCTCTGTAAGCCCCTGTGTGCCTTGGTTAATTGACTGTTGATCTTCTTGAGGAATTCTTGTCCCCTCCAGGGCCTTTTATCCTTATTCCCACCCTTTGAAAAAGACTCCTGGGACTCTGACTAATGATTGGCTCTGGGGCATTGTTTTTTTAATGATGAAAAACTGGGAAACCTTAGAGAGGTCTGTTCATTTCTTCCATGTGGACCTTTGTCTCCAGAAATAAGGATATTCCTTTCTCCTGGAGTGCAGGGGTGTGTCTCAGGCATCTTATGAACTGCTATAGTGTAAGCTCTGAAGATCGTCAGTAGGTGTTACAGCTTGTTGGAGGGGAGCAGGACTGGGGAAAAGATCTTGTTTCTGCTGATTTTGTAGGTTTCTTTGGCATTCAAAAATCCTTACAAATATCAACACCATATTTAAGAAAACCAAAGGACCATGATATATAGGACATGTTGGCTGGAGGTGCATGATTCCGTGTAAACATAAGAAGAGAATGCCATTTTGGACACAGACTTTAAGAATAACGCGGGTGTTGCCCCCCCCCCCCAGCCCCTTGCAGCTGTTTTGTTGTTAGAAATTTTCTTTATTTCTGAGAATTTCTTACCTATACAATAAAATATCAAATTTATCCTATAGTCCCCCTCCTGATAATACCATATTTTGTTACAGGACCCCTCCTAACTTTGTATCTTTTTTTCTCTTTGATAACTTATTATGTCAAATTATGCTGCCCTTAGGTACACAGACGTGGAACCATCCACTAGAGTATGGGAAACCTATTGATGGTCATGTCCTTAACAAAGAGTGATTCTGCCTCTCCCAGTAGCTCATCAGTATAGTTTGGAGCCTAGAGATCATGTACCCTATCTATGCCAAGATTTTGTCCGACTTAATACTGTGTAGGTCTTGCACAGGTAAATGCAGCTGCTTAGAGTTCATGTTTGCAGTAGCAATGTCTTGTCAGGAAAAACATTTCACAGCACCCTTCCCTCCAGTTCTTATATTCTTTCTGCCTCTTCTTTTGTCGTGTTGTCTGAGCTTTGGTGGCAGTAATGGAGATGTCCTATTTAAGGCTGAACCTCAATCTCTTTTTCTAAGCACTTTGACCAGGTACACATCTCTCCATTGACTGCTATGCACTGCAAAAGGCAGCTTCTTTGACTGAGATCGAGAGCAACCCAGACATATAGGTATAAACATCAGATTTTTACAATATCGGAGTTTACCATTATAAGGCAGTGCTGTATTTCACAAACCTTAAAATGCAAAATAGTCAGATGTTTTGGTCATTTTCTTCAGATATTCATGTGCTGACCAAAGTGATTTTGAAAATTAATAGTCAAAAATATTCACAGCTTAAATATACCAATGTAACAGTCACAGATATTCAACCATATTTTTATTTCATTTTCAAAATTTTGCTCAGTCGGCCCAACCTCGTTATGTATTAGGGTGAAAGGATGGCAAAAAATGCATTCCTTACCCAAATGCATTATTTACCCAAAACTAGAACCTTGATTTCCTATTAGGCTTTATATGGTGTCTTAGCGCTTGCATTGCTGTGATGAAACACAATAACCAAAAAGCAAGTTGAGGAGGGGTTGGCTCATACTTCCACATTGTAGTCCATCATTGAAGGAAGCGAGGACAGGAACTCAAGCAGGGCAGGAACCCAGAAGCAGTAGCTGGTGCAGAGGCCATGGAGGGGTGTTGCTTACTGGATTGCTCTTCTTGGCTTGTCAGCCTGCTTTCTATAGATCCCAGGACTACTGTCCCAGGGATGGCACCACCCACAATAGACTGGACCCGCACCCATCAATCACCAATTAAGAAAATACCCTTGCCTATGCCTGGATGTTATAGAGACATTTTGTTAACTGAGTTTCCCTCCTCTCAGATGACTTCAGCTTGTGTCAGGTTGACATAAACTATCCAGCACATACTGGTTCCCTAATGATCATGTTCATTAATTCTTTATGTGTATTCTCATGTGTGTTAGTCTGTGTGCTCATGCATATTTGTGGCTGACGCTTTAATGTAGAGGCCAGAGAACACCTTCAGGCCCTATCTACCTTATCATTGAGGCAGGGTCTCTTACTGGCCGGAAGCTCATCAAGTGGACTAGACCGGCTGGCCAGCAAGGCCCAGGAATTTATTTATTCTCACCTCCCCAGTGTTACTTTGTTATGGGAATCAAATACATGTCCTTGTGCTTACAAGGCAAGCCCTATACCAACTGAACTACCTTTCTAGCCTGTTTCTTAATTCTGTATCATCTACCTTATGCTGGTGAGTTTTTGTCCGCTTGACACAAGCCCCAGTCACTTGGAAAGAGAAGTCCTTAAGTGAGGACTCACTCTGTCAGCCTGTAGGCATTTTCTTGATCAATAACTGGGAGAGCCCAGTTCAATGTGGGCAGTAACACCTTAGGCAGGTGGTCCTGGGTTATATAAGAGCAAGCCAATAACTGTCTTTCTTCCATGGTCTTTGCTCCAACTCCTGTCTGACACCCCTCAGGAATGGACGGGGTCATATAAGTGTTAGCCAGATACACCGTTTATTCCCCAAGTTTCTCTTGGTTAGTGTTTCATCATAGCAATAGTAAACAAATGTGACATGCCCTTAAAGCATTGTTATTCTTTTTGAAAAAGGAAACAAAAGAAGTTGCACAGTGATATGTTCTTAGTTTCCTATCCAAATTCAGTCTTTAGAACAAAGTTTCTTTTGTGTGTTTGATTAAGTGTTCATGTACTAGCATATGTGTATGTACAGATGTACGGATGTATGTGTGTGTGTGTGCTCAAACTGCATTTAAACCATTGTACTCCTTTTTTTCGGATTCCCATGTACTTCTTGGCTTACTTTGAGCCTTTGATTTAAGCCTAAATTTAGGGCTCTTGCTGTATCATGTTAGTTGGGATTTATATTGATTTCTGTAAGGCATCTTGAGAGTGAAAATAACACTTGTTTCTTTACTCTGTTATTTTTGCAGGTCCTACTAAAGCAAGATAACTCCCAAATTTTATATATGTGTGCTCATCATAAATATATGTGAACACATGTGGGCATGTACATATGTGTGAGTGCATGCATGTATGTTTTGCCCAGTGTCAGAAACCGAATAAGGCAAATTTGAACTTGAACTTTTGACAATATCCATTAAAGTATATAAGCAATCTATAACATTGATAACATCTGGTGATTTAAAGTTATAAGCACATTATATATGAAATTTAAAATGCACATTTATGCATCATTAAAATTTTTGTCAACTGACCTCCTAAATGAATTCAATATAATACATAACTCTGCTCATTTAATTATGAAAAATGTTTACTATATAATCTAATTGTGCAAGTCAGTTATCATTGCCAACCCCTTTCTAATAGTATAACTTGTTTGTGTGTAACACGTTTTCCATTTTAACATGTTAATATGTTCTATGAAAATATTCTATCCCTGAACTCCAATTGTGAGATATATAGACTAACTTGTAACAGGAAGACATTCATAAAGATATAGAGCCTTTCCTGGATAAAATAAAGATTTTTTTTCCATCTAGTTTTCCTTACTTAGCTCTTTTTGCTTTTCCTGGCATCAATTCTTTCTGGAATTGCCGCTTTATGTTCTGGAGACATTTACAGTCATTGCACTAAAATGAGATTTGAGATAGTTGATAGAATCATGCTTTCTTCTTTTAAAGTAGAAACAGTAACTGTGAAAGAACAAAGACAAGGAAAAACTGATGGATTACAGCACAAGTGCATGCTTAGGCAGATCAAGTGCATGTTTAGGCAGGTCAGTTTTTGCAAAGGTGTGAATGAGACCAGAGGATTTGGAACCAAATTTCACCATGAAATGACATTGTTTAAATTAACTTGAATATTTATAGGATGAATTGTGTCTATGTAAAATAATACATAACATGGTAATCATAAGATAAATTGATGATACCCAGAATATATTTTGTGGTATTTTTTCTGGTGTTTCTTGAAAGGGGGAAAGTTGATTTTTTTTTCACTTAATATATATTCTGATAACAGTTGAAACCTCACTCAGAATGGCAAACAGGATAAACATCAAAGTAGGAAAAGATAGGAACCTCTGAAAGACTCTATCAGGGTATCAAAGGTCATAATGAGACTCATAGCCAAAGTTTGGGCAGAGTGCAGGAAATCTTATGGAAGAAGATGGAGATAGAAAGACCTGGAGGAGACAGGAACTCCACAAGGAGACCAACAGAACCAAAAGACCTGGGTCTAGGGGCATCTGCAGAGACCTATACTCCAACCAAGGACCATTCATCAAGAGGACCTAGAACCCCTGCTCAGAGGAAGCCCATTGGCTGCTCAGTTGCCAAGTGGATTCCCTAGTAAGGAGAGCAGGGCCTGTCTGTGACATGAATTCAGTGGCTCTTTGATCACCTTCCCCTGAGGGGTGCAGCCTTGTCAGGCCACAGAGGACGATGATACAATCACCCCTGATGAGACCTGATAGGCTAGGGTCATATAGAAGGGGAGGAGGTGGAGGGGACTACAGCCATGATACAAAGTAAATAAATTGTAATTAAGAAATAAATTAATTAATTAAAAAAGAAATACTTGATCACAGAGAGAAATAAGATACCAAAATGTTTGGTGAATAAGTATATGTGATATGATAGTGGAAAGCAGGAGGAGGAGTTAAGTGACATCAATAAGCTTTGTCATTACACATGATGTCCATTTTCATTATTTTTTATTTATTTTAATTTGTACAACATGAACAAGCATGACGTTTTTCTAGAGTTCATGAAAGATGCAAATAGATATTGTGAATCACTCTTCATGTGAAACTTCACCTTCAAAGATACACTTTGAAATAATTCCTCATAGGCATAAAATTACCCTTAATGAAAAATATATACCACGCTTCTATATGGAAAAAAAGATTTTTTGTGCATGTGATTAGAAATATCCTATCTATGTAAAGACAAGTGTGATTAAAAAAATTGCCACTCAAAAACAAAACAAAACAAAAAAGTTTTCCCTCCTACTTCTAGTCACTCCTTGCCTCTTCCATCCAGATCCATTGCCTTCCTCTCTCTCAATAGAAAACAAATAGGATTCTAAGGGATATTACGGAAGTATCGAAATGTTTATTTTATTATTATCCCTTAGAATAATATAATAATATAAAATATAATTTAAAACATGCAAAGTGCTTTAATCTTCTGTATTGAGTTATGATGCAGTCTAGCAATAAAGTCTAACATTAAAAAACTTTCTATCCATCAATTCATTTATCAATTTGTTAAGTCACTTAAAATTTTTTTATTTTTCACCATGCTAAATTCTAGTGTACAACTAGAAAAAAAATGTAATATTGATTTAATTCCCATTTATATATTACACCATCTTTTTGTTTTGTTTTAAGACAAATACCTATGTTGGAGCTGGAAGGAACATCAGGTAGTACTCAAAGACATACAGTTTGTGACTATAATAAGAAAATACTTCAGCTGGATAGAAGAGATCATTATTAATAATAAAATGCATTCAGTGAGTAGAAGCAGTAGCAATCTTTTGGAAACAATGTGATAGATGGCCCAATAGAACTTTCTCCTTTCTTTCCTATTAGAAGATGTCCTATTGACTTGCAGGCAGAGCTGAGTATGTGCAGTCTGCCTTTCCCATATAGTGCAAGCCGTGCAACACTCTACCTGGCTGCTCGTTATTGTATCAGTTTTGATCTCAACAAACAGAGTTCCAGAAAAAAAATGCAATGAATATACACATGTTCTACAAACTATCTCTTTTTTCTCCTCTACAGATACGATATCTGCACTTATAAAAATAAGCCCTGTGGAACATTGGGTAAGTTTTTTTTTTTTTGAGGGCTTTTTGTTTTTGTTTTTTGATGATAGGATATTTAGGTTGCCTTTTTGAGGCAATGATATTACTCTTGATTATTATTAATTTGGTTATTTTTCTTTCTGCTACATGGGAACTACCCCTAAAAATTTTTCAACCTGACCTTTCTTGCATTTACTAATTTACTAGAGACCAAATTTTTCCCATCATAATGAATACATTTAATTTTTTATTAGCTTCACATTCCCTGGCAAATTGCAAGAGTGAAAACAACATAAATGATGATTTAAAAATTAGTATTATTTATAAATCAACACCAGCACTCATTTTCATATTTTCTGTCTATTTTATAAACAACAACAACAAACCTGGCTGTCTGGGATCAAGTGAAACTTCTCAAAATCCAAACAGTAAAGGAAAGAAAACAAACAAATTGAGATAGTTAAAAAGGAAGTATAAAGAATAGTACTTCTTCTGATATGATTGGTTTGGAAAAAGTGTATCTCCCATGAATTCAGATATTATTAAAAATTGTCAGTCCAATCACCAAACAATTTCATCAAGCAGTATAGCCAGAAATGGAGAAAGAAGGAGATTTCTTTTTTGTTCCCTAAGCATCTTTTGCTTTTTAAAAAAACATCTCAGTAAGTACCTTGAATTTCAAAAAAGTGTATTTTTTTACAAAGCATTATTTGATATTGGTTGAAAGTTAAATGCAAATACAAAATGAATTAATATGGAAGCTTTCTATTAGGACAAATAACCATGAAAATCATGTTATTTTAAGGTACATGAATTGTTTTCGCTATGATAATTTTTAGTGTCATGAAAATTCTTTACAGACTCAAAAGCTAAGAGAGTGAATTTTTTGAGCTTTCTGTGTCAAGTCTCAGCTTTCTTATTTGTAAACGAGTAATTAGAAAGTCACTTGTTAAAAATTTGGAAATTTCCAATGAAAGTTGCTTTGGAGAAAAAGTGTTCCCAGTTTCTGGCAGTTCAGTGAAACATCCGTTCAAAAAACTGGAATTTCTCTTGATCATATTTTACATGGCTTCTATCCTGTCTTCCTCAAGATTTATGACTGGAGGAGAAATCCCAATTACCCAATGCCTAGTATTAACCACAGAAAAGTTTGATTTGTAATACCTATCACAAAAAGTGCTCTCTTTGGTGAGCCAGCTCATGTTGGAATTTTCTTTTTATTGTGTTAAGGCCAACCAAGAAAACTTGGAAGTTGACACTAATTTTGACAGTTTCAGTGTATTTGCTACTTTTTATAATCTTTTAAAACTTCCTTGTTTCTCAGTTTTCTCATTTATGTAGTAGGAACAATACCTGCATTCTGCTAAAGGGATATTGTTAAAATCAATTAAGAAAAAAACCAATTGCTTTAAAAATGAATACTATAATAAAGGAACAGACACTATTTAATGTAGAACTGCCTGCAGTGTTTTATTTAATTCATTTATTTATTGTTCAAATTCTATATGTATCTATTTAGTATGGTATCTATTTTAGAACCAATGAACATTGAGCCTCAAAGCAAGTATACATATAATCTAGAGCTTATTTTTCAAGCATATATTTATTAAAGGAATAAGTATATACATTTTTATTCTGTTCTTTGAAGGTATATTATTCACATTGATAAGCTCTTTATTCTGATATTATTAATACTCCTACCTACTACTTTCATTGTCATTACTAATGATCTAATGTAGCTTATTCTCTAATTTGTTCTTTTTTCAAAATAATGTAATATAACTTTTTTATTTTTTAAAATATTTTTTATTTTATTTTAATTTTTATTAATTACACTTTATTCACTTTGTATTCCCCCCCCCCCGTAGCTCCCTCCCTTCTCCCCTCCCAACCCCACCTTTCCTTTGCCTTTTCCATACATGCCCCTCCCTAAGTCCACTGATAGGGGAGGTCTTCCTCTCCTTGCTTCTGATCCTAGTCTATTAGGTCTCATCAGGACTGGCTGCATTGTCTTCCTCTGTGGCTTGGTAAGGCTGCTCCCCCATCAGGGGGAGGTGAAAAAAGAGCAGGCCAATCAGTTCATGTCAGAGACAGCCCTGTTCCCAATTGTAATATTACTTTAATAATTAATTTCTACAGTCAATAAATTGATTGCTAAGTACTTATGAACACAGAATCAATCAATTTATTACTACTTTACACATTTAATTTTAGAGTAATTTATTACCTATTTTAGCATCTTTTGTGTTGATGTTTATGATAATATTTTGTTGTTATTGTTGTTGTTTTTGTTTTTTGAAACGGGATTTCTCTGTGTAGTTTTGGCTGTCCTAAACTTGCTTTGTAGACCAGGCTGGCCTCAAGCTCACAGAGATCCTCCTGCCTTTGCCTCCCTAGTGCTGGGATCACAGGTGTGTGCTAGGGTGTCTGGAGAGATTTATTTTTTTATAATCTCTTGGTTAATAACTCTGATGGCCATTTGGATTATAAGGGTAATTGGTGTTAAGGTTGGAAATTGACCATCAAACTGAGGAACACTAGCACACAGGAAATTTAAAAGCAGCAGTTGATAGGAAACTAGAAAGTGATGGGAATTAATGAACATATACTAGAGTTTATTCATATATTAAGATTTACCTTTAGTTTTCTTTCAAAAAATCAATAGTTACTCTCCAAATACATCTTTTATAAAGTTGTTCTTTAATAAGGTTAATAATTTTATTTCAGATATCAAGTAAATATGTTCTTCTAACTATAGTGGGGTGCCAGTGACAATCCTTAATTCAAAATAGAGTAATTCAAATTAGAGAGTAATTTGTCATAGAGCACATACCAAAAGAAAAACCATTCCCATACCCAATAAAACAAACAAACAAACAAACCTTCACAGTGCCACAGTTAATAGAAAAACAAAGGGCTAGTCTGTGAAGCGTAAGAGGTGTGAGTGTGCCAGCAGCGCTTGGTAACGCACACCTGTGATCCCAGCACTCAGGAGGCAGGTGCAGGGGGATCTCTGTGAGTTCCAGGCCAGCCTGGTCCACAGTGTGAGTCAAGGATAGCCAAGGTTACACAGAGAAACCCTATCTCAATAAAAACAAAAATCTAAACAAACAAAAAAGAAATGTTAATTTGTCAATAATTATAAGTAGTAACCCTTTAAAAATGATTCAGAACATAAATAGTATTCATTGTTGTTTTGTTATTCCCATATGATCTCCTATACTGAACACAAAAGCTTAGAACCAAATGCTGTTTGTATTCTGCATAATGCATGCCTGGGTGTGTGTGCATATCTGTGTGTTCTTTAGTGGAAATTAGAAGTAACATAACATATTTTTGGTTAGCCAAAGCATGAATTCTTTTTGCCTTAAGTGGCCCTTTTTTAAAATTATCTTCTTTCCGGTTTTTAATACCTTTAAGTGGAGTGTAAGGTCAGCACAATAGTGTTATGAGTGCTTACAACAACTCTCAGTCAGAAATCAGCCCCCCTTCTAACTTCTACCAAGCAAAGCAGTATCAGCATACCCAACAGTCCCTCTAACTTTATTAAAGTGTGGCTGTTATTTTAATATTTATATCAGAAAGAACAGAGAAACACAATTTCCAGAGCTTCCTTAGTAGAAAATATGGATTGGATAGTGTAGACTGTCTCAAGTAGTGCCACTGGGAAAGTGGATCTACACAGAACACCGCTGTTGCCTGCGGGCCATTGAACAGAACTGGGGTAAGTTTGGTTGGAAAATAGTTCTAGCATTGGAATGACATGATATCAGAATACATAAAATATCCTTACTTTCCCTTCAACTTCTTTAAATGACTGTTTTCTGTATGTTTTTTTGGCATCTGCTTCCTTATAATAGGTGGCATTTTAAAATTTCTTACAAAATTTTGTTTTCTAAGTGCTGACTTAAACTTCTGTAATAACCCACAGAGCATAGTATTCATTTGCAAGTAAATACTAAAGCTTCCAAGGGGAAAAACCTCGAGTAATGTATCACTAGAAATCAGCGAATTAACACCATGGTATTGCTTTATTAATAAGAACTCTAAAGCACTGAAGGGGGTTGGGAGAGGGGAAAAAAACAGCATTGAATGTACAAACTTCCTACATATATATATATATATATATATATATATATATATATGTGTGTGTGTGTGTGTGTGTGTGTGTGTTTATATATGTATATATCTATATATCTATATCTGCTATCAGGACTAATTTCAGAAGTTCAAAAAAGTGCAGAAGTCTCACCTCACATCTTTCAAATTTTTTTTCTTGTTTTGAATCATCCATTTTGCTTTTATAAAAATGTCATTTACAAAAACCATTTGTGATTACCTCTTTTTGTTAACTAAAAAGTTGCTTGTATATTTTTATGAACCCACTAAACTTAAACAGATCTCTTTAGAAAAATAATGTGGATATATTTTGCTTTCTACAGTCTGAAGAATATTAAAATAGAAATGCTTTCTTGAATTCCCTTTTCTGGCTCAAGTTACTAGGTGGTCCCAAGTTACCAGAAGTAAAATTTATAAATCTAACCCCTAGTCTAGACATTCTCCAGCACTGACTGCAGTTCAAAAATATTAATGTCTAGCCGGCAAAGTGAAACTCCCCCCAGTGATTTTGCAAACGACTAGAAAGTTAACCTTTTGCCAACTGCTCCTTCTGTGCGTGGAGGTTATAAAAAAGAATCCAGGCATTTAGAAGTATGGGCTCTTAAAGGCTGAAACACCTTGGCTTGACCCTTTGTGTCTCTTTCTGTTTATTCAGGCTTAGCCTCTGTGGCTGGAATGTGTGAGCCTGAAAGGAGCTGCAGCATTAATGAAGACATTGGCCTGGGTTCAGCTTTTACCATTGCACATGAGATTGGACACAAGTGAGTGCATTTAAGAAAATCAAAATAAACTGTAGAACTCAACTCTTTGAGCCACTTGTAACTACTGTGTCGAAATTCTGTACTCAATTTTTTTTTACAGCCTTTTTGACAGGTTTCAATAGAGAATGTTATCATTTGGGGTATTGGGATAAATCATCATAAGAACTGGAGACTCGTTAAATAGGCAAGCATATCACACTTGAATATTGTTACAGGCGTTTAACAGTGAGCTTTAGATGTCTTCTCTACCCTAGTTTCTTATAAAGTTCAATTGTGTGAGTAACCTCTCCTTTCCTCAAGGGATAATTTATGCATTTGTCTTATGGTTGTTTGTGCGGGAGGGGGGGTGTTTTCTTGTTTTGTTTTATATTTGTTACAAAGCCTTGTTCTGTATCCCAGGCTGGCTTTGATCTAGACAGGCTGGCTTGGAACTCACAGTAATTCTCCTGCCTTAGCCTTCTGAGTGTTGGAGTGACAAGAATGAGCCACCATTTCTAGCTACATACATTTGTTTAAATTTGTTGACACGATATCCTTAAAATGCATGTTTGGCTTCACACTTTATGAAGCTGGTGGCTTACCTCCTCTAGGCATAACATTTATGTAGCCATTGCTATGTAACTTGTATTGTCTGATGTATTCAAGTCCCATTGAAAGAGATATTGTCTAAGTGTAAGAGCTTATCCTTGTTTTTTAAGAAGGACCTTAAGTTTTAAATATTTATTTCAAATAAATTAATACCAATATTTAAAATTATACTTTTCTCCTAACCCCCAAAAGATAATCAACCCATTATTTCAAAAAACAGGCAAAAGTAAATGTTAAGTAAAATCCATTGGTGTGAAAACAGAGATTTGACAATATTTTCCTGTTGTTTAGACATTTATGTCCTTAAGACTGGAAGATGACTTATTCTTAGTGTTTAATGTTATTTTAACTAATGCTCTCACTAACAAAAGAGCCTCTGTTTACTGATAGGTTAGCTCTGGAGACAAATCCTACTTTTTTCTAAGACGGAAGTTACTAACATTCAACAAATGGCTAGTTATATCTACTACTTTTAAAATTGAAAGATAAGTAGCTTTAGTTGAGATAACAGTTGGTGGGCTCACAACATTTGATGATTTTAGTTAATGATATGGTGAAGTGAACAAAAAGTAAAAGAAGAAAAAAAATCAATATTTGTGCTATAGACATAATTCCTGAGGAAAATTCATAGTTCAGTATTTTTTCTTCCTTCCTTCCTTCCTTCCTTCCTTCCTTCCTTCCTTCCTTCCTTCCTTCCTTCCTTTCCTCTCCACTTCCTTCCTTTTGCTCTCTTTCTCTTAAAATGAAGCTTTAATTAAATTTGGATCATTTTGTTGTCTTTTTTTTTTTTTTTTTTGGAGTTCATTTGGGTATGAATGCAAGTTATCAGAAAGCTTTAAACCTGACTAGATTCAGACAGAAAAGTCACTACTATACTTATAATGAGGCCTTGAAACATTGGCATTCCAGTTTTTATTACAACAAACAGCAGGGAAGAAAGGGGAAAAAATCTTTTAACCGCTCGCTTCATCTTTAACTCACTCAAAAAACTGGCTCACTAATGACTGTTGCAATCCTATAAACCGTATCAATTTTGTTTGTTTTGCTTGGTTTGGTTTTGTTGAGATGGGGTCTCACAATTTAGGCTTGGCTGGCCTGGGACTCACAGAGATCTGCCTCCCTCTGCCTCCAGACTAAAAGTGTATGCTACCATACCTGGTTCCATACCAGATTTAATAGGCTCTGCTAGAGTCAATTATATTGAAAGACTCAGATAGCTACCACATATTGAATATGATGAATAATGTATTATGAAAACACTCTTATCTCATGCAGTCACCAGTTAGCCCATGTTAGTGCCTACATTTACACTCTTGTTAATTTTTTTGTGTTTATTTTGCTTTTGTTGTTTTAGTTTCTTCTCCTCCTCCTTTTAAAATGTATCTTAATGTTTTGCCTGCATGTATGTATGTGCATTAAGTGTGTGTCTGGTGTCCTCGAATGGCAGAAGAAGGCATTCTGGAACTGTAGTTACAGGTATTTGTGGACCACCATGTGGGTGCTGGAAACTGAACTCTGGTCCTCTGCAAGAACAAGTGCTCTTTCTATGAACCTTTTTATAATTAAATAATGTGTAGAAAAATGTTCTTTTTAAAAACCATTTATTAGCATTTTCATTACCTCTCAAGCTTTCTAGATTTTATTTGTTTAGCCTGTGTCAGTCCTTTGAAAGAGTTCTCAAATTAATGGTTTATACTTTACATAGAATAATTGTGAATAGGTAGACTACTCATCTCACGTTCATGCCTTGAAGTAACTTTATTTCATAGTTAATTCTTGTTTGAAATTATATCTCTGACTCTGTTGCCTGTGTTTGGGACCCTTTTCCTAACTGAGTAGCCTCAATAGGAGATGTGCCTAGTCCTACTACCAACTTGATGTGCCAAGACAGGCTGACATCCATCCGTGGAAGTCCTCCCTTTTTTGTGGAAGGAGGAGGAAGGGACAAAGGCTTGGGGAGGTGAGAGGGAGAGATTGTGGGGAGAGGAGGGAGGAGAAGATGCCTTTGGGATGTAAAGTAAATAAATTAATTAATTACTGAAAAGAAAAAGGTTTCTGCTCATTCCAGAGCTGCCCCCTCCCCCAAGTTTAGTTCTCATTCCTGGTTCTTTCTCCTTCAGTCCTCACCAAACTTGATCCCTCCTGTTTCCCTACCCACCCTTTGTCCCACTCAGTTTCCTCCCTCTATTCACCTTCGATCTATTTTATTTCTCCTTCTGAGGGAGAGTCAAGCAACCTCCCTTGGGCTCTTCTTGCTACTTAGCTTCTTTGGGTCTGTGGATTGTAGTATGGTTATTCTGTACTTCATGGCTAATATCCATATATCCACTCACTTAGAGTGCATACCATGTTTGTCTTTCTGCATCTGGGTTACCTTTCCTTTCCATCTATTCACCTGCAAATTTCATGATTTCCTTGGATTTTTTTTTCATTTTTATTTTATATTCATCACAGGTTATGTACTTTGTATCCCAGCCATAGCCCCCTCCCGCATTCCCTCCCTATCTCACCCTTCCCTCCCTCATCTCCTCCCTGCCCCTTTCCAAGTCCACTGATAGGGGAGGACCTCCTCCCTTTCCATCTAACTCTAGCTTATCAGCTCTCTTCGGGAATGGCTACAATGTCCTCTTCTGTGGCCTAGCAAGGCTACTCCTCCCTCCCTCGGGGGACAGGGAGGTCGAAGAGCCAGCCATTGAGTTCATGTCCAAAATAGTTTCTGTTCCCCTTACTAGTATACCCACTTGGGAATAGTATTCCATTTTGTAAATGTACCACATTTCTTCATCCATTCCTCAGTTGAGGACATCCAGGTTGTTTCCTGTTCTTGGCTATTATGAATAAAGCTGCTGCGAACATAATTGAGCAGGTATCCTTGTGGAATGGTGGAGCTTCTTTTGGATACATGCCCAGGAGTGGTAATAGCTTGGTCTTGAGATAGAATTATTCTCAATTCTCTGAGAAAGTGCCAGATTAATTTCTAAAATATTGTGCATTCTCACCAGCAATGGAGGAGGGTTTCCACTTTCTCCACAACCTCTCCAGCATGTGTTGTCACTTGAGTTTTTGATCTTAGCCATTCTGACAGGTGTAAGATGGAATCTCTGGAATCTCATAGTCATTTTGATTTATATTTCCCAAATGACTGAGGAAGCTGAGCTTTTCTTTAAGTGTTTCTCCACATTAGCTAAACCTGTGTTGAGAATTCTCTGTTTAGCTCTGTACCCCATTTATACTTGGGCTATTTTGGTTTGTTGGTGTCTAATTTCTGGAGTTCTTTATATATTTTGGATATTAGCCCTCTGCTGGATGTAGAGTTGGTGAAGATCTGTTTTGTCCTATTGCCATTGTCTTTTGCCTTACAGAAGCTTTTCAGTTTAACGATGTTTCATTTAAATATTGTTGATCTTAGTGCCTGTTAGTATTCTGTTTAGGAAGTTGTCTCCTGTGTCAATATATCAAGGCTTTTCCTCACCTTCTTGTCTGTTTGCTTTAGTGTGTCTGGTTTTATGTTGAGGTCTTTGAACCACTTGGACTTTAGTTTTGTGCAGGGTGATAAATATGGTTTTATTTGCATTATTCTGCATGCAAACATTCAGTTAGACAGGCACCATTTGCTGAATATGCTATCTTTTTTTCCATTGTATGGTTTTGGCTTCTTTGTCAAAAATCAGGTGTCCCACCCCCGCTCAGATGTGGCCCATGGTAGCTCAGTGTCCAACTGAAGACCCTAGTAAGGGAAACAGGGACTGTTTCAGTCATGAACTCGATGGCTGGCTCTTTGACCCTCCCTCATACACACCAGGGAGTAACAGCCTAGCTAGATCCCAGGGGAGGACATTGCAGCCAGCCCTGAGGAGACAAGATGATCTGGGGTCGGATGGAAGGGGAGGAGGTCCTCCCCTGTCAGTGGACTTGGGGGGGGGACTGGGAGGAGATGAGGGAGGGATGGGGAGAGTGGGAGAGAATGAGGGAGGGGGCTATGCCTGGGATGCAAAGTACCTAACCTGTGATTGATATAAAAACAAATAAATTACATTAAAAAAAATCAGGTGTCCCTAGGTGTATGGGTTTATTTCTGGGTCTTTGATTCAATTCCATTGATCAACCTGTCTGTTTTCATGCCTGTATGATGTGGGTTTTGTTACTATAGTTCTGTAGTGCAGTTTGAAATCAGAGATGGTAATACCTCTAGATGTTCTTTTATTGTACAAGATTATTTCAGCTGTCCTGGGTTTTTTTTTCATATTTTTCTGTATGGAGGTGGGAATTGCTCCTTCAAGGTCTGTAAAGAATTGTGTTGATATTTTGATGGGAATTTCATTGAATCTATAGATTGCTTTTGGTAAGATGGCCATTTTTCCTATGCTAATCCTGGCAATCCATGATCATGGGAGATCTTTCCATATTCTGATATCTTCTTTAATTTTTTTCTCCAGAGACATAAAGTTCTCACTCAGCAAATGCGGAGTGTAAATGATTATTTTCTCTCATCTACCACTCTTTGGTGTGTTTCCTTCTTATTGTTCTAGAGCTTTCAGGTGTGTTGTTGCATTGATAGTATGAGATCTTTCAAATTTCTTTATAAAGGCATTTAGTGCTATGAACTTTTCTCTTAACACTGCTTTCATTGTGCCCCATAATTTGGATATGTTATGCTTTCATTTTATTTTTTAATTTTTTTTTACAGTTTATTCACTTTGTATCCCAGTTGCAGCTCCTTCCCTCGTCTTCTCCAAGTCCTAGCCTTCCTTCTTCTTCCTCCCCTATCTTTCTCTTCTAGTCCATTGATAAGGGAAGCCTTTCCCCTACTGTCTGACCCTAGCCTATCAGATCTCATCAGGACTGTCTGGATCCTCTTCCTCTGTGGGCTGGCTAGGTCACCCCACTAGGGAGAAGTGATCAAGGAGCAGGCAACTGAGTTCATGTCAGAGACTGTCTCTTCTCCCTTTACAATCTACATGGAGACTGAGCTGCCTATGGGCTACATCTAGGCAGGGGGTCTATCTCCTCTCTAAGCATGGTCTTTGGTTGATACGTCAGTCTCTGTAGTAACCCTGGAGCCTAGCTTTTTTTGGCTTTGTTGGTGTCCTTGTGGGGCTCCTGTCCCCTTCAGTTCCTTCTATCTCCTTCTTCTTTCATAAGACTTCCTATGCTCTGTCCAAAGTTTGGCTGGGAGTCTCTGCATCTGCTTCAATATTCTACTGCATGAAGTCTTTTATAGGACATGTGTGGTAGATTGCCATCCTGTTCTCTCTTTTTTACCACTTCCAGTGTCTATCCTGTTTTCTCTCTGAATGAAAATTAAGCATCTTCCCTAGGGTCCTCTTTGTTGTTTAGCTTCTTTCAGTCTGTAGATTTTAGTATGTTTATCCTATATTATATGGCTCATATCTTCTCTAAGTTACCATAACCATACATGTTTTTCTGCTTCTGGGTTATCTTACTCAGGGTGATCTTATCTAGTTCTATCCATTTTCCCAAGTTTGTAAGTTTTCTGTTATTTCTGTTGTTGAAGCCCAGCTTTAATCCATGGTGGTCTGATAAGATACACAGGGTTATTTCAATCTTCTTGCATCTGTTGAGTCTTGCTTTGTGACTGAGTATTTGGTCCATTTTAGAGAAGATTCCCTGGGGTGCTTACAAGAAGGTATATTTTTTCATGTTTGGGTGAAATGTTCTGTAGATATCTGTTAGGTCCATTTGAGTCATAGCATTTATTAGTTTAATTATTTCTCTGTTTAGTTTCTGTCTGTATGACCTGTCCTTTGGTGAGAGTGGAGTATTGAAAGCTCCTGCTGTTAATGTGTGGGATTCAATGTGTGATTTAAGCTTTAGTAATGTTTCTTTTATGAATGTGGGTACATTTGGACTTGGAGCATAGATATTCAGAATTGAGACATCATCTTAGTATATTTGTCCTCTAAGTATGAAGCATCCTTCCCCATCTCTTGATTACTTTTGGTTAATAATAATAATAAAAACCCAAAAGTTTATTTTATTTATAAGACATTAGAATGGCTAGTGTAGCATGTTTCTTGGGGCCATTTGCTTGGAAACCTTTTTCCCAACCTTTTACTCTGATGTCTATCTGTCCCTGAGATGTGTTTCTTGTATGCAGTAGAGTGATGGATCCTGTTTTTCAATCCATTGTTTCAGTCTTTGTCTTTTTAATTGGGGGGAATTGAGTCCATTGATATTGAGAGATATTAATGATCAATGATTTTCAATTTCTGGGTTTTTTTATGTTGGTGGTAGTAGTTTGTATGTGTGTTTCCTTTCTTTTGATATTATTGGTGTGGGGTTATTTCTTGTGTTTTCTTGGATGTAAATAGCCTACTTGAGTAGGAGGTTTCCTTCTCATATCTTCTGAAGGATTTGTAGATAGGTATTGTTTAAATATCATCTTATCATGAACATTTTGTTTTCTCCATCTATGATGATTGAAAGTTTTGCTGGTTATTGTAGTCTGGCATGACATCTCTGGTCTCCTAGGGTTTGTAAAACATCTGGCCAGGCCCTTCTGGCTTTCAGAGTCTCTGTTCAGAAGTCAGGTGTAATTCTGATAGGTCTGCCTTTTATATAATGTGGCCTTTTTCTGTTGCAGCTTTTAATATTCTTTATTTCTTCTGTATGTTTTAGTGTTGTGATTATTATGTGGCGGGAGGATTTTCTTTTCTGGTCTAAGCTATTAGTGTTCTGTAAGCTTATTGTATGCTTATAGGCATATCTTACTTTAGGATGGGGAAATTTTCTTCTGTGATTTTGTTGAAAATATTTTCTGGGCCTTGGAAATGGGAATTTTTACCTTCTTCTATTTCTATTATTCTTAGGTTTGGTCTTTTCATAGTGTCCCAATTTTTTGGGTGTTTCCTGTCAGGAACTTTTTAGATTTGACATTTTCTTTGACCAATGTATCAGTTTTTTCAATTGTATCTTCTACACCAGATAGTCTCTCTTCCATCTCTTGTAATTTGTTGGTGATGCTTTCATCTGTAATTCCTGTTTTCTTCCTTAAATTTTCCATTTCCGTGAGTCTCAGCATCTGCTTTGATCCCCTGTTGAGTGGATTTTTTTCAGAGGACCCTCTATAGGAGGCTCCCATCCTGTTTCCTCTCTTCCACTGCTTTTGGTGTCTTTCCTGTTTGCCCTTATGAGTGTGATTTAAGCATCCTCTCAAGGGTCCTCCTTAGTGTTTAGCTTCTTCAGGTCTGTAGATCACTATCCTATACTATGCAGCTAATATCCACTTACAAGTGAGTGTATACCATGCCTGTCTTTCTGGTTCTGGGTTACCTCACTGAAAATGATCTTTTCTAGCCATTTGTCTGCAAATTTCATGATTTCCTTGTTTTTAATTGCTGGGTAGTATTCCATTGTGTAAATGTACCACAATTTCTGTATCCATTTCTTCGTTGAGTGACATCTAGGTTGAGTCCAGATTCTGGCTATTACAAATAAAGCTGCTATGAACATGGTTGAGCAAATGTCCTTATTGAATGGTGGGCCATCTTTTGGGTATATGCCCAGAAATCTTATAGCTGGATCTTAAGGTAGCACTATTCCCAATTTTCTGAGAAAGCGCCAGATTGATTTCCAAAATGGTTGTACAACTTTGCATTCCCACCAGCAATGGAGGCGGGTTCCACTTTCTCCACATCCTCTCCAGCAGGTGTTGTCACTTGAGATTTTGATCTTAGCCATTCTGATAGGTATAAGATGGAATATCAGAGTTGTTTTGATTTGCTTTACCACAAGGACTAAGAATATTGAGCATTTCTTTCAGTGTTTCTCTGCCATTGGATAGTCCTCTGGTAGAATTCTCTGCTTAGCTCTGTATATTGGATATTTGGTTTGTTAGTGTCTAATTTCTTGAGTTCTTTATATATTTTTGAAATTAGACCTCTATTGGATGTAGGCTTGGTGAAGATCTTTTCTCAGTCTGTAGGCTGTTGTTTCATTTTGTTGACAGTGTTCTTTGCCTTACAGAAGCTTTTCAATATTAGAAGGTCCCATTTATTAATTTTAGATCTTACGAGCCTGAGCTGTTGGTGTTCTGTTCAGGAAATTGTCTCATGTGCCAATGAGTTCGAGGCTCTTTCCCACTTTTTCTTTTAACACATTTAGTGTGTCTAGTTTTATGTTGAAATCTTTGATCCACTTGGAGTTTAATTTTGTACTCAGTTATAGATATGGGTCTATTTGCATTTTTCTACATGTGGACTTCCAGTTACACCAGCACCATTTGTTGAAGATGCTATCTTTTTTTCCATTGTGTGGTTTGGGCTCAATGCAGGGGGTTTTATGGAAGAAGAGAGGGGTGTTGAATAGAGGGACATGGAAGTGTAGGAGCCCCACAAGGAGACCAACAAAGCTAAAAGATCCGAACCTAAGGGGTGCTGCAAAGACTGATGCACCAACGGGAGAACCATGCACAGAAAGGACCTAGACCCCCTTCTCAGATGTGGCTGATTGGCAGCTCAGTATCCATGGGGATCTCTGAGTGGGGGAGCAAGGGCTGCCACTGTTATGAACTTAGTTGACTGCTCTTTGATCACTTGCCCCTGATGATGTGCCTTACCAGGCCCTAGAGGATCCGGGCAGTACTGATGAGACTTAAGAAGCTATATAGGCAGATGGCAATAGTAGAGAACTCCCCCTTTCAGTGGGCTAGGGGAAGGGGTTGGGGGGAGAGGAAAAGAGGTGGGGCTGGGGGAGTTGAGGGACGGGGCTTCAAATGGGATAGATAATGAATAAATTGTGAAGAAAAATTAAAATTAAAAAATTCATTTCCAAGATTCCCTCAGTTTGTGTTCTTTTTTTTAAAAAAAGGCTCTATCTAGCAGTGTATCAGAGCAGATGCTGAGACTCATAACCAAACCTTGGGCAGAGTGCAGGGAATCATATGAAAGAAGGGGGAGTTAGTAAGACCTGGAGAGGACAGGAGTTCCACAAGGAACAAATATATCTGGGCACAGGGGTCTTTTCTGAGACTGTTTCTCCAGCCAAGGACCATACATGCATGTAACCTAGAACCCCTGCTCAGACGTAGCCCATGGCAACTCAGCATCTGAGTGGGTTTCCTTAGTAAGGGGAATAGGGACTGTCTCTGACATGAACTCAGTGGCAGACTCTTTGACCCCGCCTCCCCCGAGGGAGAAGGAGCCTGGCTAGGCCACAGAGGAGGACATTGCAGCCAGTCCTGATGAGACCTGATAAAGTAGGGTTAGATGGAAGGGGAGGAGGATCTCCCTATCAGTGGACTTAGAGAGGGGCAGGGAGGAGATGAGAGGAATGGTGGGATTGGGAGGGAATGAGGAAGGAGGGCTACAGCTGGGATACAAAGTAAATAACCTATAATATAAAAAATAAAAATTATATAAAAAAGAAAAATATGTATGCATCTATCTGTCTATCTATTTATTTTTATGTATATGGGTGCTCTACCTGCATGGACAATTACAGCCCAGAAAAGAGATGATCACGTTATAAATGGTTTTGAGCTACCATGTGGTTGCTGGGAATTGAACTCAGGACCTCTGGAAGAGCAGGCAGTGTTTTTAACCTCTGAGCCACCTCTCTAGCCCCAGTTTATATTTTCTTTATTGCTTCTATTTCTATTTTCAGGTATTGAATGGTTCCAGTAATTTTCTTCACCTGTTTGCTTCTATTTTCCTTTAGTTCTTTAAGGGATTTATTCATTTCTTTTTAAAAGGCCTCTATCATCTTTATAAGATTGGATTTGAAGTAATCTTGTGCTTTGGCTGTGTTAGGATATCCAGGGCTTGTTGTAGTAGGTAGCCAGGCTCTGGTGGCTCATATTGCCCTGGCTCTTGTTGATTGTGTTCTTACCTTGGCCTTTACTATCTGGTTGTTCCTGGTGTGGGCTGGCCACTGCAGGAATCCTGGATGTTTCTTGGCAAGTCAGGTAGTTCCGTAGTCTGGATGATGAAGTTCTATCAGGTGATGGAACTCAGCTCACTTCTGCTTGCTGTGCCCCTGTGGACCTGGTGGAGGGGATATGGGGGATCTAACCTGGATATCCCTGAAGCCTGCAGACCTCCTCTGGAAGGCAGGCCAAGGCCTGGCTCGCTTCAGCTCAGGGGGTAGAGTGTAGTTCCCCAATGCTGGCTGTGCCCCAGAGGGACCCCACATGTCATTATTGTAATGTGTGTATCAGATTATTATTTGGTTAGGGAAAATTGTTATTTGGTTACTTACTTTAAAGATCTTAGTGGTTGGCTTTCAGTAACTCAACAGATGCACTTGGTAAAATTCATATTATTATTAAAATATGGAAATACGGTCTGGAGAGGTAGCTTAGTGGAAGAGAAATTGACTAGCATGTAAAGCCTTTTGGTCCAATTTTGATCCTTAGCACTTTGTAAAAGTCATCAAACCAAACAAGAAAATAAATGAGAGCACTTTTTCCTGATATGAAATGGCAACTGTAAGAATGCATCAAATATGTTTTCCAGCTTGAATGTACTATGCCTTTGCCACCATGTGATCTTTATCAATTAATGTAACAAGTTTTAAGTGATATGAGGATGCATGTAGATTCCTTACAGTAAGAATCTTTGATCATTAGTTACTAGGAAGAGTTTCTTCTGAATGACTAGAATGTATGAATAATTTTACTTCTCAAAATGTGTTTATAATGTGTTTTATGTCCAATTTGTATTTTCAGAGAGACATCCATTTTTAAATGGCTGTGTGATAATCCTTTTATTTGGCTAGGTCTTAAGTAATGATTCTCCCCTCTCTCTGTTTTTCCTTCTGTATGCATGTGTACCTGTGTGTGTTCACACATGTACATCCGCATGTTCATGTTCCAATGGATGTGGAGGCCCAAACAAACTTGGATGTCCTTTCTTAGGGACCGCCTACTTTCATTTCTAGTCAGAATCTCTTCTGTCCATGTGTGCTAGACGGGCTGGCTCGTGAGTCTCAGGTGTCTACTCACTGAAGCTGGGACTGCACGTGTGTGACAAATGTAGACCTTAGAGTCTGGCCTTTGCTTCTCATGTTTGTGTATCAAGTAGTTAAGCCGTTCTCCCAGCCAACTCTTGCCCCTTAAAAACACATTTTCATATTTTGTGAAAAATTAGAAATTAGTTTTCTTATCAAATGGAATAATAGGCTTTATTCTATGCTATGTTCAGTTTTAATGTAAGTTAAAAACATAAGGCACTTAAAACCTGAAAGGAAGACATATCTTTTGAAAGATTGTTGCAATTACATGAATGCTTTTCTTGTATTTTAGAAGTTGAACAAAAAATGATGTCAAAGAAGGGTGGCAAGAATTCAGTCAGACATGCCTTATATTGAAAATGTCCCCAATGTGTATAATTGTACAAACAAAAGTAATATTAAAGGAGGTCAAGAAGTATTCCTTATGTTAGGGATGCTTAGCAAAATGTTTTGAATTAAAGTGACAGGATGTCTTAAGTTTGACTTTAAGAGTAAGGCTAAAATATAAAGTAAGAATAACAATATCTTTGATTTTATAACACTGATTATATATATTGGCAATTCAGCATACTGATTTCTTTACTGTTATATGTAGCTGATGTTTACATACAGAAAGAATAACCCCTATGATAATGATTTTTAGGTGTAACTTTCCTCATTGCAATTGAATTGATTTTGACTTTGATTTTTACACTTTACTTTTATTTTTTTAAGTGAGTGTGATAGATACATGGGTCTATATCCATCTGTATGTGGGTTTCCTGTGCATACACATATAGAGATCAAAAGCCAGTATTAGGTGTCTTCCTCTCCTATTGCCCTTCTTATTTTTTGAAAAAGGCTCTTTTACTTAACTTGGAGCCACTAAAATTTGGTTATGAACAGTAACAAAACAGTACCAACAGTACAAATATTTTTTATATATCTAAATATGTCTCTGCACATGTATGTCCACATAATACATATTCATAAATTATGTTTGTGATATGCATATGTGTTTTCATAAATATTCTTATGTATAAATATTCTCTATAGTGCCTGAAATAATAATGCTGAAATAAGGGCTATCCTTAGAATAGTTATTATAGTGAAATATTTCATAATTAAGGCTTTGTTATTTTGACTACTAATAAAAAAGATAGCTGAGTCTGATGATTATTGTATTCAGTATTTGAGATAGTTGTATGTGTGTTTACTACAGAAATAAACCTTGTAAAGTTGAATTTCACCATTGCCAACTTTAAGAATATTGGTAAATTCCATCTCTTTAATTTCCCTGAAAAAATAAATGAACTTGCAGATAAATAACATAATGGTAATAGACCAACAAATTCAGATGCCATGAGCCAAATTAGCAACAGTTTATGTACAGGAGTAAGGAAAATTATAATGGGAAAAGCTACAGTGTTACCCTTACTTTCCCTGTCTTTGCAGTCAGTGTTACCTTTAACCATATACGCATTATTCCAGCATGCCTGACTTCTCTGGAATGGACATAATAATAGCTGAAGAGTAAATATAAGTATATTACAGTGATTTCATTGACTTTTAGAGATATAGGCCTCAGCTTGGATCAGCTTAGAATACTTATACTAAATGTCAACATTGCTTTGTGCACATTTGGAAAGATTTTTACAAACTAAATTCTGCTAGGTATCACCTTCAATTAGTATCTTCCTATATAAAATGGCTATCTTCTGCTTCTGGTTATTTTTTACATTAAAAAATTAATTTCTTTTTAACTTCTTGAGTTCTTTATGTATACTGGATATTAGCCCTCTGTCAGATATAGGATTGGTAAAGATTCTTTCCCAGTCTGTGGGCTGTCGATTTGTTTTGATGACAGTGTCTTTTGCTTTACAGAAGCTTTTCAGTTTCAT
>CM053750.1:9550484-9571878 GCA_028658305.1 Pachyuromys duprasi
TTTTTTTTGTTTGTTTCCTCTGTGTATGCCACTAATTGTGCCTCTACATGTGCCTCTCTTTGTTTGGCTGTATTTGCCTGTATTTCTTTGAGAGCTTTCTTTGTTTTCTCTTTATGTGCCTCTAATATCTGGATAAGCCTAGAATTGAGATCATTTTCCTGTGCTCCCAATGAATTAGCATTCTCATTGATTTCAGAGTTGCTGAAGCCATGATGTGCTGATTTTTGTTGGATGTCCCCTTTGTGGTTCTCTGGCCATCTGTTTATTTGTAGCCTCAGCTGTTTGTTCCTGGAGGCTGTACGGCATACTGGGTCCTGCAGTATTCTATAGTGTCTGCAGTATTTTTTTAGGAAGGTGAGAGTGTCGATGTTGGTGTTTGAGCTGTAGCTAAGAGAGGAAGGTCATGGTTGCAAGTGCACAAGTACAGGCGATCAAGCAGGGGCATGTGCATGGAAGAGTGCCCTTACCGATGCCTCATGGCACCGTGGTACTGGGACACCTGCCTCTGCTGTCCCAGTTACCAAGCAGGGAGGCCTGTGGAGCACAGGGTAATGTGGGCTGCCTATGCTGAGAAGGGAGGTCTGTGCTTGGGTCAACGGGAAGTGCAGGGGGGTTGAGTATTCAGTCCTTGGAGACATCTGAGGATGACCTCGATCCAAATGGTCTCAGCTCACAGGTTGTCCACTCTCACCCAGGAAGCCTCAATATAGATGTTCTGGCTTCAGGTGTCCCTCCACTCACAGATTTTGGAGTTTCAGATCCTGTGTGCTCGCTGATCACCACCATCTTAGATATTCCCCACCTTTTGCTTTAGTGGCAGAATTCAAAAGCTTGTGCTCAATACACTATATACATTTAATTAAATAATTGATAGTATTAAGTGCCTCTATTAACTTAGAAAAAGTGAAACTGTTGTATTAGTAACATGATTATCTTCTGTTTAAAAATAAAACCTGGTTTGATGCAAATATTAAACTAGGCACTTTTTAATACAATGATTGATTTCCGGGTAGTGTGCCAGCCAATGGGTCTTGTTATGTCATTTTCATCTACACTGTAGTTTGCTTTTTTTTGTCCTTCTGTTATCCCACTTGTCATCTCTCTCCCTCTTCTGTACTGTTCATCTTCCCAAGTGACTCTCCTTCTACTTTTGTGTCATATGCATATGTCATGTCATTATGTACATAAATCTGGATTCTACATATTGAATTTGATGTGAAAGTGTGATTTTTCAGCAGACTCTACAGGTTATAATGCAGATTAAATTTATATTCATCCATCTATGTTTACTATTTTTACTCTTAAAAAAATCTCCCTAATAAATCTAGTAAAAATTGTACACCAAAGTCAAGCGTACATCATATCTTTGTGGTACAAGAAGTATTACATTTTTGGCAGCTAATTATTCACATAATGTAAGATGAAGTAAAACAGGGTATTCCACATGAGGTGTTTCTTAGATGTCTTTAAAAATAAAAATAATCAAATTTCTCTTTTGTCATTATATAATTACCATGTTAGAAAATTTTTCTTTGTTAATGTGGCTTCAACTGAAAACATTAGAAAAATAATCTATATATAAAATATTTGAGGAGAGCATGTATATCCATGTCTTGACACACATGACAGCCTTTCTCTTAGTTGTACATATATAATCTAATAAATAGTCTTTATTATTATATAGTCTGTCTCTGTTAGTTACCCACTACAAGGTCTCTGATTAGTGATGCCATACATTTTGATTCAAATTCTTCTCTTTCCTCTTTTGTTACCTATATTTTCAGTTAATCATTTACTCTTTTTTTGTTTGTTTTGAGATTTTATCTTAATTACAACACTTCTTCTTTCCCTTTCCTCCCTAAAAATTTTCTCATATGTTCCTCTTCACTCTCCTTCAACTTAACAGCCTCCTTTTTTAAAATTAACTTTTTGAGCTTTTCCCCTTAACATGTATTTTTCTTAAATACATGCATATATATTTTTATAGATGTATATTCTTAAATATAGCTTATTCAATCCATGGAGTATTACTTGTATGTTACTTTTAATGGCTTATTATTTGGCACTGAACAACCAATTTGTATGCTTTTCTCTGAGGAGGACCATCTCTTCTGCTCTCAGTTATACTCAGTTTCCTGTAGTTCTTTGTGCAGTGAGGAGGCCTCCTGAGCTTTTCCCTGTGTAGTTTGACTTATCAAGGAAATATCATTCACTTTTAAGGGAGGGATACAGAGTCCCCAATTCCTTCTCTCAGGACTGACATTTAATCAGCAGCTAATCTGTCACTCATGCAAACTTTTTTTCACTTGAGACTTACTGAGTCCTAAATCTGGAGATTTTTTGAGCTAGAGACGATGTATTGTGGATACTGTGATGATAAAAATCCTACCTTTGAGGAATACATCTTTGTATTAATTTTTCTCTTCTTTCTGACTTTTGGTCAACTATTTTAAATACATATTTCTCTTAACCCACTTCCATTCAAAAACCAAAATAGCAAATAGGGGTATCTAGAACTCATTGTGTATGTTTATGTTAAAAATAAGAATACAGTATTTTAAAAATCTAGACATAAAATAGAATTAGAATCTACAAAACTTTTTGATAATACTAATTACATTTGGAACTTCTTCAATAAATTTAAATTTCTATAGAGAAATTTTAAATACATTCCATTTTACTTGTTGTTTCTGAAAATGTTATCATTTACTATTTAGTATTTTGGAGACACTAATTTAGTTTGGGAACTTTATTAAATAGGGTTGTGAGGGCCATTCATGAAAACAACAGGAATTCATGCAATTACTTATAGGGTATTTTGTTTCATGGTCATGAAGTGATCTAAGCATTGGTTTGAAATATTTAAACATAAATAAGTTTACAACGTCAATTTGGCCATCTTTTATAATTTATCTGAGAGAAAAAAATGAATTTCTAAGTTGTAGAATAAACTGTTCTATATATGTGTCCCTGTTAGATGCTTGCTCCCTTTAAAAATGTTCCTATCTATCTATCTATCTGTCTATCTCTCTCTCTCTCTCTACCTATCTACATACCTATCTGTGTGTTTCTGTGCATGTGTGTGTAGAGTACATGTGTCAACTACTCAGATTCCAAGGTTATAGGTGCATGTTCACACCCAACTTTTTATATGAGTTCTGAAGATTTGAATGCAGGTTGTCATAGTTGCCCAACAATCATTTTTATTCACGGAACCATTTTTCCAGCTTTATTTTGGGACTTGTCATTTTAAAAGTTTTCCTTTGCTTATATTTATTGTTGAAATACTATAGTCTTATAATAGATAAATTCAAGTTCATTACTCCCTAAAAATCTTGATGATGTGTTAATATATAATTTCCATGACTCCTGAATGATCACTGTGCCCTGAATGAAGGCATCTTCTCATGTAATGTATGATACAGCACTTCCACTGAGTTTAATAAGAGGGAATGACTGTTAGGGACAAGTCATTTAGGGAGAGTCATGCCCCAAAGAAGTGAGTAAGCCTCCAAACTTGGGACAGCTGATAGAATGGAGCTGAAAACTGATTTATTTCCCTCATCTCTCAAGGGCTAGTTGTAGTACTTAGTATCTTGACACCTGTGGGGCAAATGATAGTTGTGTAGTTAAAGGCCCTTCCTGCCAAGCCTGATAGGTTTGATCCTGAGGATCCACAGAGCAAATTACCACACATTTTCTCCCCATACATAAATAAATGTAAAAGACAAACAAATAGATAAATAAAATTACACATAAAAATGTTGCTTGAGGGCTCGTGAGGTGTCCAGTGGACAAAATGCTTTCTGTGCAAAAAATAGTCTTAGTTTGAATCTTCAGAACCCACACCAAAGCTGGACCCAGTGTTTAAGTATCTGTAATGCCAGTGGAGATCATGGGGAAATTGGAGGACAATATAGAAAACCCCAGAAGCTCAAGGGACACCTACCCTAATGTATGGTGTGGAAAAACAACAAAGATTTTGTTTTAAACAGGGTTGAACACGAGGACCAACACCCAAGATTTTCCTTTGACCTCTAAACTCATAATATGACACACATATTGCACCTACACACTTGAATGCATACTCATTTACACACAGCAAAAACTAAAGTTTAAAAATTAAAGAACAAGTATTTTGACTATGAAGGAGAAAATTGGATTAGCAACCACTTTTAAATTCATAGTTTCCTACAGAAAGTATATTACTAATTTTTAAATTAATCCAAAAAGCAAACCTCATTGTGTTAATTTTACTTTCATTTTTAAGCTACATCACAAGCCACTGTCTATATTCCTTTGACCTTGACATTGTAGTTTTGCATAGAGTAGTACAAGGCATGAAAGTTTATAGATGAATCATGAATATAGTAATAGTCTACTAAAGTAACTATGTTTTCATATTACAAACACATCCTATTTGCTTTTAACTAAGTTTGTATGGTTTCCAACATTTTCTTCCGTCTAATCAACAGGGCTCTGTTTAAATCAAACTTTGATAACCAATTAAGCACATTATTTCGGTGTGCATAATAAGACATTTGTAAGCTAGTTTATCATAGGAACATAGGTAAAGGCTACTGATAGCTTGGCAGGTAGAGGAATTTGTGCAAGTCTGGAGCCCATGAAACGGTTCAAGGAGAAAACCAGCTCCACAAAATTGTCTTCTCACTTTTATACATGCATGTGCTACGGCTTCTTCATGTCTACACATATCATGCATGCATACACTAACCATAAGTAAAATTAAAACAGAACTTATATAAAGATTCATTTAAGAAATTGTTCATGTGGGAGTTCTGTGGATAGCTATGACTTTTTGTCTCAGAACATGGAATGTAGTGGTGAAAATGGATGTTGAGTTCTGGCACAGAAATAGTTAATTGAGACTAAGTCATATGAACAAGACAGACAAAGTTTCTTGATGAAAACTTTATTTTGAACCAGCCTACTTAAGCCAAAGGAATGAGCACTGACCAGACATAACCAGGCAACTTTTATTTATGTCAGTTAGTCATGCATGCACAATTTCCAAAGATGGTCTTCTTGTGTGAAAACATTGTGACCTTGTACTTGTTGGGTGAAAGGGGTCACTAACATGATTCAGAAACTTCTGAGTTGTATCTGGCATCATCGTTTTCCATGAATATCCTAACCCTATGATGAGTAAGGACTTTAAGTGCTTGAGTTCCTAAAACGTAAAAGGATGGCAGAGGAGATAGACAATCATTCTGGTGGGTGAATAGGCCATGTAGTTAGCTAGCCTTCTGTTATTATTTTGGACTTTTTTTCTTTCTTTTTCTCTTTTCTTTTCTTCGTTTCTTTTACTTTTCTTTCTTCCTCTTTTTTTCTGTGTTTATGTGTGTGTAACAAATCTTTCCTTAAATGTTCAACATATTCACATGAAGAGTTGAATAACATGACACAAAGCTAGAGACAGCAAAATGAGTAGCATGGTGTAAACACAGCTGGGATAAGCCTGTTAATCCTGTTTTAGTCGTCTATCAAATAGCTATGTGTTTCAGCTAATAAACAATGTTTTATGAATAGACACGAACTTGGTGGAGAATTCTGTGGGGGGGATAGAGAGTGGGAGTGGGCTCCAGGGAGGTTGGAAAGGATTGTCAGTATGTAGTGTACATGTGTGAAATTATAAGATAAATAACTGAAAAATAGGTATGCTCATAAGTCCTTCTTTGTTAGACAGAAGTAGGAGGAGCTTCTGTGTGAGGCCACACAGAGAGAGAGAGCCTGTCTCAAGAAACACAAAAAAAAATGCCAACATTTGTTAGCAAATGTAGCTATTAAGTTTTTGTAAAGTGACCCAGTAAACTGATAGAGTCCACAGTCAGAGGTGTTATCAAAGCTGGGAGGAACTAACAGTATATTGCTCTGCTGTGTGACCTCTAAGGTTAGTGATTTTCTCAGGTAATGAAGAGCAAGTGAAACTAGAAGGATTTTAAAAGGGTTTTCTTTGTTTACATTTCCTTACTTGTGTTATTTATGTAGCTATCTTAGGCCCAAGTTGTTCTATCGTGTTTAATCTGAAGCAGCTCCTCTAATGCAAACATTTTAGTTGGTGGCCTAATGTGGTGTTTTGTGGGTAGCAGGGCAAGGAGCTGGAGTTTATATGTCCCTGGTCTCCCTGTGGTGGTTCCTACTATGTTATACCATTTTAATGGAGGCTGGGTTACCTATACAGACAGTAACACATATTCAAGGCCGTGTGGAATCCCTACTTCAAAAGAAGTTTAGTACTGGCCAGGTGTCAGAGTTACATCAAACAAATTCTCTTCTGGTACCAACACCCAGTGTTTTCATTTGTCTTTTTTCTTGGCAGCCATGCTTGTGTTCTCCAAAGCAGTGTAGTATTGAACTATAACTGTTTGAAAGATATTTCTTTCTTTTGTAAGATGAAGTAAATGTCATTAAAAAGTAGAAGCTTGAATTTTTATTTATAGAAAAGTGTATATAAGACAGTTAAGGCACAGTATTGATTGCTTAAAGCTACCTGTGTCTACCTACATAACATAGGTAGATATAAGACTCCAGCTAAAAGGAAGTCAATTTAACTCTATCACATGTGAAAATAATCATAGTCGGGTTAATACAGCAGTGTCAGCCTTACACAAAAGGAATATTAAATTTCCTTGAAATTTACATTTAAAAGTATTTGTAGTCCATTGTGTTGATCCACCTGTGTCTCATTTAACTTGAAACTCTGCCTTCATATTCCTAGAAGAGCATGATGAATGATGTATTGATATCAAATTCAAATCATAAATGTTGTTTGAGGAAGGCTATTTGTTGCACTTGAGGACTCAATACTCTCATATATTCTCTGTTTATGTTACATCCTGTACATGAAGTACCAGCTCCTTTCTTTTATCCCCATACGTACACATAGAATATACTCTCAGTTAACTCATTCATAATGTCCTTATGATGACATCCCATCTTCTTTTTAAGCAGATCTTTAATATCAGGTGTAAATCACCTGCCTCCATTGCCAAGAGAGCAAGTGTTAATATTTACACTTATTGACTGCCTTGTATTTACCTGTTCTGAACTACCTGTCCAAGCTTTCTTATAACAAGTCTCCTTATCTGTTTATTTTTAATGGTTCAGTTTAGTTCTTTTTAATTTTTTTCTTTATTATTATTATTATTATTTATTACAATTTCTTCACTTTGTAGTACCCTTCCTCATCTCCTCCTGATCTTAGCCCCCACCCCATGTCCTTCCCTTAGTCCATTAATAGGGGAGGTCCTCCTCCCCTACTATCTGACCCTAGCCTATCAGGTCTCATCAGGGCTGTCTGGATCCTTTTTCACCTTGGCCTGGTAAGGCCACCTCACCAGGGGGGACAGTGATCAAAGAGCCAGCCACTGAATCCATGTTAGCCACAGCCCCTGCTCCCCTTTCTAGGGAACCCACATGGAGACTGAGCTGCCCATGGGCTACATCTGAGCAGGGGTCTAGGTCCTCTCCATGCATGGTCCTTGGTTGATTAATCAGTCTCTGCAGGACCCCCTGAGCCCAGATATTTTGGCTCTGTTGGTCTTCTTGTAGAGCTCCTGTCCCCTCCAGGTCTTTCTATATTATCCTTCTTCCATAAGATTCTCTGCACTCTGCCCAAAGTTTGGCTATGTGTCTCACCATCTGCTTCGATACCCTGATGGGCACTCTAGAAACAACCCAGATATCCTTCAACTGAAGAGTGGATATAGAAGTTGTGGTACATTTACACAATGCAATACTACTTAGCAATTAAAAACAAGGAAATCATGAAATTTGCAAGCAAATGGATGGAACTAGAAAAGATCATCCTCTGTGAGGTATCCCAGAAGCAAAAAAACCACATATGGTATTTACTCACTTATAAGTGGAGATTAGCTATGTAATGTAGGATAAACATATTAAAATCTATAGTCCTAAAGAAGCTAACTAACAAGTAGGACCCTAGGGAACATGCTTAATCCTCATTCAAAAGGGAAAACAGGATAGACATTGGAAATAGGAGAAGATGGGGAACAGGACAGGAGCCTACCACAGGGACCTTTGAAATACTCCTGTCTTGTGCTTAAGTTAATTTTCCACAGTGGCATATTTATTAGAATATAATACTGGAGATACAAATTATTTTTAATTAATATTCAATCCAATGATCTGGCTGCTTATCTAAAGAAGGTATTCTTATTCAGTGCATATATCTACAGATTTTTTTAAAAAAATTAAAGTGTATTTTGAGTTCACTAGGGCTATAGGACAGAAAAAAAGGCAAAGAAAGGAAAGCTTTGAAAAATGGAGGCAAAGAAAAGCCACAATGCTTAAATATGTCAGGGTTTTCAAAACACACTGGGATATAAGTTATGTATCGCATTCCCTTTATTCAATGTTCATACAAAAGAGGGCTTCTGTGATTGACCTATACCCCAATGGATTATTGTCTTTTTCTATGATTCCCTTGTGGATTGAAAACAGTAGAGTGAATATTTCTAGCATGTAAATGTGGACTTATGTAAAAAATTGTTATGATTTTTAATGGGTCATTCATTTTGCTAAATTTCAGTTTTCTCATCTGTGAAGTACAGATTAACATATATGTTCAAATAGCAATTGAATCATCTGATATCGATAATATGTGAGAACATGTTATAAATACAAAGAGATTTAGACATATGTTATATCATTACATTATTCTTTTGTCTCTCTAACATTAATCCTACATTATTTTAGAGGACTAGTCTATCTTGATCAAAGCCAACTATTGATGTAACTAATAAATGACCCTATATGGAAATAAAGGATTTGTAATGGGCTTATTGTTTTGTTTTTCTTATTTCTTTCTTTCATGTCTGTTCTGTTTCTTCCTCATTAAAACAGTTTTGGTATGAACCATGATGGAATTGGAAATTCTTGTGGGACGAAAGGTCATGAAGCAGCAAAACTTATGGCAGCTCATATTACTGCAAATACCAATCCCTTTTCCTGGTCTGCCTGCAGCAGAGACTATATCACCAGCTTTCTAGAGTAAGTAATCTCTGGAGAGTGATGATAAATTGCTCTAGAAGTAATTCATTGCTGGAAGCCTAATGTGCAGTGCTTCAGATTTTGTATGAGTAGTTTTTATAGGGGCCATGTACTTTTCAGGCTGCTCCCACATGCTTTAATAAATCACTGTGGCACATTTTCCAGGTCTTATACAAAGAGTGAATAAACTAGAAGTGGAATGAGAATATAAGTTTGATTGATGTAATGAGTGATTAGAATTTTTCAGTAAATTGGAAGGCATTTTCAGAAAGAATTTACATATAATTTATATATAATTTACATATAATTTAATAGTGAATAAGCCGAACTTTAATTCAGTAATTCAATATCATGATGTTGGTTAAAAAGCTGAAATCTTTAGGACTGTCAAAGTATCTAATAGTAACAAATAAAAGCAACAACCAAATTAGACAGCCAGAAAGGGGGCATTTTGAGGAAGAATTTTGGCAGTCCATCTTTTCCAGAGTTGGGGAGATTCTTTAGGCTTCTTCAGTGTAAATTCAAAGAATCTGCTTCTAATACATGTTATAAATATAAGGAAACACAATATAACTATGTTTAGAAAAAGAGAATTATTTTTCTCATGTCACTCCTATATGCACTCATTGGATTTTAGGACCCAGTAGACTTGAATGTTGCTTTCCTTGTGACTGAGGAATATTAGTTTTTCTTTTTAATCTTAAGGGTTTTGATTTTTCAAATGAGTTTAAATCATAATGCTTATATTATTAGAAGCTTCGTATATAATAACGTTCAATGCTATAATATGTAAATAAATTGATATTCATTAGAATTATAGACATTACTATTCTAAGTAACATCAAGGTTGCAATATTTTATTGCTACACCATTACTTTAGCTGTTTTGTGATAGTTTTTCTCTTGAGGAGATGAAATTAAATGCAAAACAGGCAGCACAAAGGGCATTAGAGCAATGGACATTGTTTTTAGAAACTTATTATAATAGTTTTAAATTAGGACAGCTTATATAGGCTAAAATTATGCCTTAATTTTTTTTTGCTATTAATAGTCAGGTCATATAATCTGAAAACTTATAATTATGTAGAAAAGAAAGTGTGATTACCCAGCACAGATCTTGATTCAAAACATTATTTTATTTGCCTAGTGCCAGATTGGGTAAAGTGCTATAAAAAGACAATAAAGAAATTGTTTGATAGCTTTTCTAGTTTTAAAAAAATAATTTATTTAATTTTATGTGCATTCATGTGAATTAGTGTTACAGACAGTTGTGAGCTGCCATGTGGATGCTAGGAATTGAACCCAGGTCCTTTGGACGGGCAGGCAGTGCTCTTAACCACTGGGCCATCTCTCTAGCCCCTCTTTTCTAATTTTTAGTACAGAGCACTGACAATATCATTTTAAGGCCTTTTGCATGAATGTTTTTACATAAGTTGTAAACACTATTGAAGTTCTTCTCTTTATGGAAACCTGACCAGATCTAAAATTTCTCTCTTGCCTTGGCATTTGTTTTCAGATTAAAATCTTAATCTTTATCACTATAAGGACAAGTTCTGTAACTTGCTAAGCATTTGTATTTTCAATGGCAGTCCTTCTCTTGATTTTTAAAAGTACAGTTTCTTCCCTTCTGAATTCTGTTTGTATCCCTTTGGCGGTTATGCAGTTCATTAGCTACTAGCAGCTCTGTATAATAAATACAAGGAACACAGCCTAATATTCTTGTGCCTTTTACTTGTAATATATTTAGTGTGTTCTTTTATGTACTAAAATACATATAGAAGTGTAGATATATGGACTACTTTTGAACTTCTACTGGGTCTTGTGTAGTTAGGATACCATGAAGAGACTCTCTAGACTGCTAGTAAGATACAATGAAATGACAGCTGGTTTGGTGAGAGATGTAGAACTGTTAATAGTTGGATTTTGCAGTCCATTGAATTAAAGCAATTAATCCAAAGGCATTATTTAATCTTCATTGCTGTCCTGTATTTTGTTTGTATAAGCAAATGAGCACTGACAGGATTTTAATGGGCTTATTTATGCTCTTTTTAATAAAAAGGGTTCTTTTGTTTGTATCCTTATAGAAATGTCTGAAGTTAAAACCACCAAGAAGTGATTAAATGTTAAAATAAGGTAGAAAGGAAGGAAGGAGGAAAGAAAAGGTAGAGGAAGGGAGGGATGGGAGAAGGAAAGAAAGAAAGGAAGGAAGGAAGCAAAAGAAAGAAAGGAAAGAAAGGGTTGGGAGAAAACCAGCTCTTTTTCCTCTAATAATTAACTAAATCTTATTATAATTTGTGCAAGCAATAAAGGATCTTAAACACAAGCCTCATTAAAAAGATTGATTGACTGGAGCACAAAGATAAAAATAGTAATTTAAAGAAATTTTGTTCTATTTTCTCTGCAATGAGCTTAATTGCTTTACTGGCTATGAGTAATGTATCTTTATCTGTATCTATATTTAAATCCAGAGACATTTTGCATTTTTATCAATGATTATAATAAAAATCAATGATTTTATAGATGAATCAAGATGGTTCATAGCACTTTATTTTAGATTTTCTTTCCAAGAAAAACAAAACTCAAAAGAAGTCATTGCTAAGGAACTGCCACCCAATCAACAAGGTGTATACCTTCCTCTTCTTAGAGGCTGTATAGGACAAGGATGATGGGGACCTAACAATGAGTTTTCTGTGATTTATAGAGATCCATAATTCATTGTTTAACTGGAAAAACAAAAACAAAGACATGACCTTAAATGCCACTAGAATACAGTCTCTCATGTCATTCTGCAACACGAGGTGCTATTGATCAATCAGGAGATGGTGTTTACCAACTCCCAATATTTTTTTTCAGATTTCTTAAACTCGGTGATTCAATAAGTGGTTCATGAATCGCCCAGAAGCCGTCCTGATTAAATAATAAAGAACCCATTTCCGTTAAAATGGACGTGTTATGCCAGCTTCTGATGTTTTCCGAAGACGGCTTTGCAGGTAGTGTCTTTCCTATCTGCCTGCGGGACTCACTTATTTACTTATTTAGAAAATTAAAAAAAAATGAACCTATTATGAAGGTTTAACTCATTGACTATGGACTGGTTTACCAGGCTGTGAAAAGCAGATAGCTGTAACTTAGGCCAGGTTTCCCTTCATTCCCAACCACTTAGAAGTAGTTCAGAACAATTTCATATCCTTTCTAAAAGATATGGGAGTTTTGTGAGTCACCTTTTACCCTACTTAAAGCTGTAAAATTGCTTGACCTCCCAAGTGGCTATAGCACTATTGCTTCCATTTCAAGTTTTTACAGGATCTATTTCACAAAAGGGTGGGAGCTGATTGAATGCATTGAGTGGCATTGTTATGGCTGAAGAGGAACTAGGAAGAGGGGTGAGAGAGGTGATTATGATGGACAAGATGGCCAAAGCACTCACATTTGTTCTCCAGAAATCGCTTGTGGAGGTTAACATCACTTTATTAAATGGAAAACATCTTCTTAGGAGGCCCCATCCCCCCAAAATTGTAGTATCCAAGAAATAACCTGATGGTTTCTCCATCAGCATGTATGACACACTTTGAGACCCTTGCACTAACCGTGGGTATCTGCAACAAGTTGTAAATATATGTGGAGTGGGTATAGAATAAGCCATTAACAGCACAAGATTTATGTATTTGAAACCTCAGGTTAGTTCTATTCAAACATCCATGTTGTACAGTGAGTGATAGGAAAAAGAGGTTTGACTTTAGAGCATATACTTAAGTTTGCACTTACCTGATAATGTCATTACACTGTTTTGTTTAGTTGAAACATTGTTAGTTTCATAAAAAATTATAAGGCTACTTATGAGAAGACAGTAGATAAAAAACATTTGACTTGATGTAAATGATATTAACCTAGTCAATGCTTAATTTGTATGTATCAGCACACCTTTGTGGAAAAAAATCCAGTGGCATTAAATTATACTTCTGTTAGGCATTGTAAGGTATGTTATACTTAAGTAGATGTCCTTTCAGAATGTCCACTGTATAGACTAAATCTCTATTCTTTATACTACGTTCTAGTAAGAATAAACTTTAAATATCAATTAATAATACATCCTCATGTGTTCAAGAAACAAAGCCAGGAGGACATATTTTATAAAGTCCATAAATTTTAGTGAGAGACTGAAATTTGGTTCCTTTTCTTGCTTTCAGGGTTGATTTTGGGACTCTGTGAATAAAGGCTCACTAAATTAGAAGTTGGGTACATAAAATGACTTCCCCATCATTATGCAAAGAGATTTGGAAATAGAAATATACTTTGATTTACTACGAATTTTTCATAATCAATGAAGATGTATATTCTGAAACTGGTATATTTTGCCTTGTCTTGGAAGTTTAAATAAAAATACAGATTATGAATTTAATAATTTTCTATATTTCTAAGATACTAAGTAGGGTTGGGATTTTTGTTGATAAATATGAACTGTTAGAAAAATAATTACATATTTACTCCTACGCATATAGCATTACATTGGACAAATACATTTCAATACTGAGACTGAGTTATATCCTCTCATGGATGAAGACTAATCGTTCTGTATATTTAGTTTATTACTTGAGTAAAGTTTATATTTTCTGAATGGAAAATATTTATGTGACCCCCCCTTCAAGGCAAAAACCACTTATCTTAATAAGTGCTATTAATGAAAAATTCCAGAAATTTATATGGATTTATCACTACTTTTATTATTTTGATACTAGCATGGATTATACTAGGCTTAGCATAGCAAGACTTATTGGATCTCAGTTAACTAGACTGTAGGTTAAACCTGAATTTCCATAGCTTCTGTTTTGTTATAAGAATATTATAAAGTGTAAGACTATGTAATTTTTTTATAAAAAGAAATTAGAAATATCAGATATAGTGATATATTAACTGATAAGTTATGTGGCCCAGTCTTAAATGGAGTATCAAAGAACAATAGAAAGACTATAAAAGAAGATGTCTTTCACAGCAAAAATACTGAGCAAAGAATAAAATCTCCAAGGAAAAGCTGTAGAATGGCTCCTTTTAAATAGGAGTCCCCAAATAGGCAGACGAATAACAAAGAAGTGCAGTTATTGAAAGGAGTACAGTGCATTGGGCTTGGTGGCACACTCCTAGAAACTCAGACTCCGATGGCTGAGACAGGACATCAAGGCTACACTAGTGTACGAACAGGATAAATGTGAAAAATTATTGTTGTAAATTATATTTGGGGGAGATAGGAGATCAGTAAGAGGGGACAGGACGATAGACTATAATAAGGAAAGTGAGTAGGAGCAAAATGTGATGATGTATGAAGACACTGCAAGTAACTTTAATTTGTGTAATAACTTAAGAATAATAGATTCTCAACCTGGTGATTGCAACCCCCTTGGCTGGGGGGGGAGGGTATTATGTAACACTTTCACAGGCGTCGCATATCAGATATTTATGTTACAATTCATAACAGTAGCAAAATTACCATTATAAAGTAGCAGTGCAATAATTTATCATTGGGGAGCACCACAATATGCAGAACTGTAAAGGGCTGCAGCATTGTGCTGGTTGGTGGGAAATGTGTCCATTGTACAAGCATGAGGACCTACACTTGGGTTCTGGAACCCATGCGAAGGTCAGGTACAGTGGAGTTTATCTGTAAGCAAAGAGTATGTATGTGGAGGGATCAAGCCTAGCTGAATTCTAGGGTTTGCTGGCTAGCCAGTCTAGCAAAAACAGCCAGCGCAGGTTCAGCAAGAGACTGTCTCAACAATAAGATGGAGATAATTGAGGAAGACATCTGATACTAACTTCTGGCCTCCACACATCTGCACACATGCATATACCATGGTGTGGGGAGAGGAGAAGCTACTGACGTAAAATCAGACACCAGACATTACCTCAGGAACATTTAAGAATCAGAAGAGGAGTTACTCATAGGAAAAATGTATTAGAATTCAGTGCTCAGAAATTCTTTGGTTAAACACATGTAGGCACACCCCTGTACACACACACACACACACACACACATTTGTGGTGGACAAATTTTACTAACATAATAAAACCAAACATTTGTAGTTCTTAGCCTTTTTAAGAATTAAAATACGAAAATTGTCCCATTCCTCAAATACGCTCACCAGAGTTTTGCTGTGTTCCCACATATGGCTGTTAGGAGGACAGTGCTCTCTAAATGCACAGTGAGAGTGTAGGATGGACAAATAGTCTTATCAATTGCACAGATACATGCTTTACTTGAGGTGATGTGACTGATAGGCCTTGCTGCTGTGTACAGCTAGAGCTAGCACATTTCAAAAGACCTTTGTTGGTATGGTGTTTCTAAATACAGGTTTGTTTTTAAAATGTACATTTGGCTTTCTTTTATGTTTTATTTCATTAACTGTTTTAATATTCTGTAAAATATACTGGATGAGAAGAACTGGTCTTGTCTAGCTATTTAATTAAGTATTTATTAATACAAAAGAAATAGGTGCTTCCAGAGAAATGAAATAAGAATAATGAGCTTTGGAGACCAACTTTCTCAAGAGTTCTAGCCGTAGGTCCCAATCATGCCTGGCACTGTTGGCTCTGAAGACACTTGCTGTGCTCATCTGATCTAATTTTTAAAAAAAGATTATGAACCATTTGCTAGAAGATTATTGTACCTCAAAACAAGAACATTAAGAGAAATAAGTATTTTTGCTTCTTCCTAATATAAGCCAATTTTACCATTAGGAAAGTGTTACTTCCTCTATGCTCTATCTTTAAGTTGTCCTCTGAGTTTCATACAGTTCTACCTCTGAATTTTTGAATTTAAATTTGTGTATTTCTGAAAGTCACTGTATATAATCTTTGTAATGGGTTCTGTAGGGGTGCCACTTAGCTAATTATTTCTTGTATTTTTTGTATGCTACTGATAAATATTTATAACTTACAAGATCTTTTATGTAAATGATTCCATATATTTTTTCTGTTGATTTACAGTAGCATTTACTTATTTTATAACATAATTCTTTTCATATTAGAGTTTTATTTTAAATGAAGATGGAACTTATATTTTGGAAAAAAATAAAATTAATCCTCAAATTCAGTCATCCCACAAATATTCTATATTATCAAAATAGTCATTATTTTACTATCATATTACTAAATATGACCCTCTTGTCATCAACTTTAATATATATTTGAAATTACTTCTAGGATCTTACTTGACTGAAGTTCATACATCATAATATCAAAAGTGCTATTTTAATTCATCCAGTTTAACAATAGATGCGCTTACTGAGGTACCTGAAAGTACCTAAACATAAAGGGAAACAAGTGTTGGGCAGGGCATGCCTTGAGGAGTAACGATTAAAATGGCAAAGCACTTCTGCGTCACTGTAGTATTACTGTTCCATTATTGTTTTCTTTGAAAATTAATGAGGAGGAACATAAAGCAGAGAAGACAGTCTTGTATCCCTTTGGTCTGGGTCACCTTAAGAAAAGTGCATTCCAGGTTTTAAACATACCAATGTGCTACTGTGCAAATATACGTTTTATGTAACAAGTCAACGTTTGTGTTTTAAGAAAACAAAAGTCTCTCAGGTGAATTTGAAACTCAGTGTTTTATTATTCTTCCCTGTTTGTAAATGAAAATTTGTGCTGTCCTAAATAACAGTTGAGGAACTTCAACTTGTGAAGTTATTTTCCTTTGGCAAAGTGAATGGAAAAGATTTGGGGAAAAAAAACAAAAGTGCTGGCACAATGGACAGGAATGTTGGAAAAAATTTTTAAGTGTTGGCATAGGAATTCTTTAAAAATTCTAACTCACATGTGAAATGAAAGTAAAAAAGCATCTGTCCTATTTTATGCACACTGAATAAATAAAAATGAACAATTATATTTAGCAAAGACGAAAGCTTTTTAAACTAAGGTATTCTGTCTGGCTTTTGGCAACCTTTATGTTATTTGTTCCACTGAATTAAAACATTATGTTTTAGTGAAGGCGTACTTTGAAAAGCAGAAATTATGTAGAAAGGAGAACATTCCCTTTTTCTAGTTCTGATGACCCTAGATGAAATATGAAATCTCTGAAAGACTAAACATTTCTAGTGTATGTGAGTGAGAACTTTGGACCTTAGCCTCACCTGTCATTCAGCCCATTAACTAGTGACATGTCTTACCATAGGACCTTGTGTTCTGTCTATGGGTGAAGTATATAAATTAAATCTTTAAGAGTACAACTATAATTATTTTTGTTTAATTTTCCACAATTCATGTTTTTAATTCTACTACCAGATGTGGTTATATTTTCAATGAAAACAAACAAAAAACTTAGAGCAATATGAAATTCTGTTTTGATTCTGTCTGAACTAGTTTAAATCAGTGTTTTAAAGGCCAACATGACATTTTCAGATTGTTGTTTGAGATGCTTCCATTGTGTTTTCGGGTGGAGAAAAAGAATTTGGAGCTCTCATTCAGGTGTCTATTTTGCTATATGATTGTTAGTAGAATGCGTTGTTTTCATTTATCAAGTTATTTTTAAAAAGATCTAAACACATGGTTTCATGATTGTGAATGAAATAGTCTATAGAGAACCTAATTCCTTTTGATCCTTTATGTTGAACAGTTCAGGCCGTGGTACTTGCCTTGATAATGAGCCTCCCAAGCGTGACTTTCTTTATCCAGCTGTGGCCCCAGGTCAGGTGTATGATGCTGATGAGCAATGTCGTTTCCAGTATGGAGCAACATCTCGCCAATGCAAATACGGGGTAAGAGGTCTTAATCCTTATGTTCAGCCATTTATAAATGTTCTCTTATGATACATGTCCAGGTTGGAATAATGATGAATTTAGTTTGCCTTTAAAGTGTCATTAATTTACATAATGTTTTAATACTGATTTTTCTGATATCATATGCATAATATCTATTTTAAATATTTGAATAATATTTTTGTTGAGGAAGCAAATATAATTTTATCATGCATTTAATTTTTTTAAGACTGAGCTCGCCCAGGCACGGTGGCACACCCTGTAATCCCAGCACTTTGGGAGTCAGAGGCAGGAATTCTCTGAGTTCTAGGCCAGCCTGGTCTAGAGAGCAAGTTTCAAAAATCAAAGATTGAGCTCATGATGTGTTTTTAAAAATATTTTAGTTTTAAGAGACCTCTCTACTGCCTTTTCTTGGCACTTATAACTGTGCTAAAGGGCATTTTTCACTGGCTTCTTGCCTTTACTTTAATTCATTCTAGCTAGAACTGAGTCATCCCAAGTTTCTTCACCCACTGCACACTTTCCAACACAACAACCAAGAAGGAACAAGGTGACATTAGCCCAAATAACAAGAAAAAAAGGAAATAGCCATGAGAAAAAATTGTAGGTGTCATGATTTTCTTTTCATGTTTGCTTTAAAAAGTCACAGTACCATATTAGAAATTATTAAGAAGTTCTTTTTAAAACTCATAAATATTTTGGTATTTAATACAGGAATGTGTGTAATGAAAAAAATAGGATTCTAAAATGTCAATCTGTGTGCCAAAAAAATTTAGGCTTAAAAAACGAATCTGAAGGCTTGGTTCTTATTATGGTACGCACAGATAATCTGAGTTCCTAAAAAAGGATAACAGTACAAGGAATTAATTTTACCACAGGTATTATTAGACTATATACTCACTGTACTTTACCTGTTACTTCTCATGGGCATGGAACAATAGGAGACAGTTAAAACATTTTTTTCTGGATGACAAATGTACTGTTATTCTTGGTAGACCTTGACAGCACTTTCAAGGTTGTGTGTGATTATTTTGGTATGGTAAGCCTTATGTAAAACTTTGATTTTTCCTATTTCTTTGTTAAATCTTAGTTTTGAAAGGGTCTAGTTTCTGTTATTCTTAAGTTGGTTTTTTTTTTTACCTAAGAGAAAATCACTCAAGCATTAATCAGTCATTACTCAGTGATCCAATGAGGTTAGTGATGCTTTGCAACACCACTCCTAGTGTGTCTCATTTTTCTGTTAGCTAGTGACATAGTCTACATTTTACTTTTAATTTTGAAACCATGTTTGAACTCCATCCATAAGCTTCTATGGCAGATAGTTTATACTACTATTACTACTACTTATGGAATTTGTTGATACTACTACTACTACATTTATGTGATTTGTGGATCTTTTTGATGAACAAATTAATTTAAAAATTGATTTGGCTTTCCTCTCTTAATCTGGAAATCTCACTCATACCAGGCTGATAGAAATAAGATTTTCTTATTTAAAATACTAATTTTAAAACTGTATTTTCTGCTTTTTTCATTCTGTGTTATATTTATGTACACTTCTGTAACCAAAATAAAATAAAATCAGAATGCTTAGTGAAGACATTAGCATTTATAAACATAGTTTCCTATATTTTGTCATATACCCTTTTTACTTCATTTTGCAGCAAAATGCTGGTTTCAGTAATTCATATACTATATGTATTTCTTATATTCTTTTTATATTCTATTATAAATTTCCAGTTAGGATTCTTCATCTCATTATTTAAAATTTCTCCTACCTCTTGAACTTGTATCTAAAAATTTATGTTCATATAATTATTATGACAATTTACACTGATGTTTTTATTTATAAAGATTTTTAAATTAAATTTTTATTTTTTTACATTAATTACATTTTATTCACTTCATATCCCAGCCGTAAGCTCCTTTTTCATTCCCTCCCAATCCTACCCTCTCTCCCTCTTCTCCTCCCTGTCCCTCCCCAAGTCCTCTGATAGGGAGGTCCTCCTCCCCTACCATCTGCCCCTAACTTATCAGGTCTCATCAGGAATGGCTGCATTGTCTTCCTCTGTGGCCTGGTAAGGCTGCACCCACTCAATTCTTAATACTACTCTGGAAATCACTTGACTCTTTGAAGATAGGAGTCCAGTCTTGTAAGCAACTGTGCTCCATGAGATTGCTGAAGGTTAGCTAGTGTAGCATGCTAAGGTGAGCACTAAACACAATGATGTATGACCAGGAAAACAGTTGTCTTGAAATGCTTCCTATTTTGATTCAGGGATGATTTTAAACAATTATAGAATGAATCATAACGGCTACAGTGATAGCTTTCTTCATCTCTTTCCCTCTGGTCATTATGTAGTCATTAAGAACTTTCCAATGGCCAGCTCCATAGTTTGTTATTGAATTCTGAGTTTATGCATTCAGTTATATACATGCTAATCACAGTTGGGTATTTTATTTGCTGCATGGTTTTTCACCATTATCTTTACATATTTTCTATTTTTTTCAAATTATCCATCAATTCTAGCAGGATAGAAAATATAATGGTTATAAATACAAAGAACAGAATAGCATAGTATAATATATAGATTGATATAGTTGCATAATAGTAATCTATAAGTGATGTGTAATGATATATAACTGATATAGAGTACTATTTTCTGAGGTACTTCAAGCTGCACTGTTAAAATTTATAATGACTGTAATGTTTTATAAATGGGAAAACTAAGAGTACAGTATGTGATTTGTACATTCCAAGATTAAAAACATGTTAAGATTTGAGTCTGTCATCTGAGTTGCTTCTAGGTATAGCAATTTTATTAATAAAATAAAGCTTGTAGATGTGTTATGTTTTAGAGAAAACTTGTTTAGTTTCCATCAGGTAATGTCTTATTTCTGATGAGTAAAATTCCCAAAACTCTCCATCTTATCCCTGTCATTTGGAAGAGAAGTAATCCCTAAAATTACTGTTTGGGGGCATACATTCTCAGATGTCTGAAATACCAAATTGTGAAGAGTTAGAATGATGAAGGATATTGCAGCCAGCCCTGAAGAGACACGATAAGCTAGGGTGGAAGGGGTGGGGGAGGTCCTCCCCTATCAGTGGACTTGGAGGGGGGCAGGGAGGAGATGAGGGAGGGATGGGGAGAGTGGGAGGGAATGAGGAAGGGGGCTATGGCTTGGATACAAAGTATATAACCTGTGATTAATATAAAAACAAATAAATTACTTAAAGAAAAAAAAGGAATGATGACATTTCTTTCCACCACCACCACCATCATCATTAATAGCATCTCATGTAGCTCAGGCTGGCCTTAAGCTTGCTACATAGTTGTGGATAACCTTGAACTCCTGCTGAGCCTTCTACCTGTTCCTGTCAATTACTGAATTTACAGGCATGTGCCATTATACCCCACACCTATGGAAACTTGATTTTTGACAAAGAAGCCAAAACCATTCAATGGAAAAAAGACAACATCTTCAACAAATGGTGCTGGTCCAACTGGATATCTGTATGCAGAAAAATGAAAATAGATCCATATTTATCACCTTGCACAAAGCTAAAGTCCAAGTGGATCAAAGACCTCAACATAAAACCAGACACACTAAACC
>CM053750.1:9572378-9599120 GCA_028658305.1 Pachyuromys duprasi
TGGGGTATGGAGCTAAAAAGAGAACTCACTGTAGAGGATTATAGAATGGCAGAAAAACACTTAAAGAAATGCTGAACGTCCTTAGCCATCAGGGAGATGCAAATCAAAACGACTCTGAGATTTCACCTTACACCCACCAGAATGGCTAAGATCAAAAACTCTAGTGACAACGCCTGCTGGAGAGGTTGTGGAGAAAGAGGAACCCTCCTCCATTGCTGGTGGGAATGCAAACTTGTACAACCACTCTGGAAATCAATTTGGCGCTTTCTTAGACAATTAGGAATAGTGATTCCTCAAGACCCAGCTATACCACTCTTAGGCATATATCCAAAAAATGCTCAAGTACACAACAAGGACAATTGCTCAACTATGTTCGTGGCTGCTTTATTTGTAATAGCCAGAACCTGGAAACAACCCAGATGTCCCTCAGTTGAGGAATGGATACAGATTAAACACCAACAAACCACATACTCTAATTAAAAAATGGAGTACAGAGCTAAACAGAGATATATGGAATGGCAGAGAAACACTTAAAGAAATGTTCAACTTCCTTAGTCATTTGGGAAATGCAAATCAAAATGACCCTGAGATTTCACCTCACACCCATCAGAATGGCTAAGATCAAAAACTCAAGTGACAACACATGCTGGAGAGAATGTGGAGAGAGGGGAACCCTCCTCCATTGCTGGTGGGAATGTAAAGTTGTACAACCACTCTGGAAATCAATCTTGCTCTTTCTCAGGAAATTAGGAATAGTGCTTCCTCCAGATCCAGTTATACCATTCCAAGGCATAGATCCAAAAGATGCCCCACCATTCAGTTAGGACATTTGTTCAACTATGTTCATAGCAGTTTTATTTGTAATAGCCAGAATCTGGAAACAACCTAGATGTCCCTCAACAGAGGAACAGATACAGAATGTGTGGTAAATTAGTAATTATGTAACTAGAATTTCTAAATCATATTTGTTTGTTTTGTTCTCTTTCAAAAATCTCTTTCCTTTAAATTATCTACTTAATGGAATTAAGCTTTTTAATGACTAAGTGAAAATGCCTTAACCTTTTTTGTTGTTGTTGTTTAGATCCCTAGACCTAGACTAGACCATAGAGTTAGCATATGTAGGTTTTCAATTTCCTTTTGATGATGCTCCTTACTGACATTCTCAGGGCTTTGCTCTCTTCATTGGCCATCTTTATTGCAAACAGATGATGAGAATGCTACTGATAGGATAATGAGGGTGCTGAGACTGTTGTACAATTACTACTAAGGACCTAACATGGCATAAACTAAAGCTTCAGGTTTCCCTCAAATTGGAAAATTATTCATTATCTCTGATTATGATTTCAAGGTAGCAGGCAAGTTTTCTCATAATTAGAGAACGATCATGAGATATATAAAACCTAAAAGATAATGTGAAAATTTTATAGAAAGAGCTTCCTGTATTGGTCATAGTAAATTTCTTGCTAGCTTCATTTCTGGAATCTACATTATATTGAGGTAATGAGCACAGGTGAAGAAACAGTGAAAAATATACCTTTTATATTACTTTTTAAAGATAAGCTTATTGAGTTCACTGCAAGAGGGCTATGGAATGGGCAGTAACCAGATTACTACCCTCCTTATGTTAATTTTTAAAATACAGGTTGATAAGTGGCTTCAAGTCTCAGTTTTAATTAAAGTGATCTCTATTGCATGCAAATGTCCCTACAGATCTACATCTCTAAGAAGGAAGTGGAACAAGCTGTTTTGTTTATCTGCAAAGGACTAGCAGATTGGGATGTTGGAGGGAAATGCCAGCAGGGATTTAGTTGAGCAAATGTTTTTGTGGATGAAAAATAACTTGCTTGAGAAATTGGAGCACTAGCTTGTACCTCACAAGAAATCTTTTATCAACTGCCTAATAGAGAGCAAATGAATTAACTTGAAAGCTGATTGAAAAACTCAGAGTATGTGACAGAAACAAATATGTTTGACTATACTTCTGTAACTCAGAAGCTATAGCATGATAGAAGATAAAAATATAATAGTGATGATAGCATGAATAGGAGTAATAAACAACACAGGGAAATTGTCCAACATCAAGCCAACCCTCCTTGCCTCAAGAAAAAAAAAAGAAAACTACAGAAAGGGATGAGACATACAGTTAAAAAGGAAATATATAATTTATGCCGAATAGGTGTAGTGAGGAGTAATATAGAGGTTTGTTAAAGGAGCCAACAGCCAAAGAACGAAAAGTAGAAATTCTCAGAGCATTAATCGGGAGTAGATTATAAAACCAAAACAACAACAGGTACACCAGAAGAAAAGCACTAAAATGAATCTTCAACATTTTGAAAGCAAATAAAATAACTTTCAAAATATAGCATTAGATTAACAAGTTATCACAATATCTTCAAACACTGGGGTATGATTAATGTCAACTTAGAAGTGTATATTCAATTAAAATATTTAAAATGAGGATAAATTAAGCATGTTAATTCTAACATTGCTTGGTTAATTACTAAAGGATCTATGTCAAAAAGAAATTGGATTCATGACACTCGCAAGCATACAAGTACATCTAAATAAACATTAACTATCATATTATGAACTGTCGGTGTTGGACAAAATTTTAGGTTTTTGTAGGCAAGAATTTTTTTTCTCTCTCAAAATTAAGAGAATAAGACAGGGTTGTCAACTTTTAATTTTTTTCAGAGGACTGGTTTGTAAGTCAGACTTTAAGCACATTGATTTTGCCTTCTGCCTTGTAGTCTCTAGTTAACATCAACAAAGTAAAAAGACTTAAATTTAAAAAATAATGATGGTCCATTAAAATTAAAAAAAATAGAGTCAGAGTTAGAGAGATGCCTCAGTGGTTAAGGGAAGTGGCTGCCCTTGCATCCCCAGCATCTTCGCAGAGGCTCACAACTGTCTTTAACTCTAGTTTCTAGGGATCTGATGCCTTTTTCTGGCCTTTAAGGGCACTAAGCATGCAAGTGGTACACATATACACATGTAGGAAAGAAAGTATCATGATATGCTGATTGTATTGATACTGTTCCTCTAGTTTTATCAGAAAAATTAAAAGCATCAGTTTCCCTGTGTTGGAGGTTGGTCTAATGCTAATTACTAGCCCTGCAGATCTGGTTACTGCCTGACAAATACACCCATCCTTGTTTGTGTACACCTGCCTAAGACATGAACAGCCTATACCTGGGCAGAGCAGAACGAAGTAGGTATGGCTAGGGTTCCTGGGCTTTTGAGGAGAATCATGGGAAACAGACAGACTGGACAAGAGGAAGAAGGAAGACACCACCATGGGTTAGTGTGGAGAAAAAAAAAGCCACTTAGGACTGGAGAAAGGACTCCAATGATGTCGTGGAAAGGCCCAGATAAAGAACAAAAGCAAGTACCATGGGATTATAGATGACAGGCACTTCAATTTAGGAGGATTAAGGTGGATGGCATTGGAAGGGGACTGGGAGATGGATATGAGGATATTGAGACAGTGTAAATGAAATATCTGCTCAGCCCAAGGTAAATAAGGCAATTATAAATCTAACAGGTATCTGTTTCTTATTATTTGTGATAGCGGGTTAAATAATATTGCTGTGATAATCTTAGGGCTAATAATAAACAATAGATAGCCCAACACCTTTTTGTTATTAACAATACCCCGGGCTTTGTGATTCTATGTGAAAGCATTTGTTCATTATGCTAATATTATGTCTCATGTGGTAAATTCTCCATAAAAAATGTTTGCAAGTGAAAAGGGAATATTGCTGTCACTAATTTTTTTATTACTAGGTGATTTTTTTTCTGATTGTAGTTGACCCCATGAAATTAAGATCCATCTCAAATTTCACTCTTGTGCGCTATTACTTAACATGAATGTCTCTTAGAGGAGCTGTTGATAACTTCTTTCCCATTCCTTAAACTTGAGGACCAACAGACACCAGACTTTCTTGAATTTTCCCAAAGTGCAATTTAAGGTGCTATAGGAAATCCTAGCACAGAGGCAATGATTTACTCACCCAAAGAAGTTATGAAATTAGTTGTAATAAACTTGAACTTCTGTCAGCAATGATGAACACATGTGAGAAAAGTGTTGCTCCCAAGCTAAGCTTAGGGAAAACCATTATTCCTGCCTACTAACTGCATCTATCGCTATGTATTTTACATAGGAAAAGTAATTTGACAAGTATGGTCTTTGTTATATAGAACTTTCTCAAGAGATACAAAACTTTCAGCCTGCAGTTAACTTCATTAAAGGGTGAAACTTCATTAAAGTGGTTATTCAGCAGTTAATATTCATGTGTAAAGGAAACTGGTCTATCTTAAATATGTTTCCCATATTCTAGAACTTTTTAACTTGGTATGAAATGAACTTCTGTTGTATTTTGACCTATCTTCCTACATTCAATATTATGTTCTTTCTTACTCAAGATGAAATGCCAATTTTGAATTGTGTTGGAAAAGCATTCAGAGATCTCTGTGACTACTCTATAGTTTCCAGCGTGCATCTGCAGCCCTTTATGTAGTAATGTGGGATTAGCTAAGTCCCTAGCAAAATGCCAATCTTTAGGAAGCAACTACAGTAACAAGCTCCTGATTGATGCAGAAATTTGTCTTTCAAACATTCAAGAAAGCTGTATTGTCATTCTTGACATGGCAGCTATGAAGAAAAGTACCTTAATCATCTGCCACTTTGGGTAGACAGTTTCAAAAGGTGCTTTTAGAAAATAACATTTCTATAACACAACTAAATTGTATGTTTTACCAATGGATGCTTTGAGTATTATCTGGAAATAGATAGTATCATCTACTATCTTCAATAGTAGAATTCTCATTGTATAGTTATGTATAAAGTACATTTTAGCCTTCTTTTACATTTGTCTAAAGTAAGATTTAGATCTAACAAAGAGTAAAATATTAGTCTAGTACAGAGATAAATTTACACATTAACTTTTGTCACATTTTAAACATATTTTTCTATTAAATGTGTCTCTGTGAACTTGTCTGAATCTTGCTTATCTATCTATCTATCTATCTATCTATCTATCTATCTATCTATCTATCTATCTATTTATTACAACTTGTTCACTTTGTACCCTGGCTGTAGCCCTTTCCTCGTCTTCTACCAGTCCTACCCATTCTTCTTTTTCTTCCCCTATGCCCTTTCCCTAGCCCACTGATAGGGGAGATCCTCCTCCTCTTCTACTTGATCCTAGCCTATCAGGCCTCATCAGGGCTTTTTTACATATAAGTCAGTATTTTAAAACCTTTACTGGCAGTACTATTACTTTGAAAATATTAAACTAAAAGAATGTACTGAAAAATACATTGTAAGAACAAGGAAGTATTTTTTACTGAGTTTCGTTATAAAATGAGCATTTTAGGTTGATATTATGAACCCCAGGATTCTCTTCTAATGTTTTTGTTTAGCGCACTAGTTTCTCAGTAGAGTTTACAACTTTTAAGTATATTTAATTTTTAAATTCAGTTTTTATTTTATGTGTATAAGTGTTTTGACTGCATGTATGTCTATGCACCATGTGCATGCCTGGTGCCCAGGAAGGCCATCGGGCATTGGATTCCTCAGAACTGGAGTTACAGATGGATCTGATCTACCATGTAGGTGCTGGGAACCAAACTCAAGTCTTTTCCAAGAGCAGCCTGTGCTGTTAATTACTGAGCCATCTCTCTAGCCCCCAATTTTTCAGTACTTTCAAGCCTAATGTAGATTGTAAGTTCTCTCCTGACTGGTAAAGGACATCCTTAATGGGAATCCAAAGAGAGCTCCTGCAACGTGCTAAAGTGTCCTGTGGGCATCTCCACTGGTAGAATCATCAGTTTCCATATTTTACTGCTTTACTTCTCAACTCTGTCTATGTCTCATGATTTCTTTTTCTGTCTGGAGAGTTAACACATCACTTGACACATAAAAGTAAAAGGATTAAATGCTATATATTAAATTAGCTCTGCATTTTATTGCATATTATTGTAAAATATATTGTTGCAAATATGTTTTGATTCATAGTTCTAATTCAAATCAATGATGGTGGTAAAAACAGAAAATTCTGAGTACTTTTCTAAAGTTAGTTTTTAAAATAATATAACAACTTAGAGATATACAATATTTATACATAGGACGTGATAATTTAATATTTTATATTTTTAGTATTTGAGAAGGCTTGTAATTCTATTCTAAGTCAGAAAACTGAAAACTAATAAGGAAGGAGATAAGATAGGGTGTACACATCTGAAAGTGTCATGAATAGCCATGTTTTATGAAAGCTTACCTGTCATTGTGATAAACTATTTGATAAACTGAAAATAACATTTCTAGATAATTCTTAGACATACAAAATTTAGAAATGACTCCAAATGTACTTCATTTTTCTTTAAATTTACATGTTAAATTTCTACCCTGTCTACAGTGTATATGTCTGTCTCTGTTTCTCTCTTCCCTCCCCAGAATACTATCAGTTTTTAAAAACTATTTTTATTTGAATGTTGTCTAAGGAATCATTTGCCTGATGATGCTTTATTAGTAATTGCTAAGTTTGTGCTATTTTATACTTCTAAGCATAAAAAAACATATTTCTTTTAGACATAATTTTTCTTATTCTTCCATATTAATGAAAGGTCTTTATATTTATTAAATAATAAGTCACACTTTATCTTCTGAAACAAGAATTAAACCAAGCTTAAATGATCCTGCTAAATGAGTTAACTAGCCTCTGAAAGAACTTCATCTTATATTCTCTTCCAATAACAGCAAGTGATAATGAATGACTATGCCTGTGCTGTATATAAGAAATATGCATGAGTTTGCCCTCTATTTCTGATCAACGTGCTTCTGCCTTCTTTCCCAGGAAGTGTGTAGAGAGCTCTGGTGCCTCAGCAAAAGCAACCGCTGTGTCACCAACAGTATTCCAGCCGCTGAGGGGACACTGTGTCAGACTGGGAATATTGAGAAAGGGGTAAGTTCAAGTGATGTGTTAGCTGTTTGACACATAGCTTAAACCTATCAATTTTTTGCTGCTGCTGCCCACATACTGAAAATTAATATTAATTAAAAGAAGCACACAGAACACCAAATAGCTAAGACTAGAAATATCAATAATAATGATGATAATGAGGATGATGATGATGAAAAGAACACAAATTTGAGAGGGTATAAAGGGAGGGTACCTGGAAGGGTTAGAGAAAGGAAATGAAAAGGGAAAATAATATAATTATTTTTAATTTCAAAAATTTAAACAATTCATAAGATTCCATGCACTTTGCCCAATAGTTGGCCATAAGTCTCAGCATCTGCTTTGATATTCTGCAGGGCAGAGCCTTTCAGGGGCCCTCTGTGACAGGCTCCTACCTTGTTTCCTGTTTTCGTCTTCTGATGTCAATCTGCTTTGTCTTTCTGGCTGGGGATTGAGCATTTTAGCCAGAGTCCTCCCTCTTGATTAGTTTCTTTAGGTGTACAGATTTTAGTAGGTTTATCCTATTTTATATGTCTATATGAATGAGTATATACCATGTGTGTCTATCTGCTTCTGGGATAGCTCACTCAGGATGATCCTTTCTAGTTCCCACCATTTACCTGCAAATTTCATGATATCCTTGTCTTTTATTGCTGAGTAATATTCTATTGTGTAGATGTACCACAATTTCTGTATCCATTCCTCAGTTGAGGGGCATCTGGGTTGTTTCCAGCTTCTAGCTATTACAAATAAAGCTGCTGAAAACATGGTTGAACAAATGTCAGATAGGGAGAGGACAGGAGCTCCACAAGGAAATCAACAGAACCAAAAAATCTGAGCACAGGGGTCTTTCCTGAGACTCATACTTCAACCAAGTACCATGCATGGAGAAAACCTAGAACCCCTGCACAGATGTAGCCCATGGCAGTTCAGTATCCAAGTGGGTTCCATAGTAATGGGAACAGGGACTGCCTCTGACATGAACTGATTGGCCTGCTCTTTGATCACCTCCCCCTGATGGGGGAGCAGCCTTACCAGGCCACAGAGGAAGACAATGCAACCACTCCTGATGAGAGCTGATAGACTAGGATCAGAAGGAAAGAAAGGAAGACCTCCCCTATCAGTAGACTTTGGGAGGGGCATGTGTGGAGAAGGGAGAGGGAAGGTGAGATTGGGAGGGGAGGAGGGAGGGATTTATGGGGGGATACAAAGTGAATAAAATGTAATTAATAAAAATTAAAATAAAAAATGAAAAAAACAAAAAATTTAAACAATTTAATAAAAAATAATATAAAAGAAGATGTACTTTGAAATTATGTTTCTAAGTGGTAATTTTCTGTGTCAGTTTGGTATAAAAGAATAGTAATTAAATTTATTAAACATGGAAAATGTGGCTAGATAATCTTAGTTTTTATTAATCTGATTTTAAAAAACATCTTTTCTAATGATTGCTTATGTAGAGTTGAGGATGTAGCTGAAATGTTAGCGCATTTTCCTAAAATGCATGAAGGTCTAGGCTCAATCTTCAGCACCACAGGAAAAAAAAAAAGACTTGTTCAAACAGATAAAAAAAAATTAGTTCTATCCTGCTACTAAAATTCTCTGGAATTGTTATATACATAAATTCTAGAATTTATTCTATGGACTGAATTTATAACTAATACTTGTCATCTCTTCTCTGTTCGACCTTCTTCCATGCGAGCTGGGCTAGTTTCAACAAAGATCACACTGAATTTCAGCTAGCAGTGGGATATTTAAATAAAAAGAATGAGAGTTTTGGGGCAGCTGTCACAGTTTATTAATTCTTGCTGACGGCTTCATTCAGGACCCGTGACCTAGTGCCATGTTGATGGCTTTTCCATGCTGAGTTTGGAAATGTTGGTAAATTATGCTAAATATAAGAATTGGTAAGGCCATTTTTAAAGGACTAGGGATTATTTTTTCAAATTTTATAAGTAGCCAATAAAAATACAGAGACGTTCATACCCTAAAAAAATTCTTTCTTTCTTTCTTTTGCACTGAAGCAATAGAAAATATTAGGAACCAATTCTTGAAACAACAGTCTAGGTTTATTTTGGACCTGCCAGTCCTTGTCAAGGACAAGTAGCAATTTACATCCTTCTGCAAAGAAATGTACAAATGAAGGAGGAAGCCGCAAATCGGAATCTGTTGTTTTAGTAGCAGTTCACTGATTGACTGTTCTTTTCACGGCCTGGCCTGAATTACTATTTATCTTCTAGAACAGCACTATCAGTAGACCTGATGGGTTTTTGTTTTACTTTATTTATTAAGCAGAAAAATATTTGTCCTTAAATATTCATGATCTAAAGATACCTCCCCTATCATTGGACTTGAAAAGGAGCAAGGAGATGATGGAGGGTAGGTGGGATTGGGAGGTAATGAAGGAATGGACTATGGCTGGGATACAAAGTAAATAACCTGTGATTAATATAAAAAATAAAAATTATTTTAAAAAGTTGTAACTCAGTGATGGAATACTTGTCTAGTATTCATAAGGCCTGGGTTTGACCCCAGTACTACAAAAAGAGGCAAGGAGTAAACATCCCAGAGCCTTCCCACAAGCATTTTAGAAATTATATAATCATTCCAAATATTAATAATTATATTATGAGCAGTGGCTATTTGAACATACATGGCTCAATGTCACCAGTTATGTGGCAAACGTATCTTTTTGTGCTGTGCTTGATAGCAGGCTCTGAGCTATCATGTCATAGAACTATAAGCATATATGTGATAAAGACTGAATATTTCTTAGAAATTACAAACTTGGAGGATACTCAAAAACATTTGCAAAGTAAAAGTGACAATATTGAATTTGAGTTTATTTAAGTTAGAATCATTCTTAAGGACAAATAAAAATAAGCAGAGAAAAGACAATGCTAATAAAATAGGGAAACATACATTGGTTCCTAAAGGCTTACATTCTTTTTGTTTTGTTTTTCAAAGACAGGGTTTCTTTGTGTAGCCTTGGCTATTCTGGAACTAGCTCTGTAGACCAGGCTGGCCTTGAACTCACAGAGGTCTGGCTGCCTCTGCTCCCCAAGTGCTGGAATTAAAGGTGTGTCCCACCACCACCAAGCTATGTCTTACATTATTAATTTGGTAGACTTTCAGATCCCTAAACCCTTTCTTCAAATGAAGCCTACATAATTTTAGTATATGCTTTCAAAGTGAGAAATGTTCTGGCTTCAAGTGCTCTTTGTTGGAAGCTCCTTGCTTGTCTTCCCAGACCTTACCAGTCCATGATATTCCTCCACAGGCTAACTTGGACTCCACAAAAAACTACTTAGGAATGGTTGTGAATTAAGAAGCCAGTTTTATTCACAACACAACACTGTACTATTATAAGTTCAATATGGTGGCTCTCATCACCTAGAGCAAATATAGAAAGCAAATCTTAGTCATTTTCCCAGAAGCATAGAAGATGGATAATTTTAGGAATGGTACTGTTAAACCTTAAAATAAAGGACCTATGACAAGAAAATTAAATGTAGATTCCTAGAAGGACAGTAATAGAAAACCATTTAGGATACCTTCAAAGTGTCCACAAAAAAAGAATTTATTAAATGTGATGGCATTATTTGTAAGACATGAGAACTGTGGGTTCTAAGCTAGCCTGGGCAATTTACTGAGACCTTATTCAATATAAAATTATAAGTGAGGGTATGCTGAGGATATCCCAGTGAAATTAACTCTTTACTTGGTATGTATGAAGTACATGGCAAGTATGAAACACACATGCTTACACACACACATACACAAACTCCGAATTTTTTTATAATTTTTAATTTTTTATATTAATTGCATGTTATTTACTTTGTATTCCAGCCGTAGCCCCCTCCCTCATTCCCTCCCAGTTCCACCCTCCCTCATCTCCTCCCTGCCCCTCTCTAAGTCCACTGGTAGGGGAGGATCTCCTCCCCTCCCATCTGACCCTAGTTTATCAGGTTTCATCAGGACTGGCTGCACTGTGGCCTAGCAAGGTTACTCCTCCCTCGTAGTGGGGGGAGGGGAGGGCGGCAAAGAGCCTGCCACTGAGCTCATGTCAGAGACAGTCCCTGTTCCCCTTACTAGGGAAACCCACTTGGATGCTGAGCTCCCATGGGCTACATCTGAGCAGGAGTTCTAGGTTATATCCATGCATGGTCCTTGGTTGGAGAATCAATAAACTTTGAATTAAAAAAAAAGATTTTAGAGGACTAAATTAACCTGAATTTTAGAACAAAACAAAAAGCAAAGATAAGTGGGCTAAATATTTTTTTCTTTACACATTGTCTATATTTATTATTCATTTCTATGAATTTTTATTAAAAGTGGAATATGCTTATTGTTGCTAAATACAAATTTTATACTTAAAGCTTTTATTTGAAAGTTAAATGTTTATTTGGAAATTAAATGAGAACTCAGAACTCAGAATGTTGACTCAGAAAAAGAAAAGCCATGCAAAATCCTAGTGGCAAAAATTAAGTGGAAATTTTAATTGACCTGATCAACCTTATGGTTAGTCTAAATTAGCCATGTAAATATAGGTGACATTCCCAATAATACTAATGCAATGATACTATTTTAAAAGTAATTATACTATGCCATTTTTCTGTTGAAAAAACCCTAAAGAAGCAGGTACTGTTTTAACATCACTTTACAGATGAAGAAAGACTGAAGAAGCCAATACTAAGCAGCAGTTTTATGCTATAGCTGAGGCTTCAGCACTGGTCTTTCTAATCCACAGCTGAAGTCCTCCCACTTTAATATATCTTCTGATAGGGAATTATGTGTGTTTTTAAAAAGCAGTATTGCATTTCTATAGAAATGAAAGAGATCAATAAGCATGAGGTAGGCAAAGGCACTTGGATTTCTTATTTATCAACATGTAACAGACAGTTGTCTGGTAAGAAATCACAGTAAGAAGTCAATGTGGGCAGAATACTGCACAAATAATATGTGTTTGTATGAAAAATGATAAAATAATGGTATCCTTAATAAAAGAGCCCAAACAAACTCTTACATACTTGACAGTGATAATGAGATGAGGCAGTGAGACGGAACTAAGCTTTTCCATGAACTTTCTCAATATCATTGCTTAGCATTGTTATGTGCCAGGCTTACATATCATAACCAGCAGCAGTAGGTACCACACAGCATGCAGATGGCTTCAGAGATGCAAATGGAATATCCACAAATTACAATCTTAATCTTGAGTTTCAAAACTACTCTCATCAAAAGAATAAGAAGTAAGCTCTACACAACCTAGCCAGCCAAGCCAGTGGATAAAAACCAAAGCTGCTCACAGTTATCTGAATATTTTTTTTTTAAAGAGCGGAGTTAGAAATATCACTTGAGCGATAGCATATACATAGCCAGAGGACTGGATCTATGATGATCTCGTCAAACTCTGGCTGCAAAAGTTGTGGGATGCTTGCCCAGAGGCACAGCTCCACAAATGTTCCACAACTGTTCCATGCACATTTAGCAGATGGAATAAGAAATATAGCCAAAAAATTAAAAACTGATCTTTGTGTGAGTCCTGGGGGGTCTGACATTGCTATTACACCATTGGATGTTTGCCTGAATAAGCCATTCATGGACTGAATAAGAACCATATGGTCTGAATGGATGTGCTCAGGGACAGTAGCATTAACTAATGGGGGAAATTTGATGAGCCCAGACAGTGTGCTGGTACTGTGTGTCCACGGGTCAATCTCCTACAAATCAATCAATGTAACTTTATTTGGATATAGCATTAGCAATAACCCCTTGGGTAAGAATTTAGGATGCTATATTTGATGAAATAGTAAATAAGGATTTATTTGTATGAACTTCAGTAATGGCATTGGCATTGTTACTGAACATGATTTTGAGGATACGCAAACCCAATCCTTATATAATCCCTGTTTGTAACCACAAAGTAAGTTTCAAATATTTGGCTTATTGCCAGAAGATTCATGCAATGGTGCTATAAGATTCAATTAGAGATATAGGCCAGCATCTGGGTTTACATATAAGTGACATTGATCCTTAATATCTTTCCATGGGAAAACAGGTCTGGATTAGAAAGATATCATTGTACTCCTTTTGAAGTGCTGGATATATGGCAGGGCACTTGCAACCTTATTTTTAATTTACCTAGGGTAGAATTAATATGTTTTGACTAGACACCAAATAAAAACACAGAGCGAGGAAAGAATAATTCTTCCATATGCCCTAGAAATGTGAATAATGTGGATTACTAGTTCTGGTTGGGAATTTGGACTGAAGTGTAGCCTGAACAGCCATACAGCTACTCAGTAGGAAAACTGGACTTTTGATAGTGTGGTGCCAGGGCTCCTGCACTTCTGATTTGAAACTGCTCTGTATTAAGTCACCAATATCACTTCTTTTAAAATTTTAGGATTTCTTTAGATTTCTCTTATTCGATATGCTAATTTGATCCAGTTCTGTTTATAACAAGATATTTTTTTAATTATACCCTAAAATGATTTTAGGTAAAACGAAAAAGAAATGGCAAGCATTGTGGTTCACACCTATAATTCTAGCCCTAGGGAGGCTGAAGCAGAAAGATTATCATGAATTCTAGGCCAGGCTGAGGCTACAAAGTTAATCCTAGTCCTGCCTGCCTACAGAGTAATATTATCTCAATAATTGCCAAAGATAAAAACTCATCTTCCTCTGTGGCCTGGCAAGGTTGTACCCCCAAGGGGGAGATGATCAAAGAGCCAGACACTGAGTTCATGTCAGAGACAGGCCCTGTACCCCTTACTAGAGAACCCACTTAGAAACTGAGTAGCTAATGGGCTTCATTTGAACAGGGGGTCTAGGTCCTCTCCATGCATAGTCCTTGGTTGGAATATTGGTCCCTGCAGGCCCACTGTACACTAGTATTTTGTTTCTGTTGTTCTCCTTGTGGAGTTCCTTTTTATCACCCTTTTCTTCCATAAGGAATCCGGCACTCTGCCCAAAGTTTGGCTATGAGTCTCACTATGTTCTTTGATACTCTGGTGGGTAGAATCTTCCAGAGGTCTTCTGTGGAAGGGTTCCTTTCCTGCTCCTTGTCTTCTACTTCTGATGTCTATCCTGTTTGCCCTCCTGAGTGAGGATTAAGCATCTTCCTTAGGATCTTCCTTGTTGTTTAGCTTCTTTAGGACTATAGTTTTCAGTATGTTTATCCTATATTATATGGTTACTATCCACCTATAAGTGAGTATATATCATTTGTGTCTTTCTGCTTCTGGGTTGCCTCACTCAGGATGATCATTTCTATTTCCCATCATTTGCCTGCAAATGTCATGATTTCCTTGTTTTTATTGCTGGGTAGTATTCCATTGTATAAATGTACCACATCAACCTAGGTGTCCCTCAAATTTATCTCACCTTTATGAATTTTGTTAAGTATACTTAAATTAGCAGAAGGAAGACCAAATATCCAACTTAAACTGGATAATTGAGTACATAGTAACAAGACAGTTAGAACCATCAAAGACTACTAGTTTGGTTATAACCATTGAGAGTAAAGGTTAGAAGCTGGATTGTATCTATATATCTAGCTTTCATAGTTTAAAATAATGTAAGAGTCTATCCTGAAAATAGAGCATTTGTTGACAACTTTATAATAGAGAAAGAACAGAAATAAAATACAGCACTCAAAAGTTTTATCTTTTTATTTTTATTTAATTTATTTTTTATTAATTACAGTTTATTCACTTTGTATCCCAACTGTGGCCCCTCCCTCATCCTCTCCCAACCTCACCCTCCCTTATCTCCTCCCATGCCCCTCCCCAAGTCCACTGATAGGGGAGGTTCTTCTCCTCTTCCATCTGACCCTAGCCTATCAGGTCTTATCAGGACTGTCTGCATTGTCTTCTTCTGTGGCCTGGTAAGGCTGTTCCCCCTTCAGGGGGAGGTGATCAAAGAGCAGGCCACTGAGTTCATGTCAGAGACAGTCCCTGTTTCCCTTACTCGGGAACACATTTGGACACTGAGCTGCCATGGGCTACATCTGTGCAGAGGTTCTAGGTTATCTCCAAGAATGGTCCTTGGTTGTAGTGTCAGTCTCAGAAAAGACCTCTGTGCTCGTATTTTTTTGTTGTTGTTGTTCTGTTACTCTCCTTGTGAACCTCCTTTCCCCTCCAGGTCTTTCTATCTCTCCCTTCTTTCATAAGATTTCCTGCACTCTGCCCACGGTTTAGCTATGTGTCTCAGCATCTGCTTTGATACCCTGCTGGGTAGAGTCTTTCAGAGGCCCTCTGTGGTAGGCTTTTGTCCTATTCCCTGTTTTCTCCCTCTTCCAATGTCTGTCCTATTTGCCTTTCTGAGTGACAATTGATCATCTTACCGAGGGTCCTCCTTCTTGCTTAGCTTCTTTAGGTGTACAGATTTTAGTATGTTTATCCTATATTATATGGCTAATATCCACTTATAAGTGCATATATACCAAGTGTGTCTTTCTGCTTCTGGGATACCTCACTTAGGATGATCTTTTCTAATTCCATCCACTTGCCCACAAATTTCATGATTTTCTTGTTTTTAATTGCTGAGTAGTATACCATTGTGTAAATGTACCACAATTTCTGTATCCATTCCTCCGTTGAGGGACATCTGGGTTGTTTCCAGATTCTGGCTATTATGAATAGAGCTGCTATGAACATGGTTGAGCAAATGTCTTTGTTGTATAGTTGAGCATATTTTGGATATATGCCTAGGAGTGGTATAGCTAGATCTTGAGGTAGCACTATTCCTAATTGTCTGAGAAAGTGACAGTAAAATTTACTGATGGTCAACTTGACATTACAGGTAATACTGAATGATGAACATATATACTATCGCTATGATTATTTTACCCATTCCTCCTTGTTGTTTAGCTTTGTGTTATCATGATTTTTATTAACCTAGTGAATAATTATAAAAACTTTATTTATACACTAAGTACCTTCTAGAAAACAATTTATGGAATACTATGCTTTGTGTAGGTGTTAATTAATGATGAGAAAGCTAGGGTGGAGGATCAGAAGGTGAGAGTAAGCGTTGGCTACACAGCAAATTCAAGGCTATTCTGTTCTACATGAGATCCTGTCTGTAAAACATTTATGCCTCCAAAGTCTCCCAAATTTGTTGAAAATTGAACAGCATGTTAGAAATTCAATAATGCTTTTATCTTTTATTTTAAGAGAGTTCTTCATTTAAATTTTGGGGTAGAAACCAAGAGAGGATAATAAAATATAAGTCATACAAAAAGAAATATAAAGTATTTGTAGAGAGGAAGAGGACTTTGGAGAGCTAGGGTCAAAAAAGAACAGAGTATAATTACATATATATCTATATGTATATATATCATATACATACATGAAAATGTTACAATGAAAACTCAATTTTATATGGTAATTAAAATTATTTTAAAATTTGCGTGTAAATATGTTGGGGATTGAACCTATATCTCTGGATGCTAACCATCTATTCTGCCACAGAGGTCTACTCTAGCCCCAAAATAAGGTTCAAAGGGAAAGCAAGAGAATTTATGTGAATGTCTCACCGCCCTATATTTTGTGAGCATCTATAGTAATACTGTTAAATACTTTAAATTTTATATCTTTCAGTATTTTATGGCCCTCAGTATTGTTTTATCCCAAGAAACAAATTAAAAAGTAAAAAATTTCTCTACAAATCATATGTATTCTCAAGGAAGTCTAAAATGACAAGGACACAAATATGAGTTTCTCTTCCTTAATCTTTTGTACCTCCTTTGTGACATATTATAGTGACTAAAACATGATCCAAATTACACAATTTAACTATAAGAATTCATCTAATAGCTTTTGCATATATACTAGATACCAGGTAGTAATGGGGGCATTCTTCATTTCAACAGGGAACCTGTGATCACGGTAATGCTCTTCACCTCTCCTAATATGTTGCTACATGTTGCTATGACATCTTTAAAATGTGGTTAGTCTGATGAACAGAATTTTACAAATTAACAGTAGCCATATGATATTCTCAAGACTCTTTTGTTCTAAGGAGGGGAGTGAACAAAGAAGAAATTTGTAAGCTAATAAAAGTGGTTTCAAATGGTAAGAGGGTTGAAATGGAGGGCATACATACTGTTCCATAGTGAAGAAGAAGGTACTGGGGCAGGAAAGGCTGAGAAAGTACCTTGTCAAAGTGAGAGTAATCTGGAAAAAGCTGTCTATTGAAATGGTACTTGACCTGAGGCTAAGTGACCAGAAGACATCTATGTAGAGCTGGAAGTTGAGTGTGACGACACAACCTTGGCATCCCAGTGCTTAGGGGCAGCCTGGGGCTATATGCCAAGAACTTATCTTAACTAATTAAGTCCTAAAAAGGACTAGGGTTATGGCTCAGTGTAGAGAACCTAGCTTGTACGCAGCAATCTTTTTGATCTGTGGGGTCAATTACTGGGAGAGTGCTACTTGAAAGATAAGAAAATGTGTAAGTAAGGGAACAAGTTTAAAACAAGGAAGGAAGGAAAAGGAACAAAAAAAAGACAGTGAGTCCGCTGCTTTCGATCAAAGGGCAGGAAGCTAAAGAAGGATATAAGCACTCCACCAGCAAGTCTAGGGTTAACGGATATGGGAAACCACTGAGGTCCTTTAAGTAGAATAATGACAGCATATAATACTATGTCTTTAAAAACCATACCTGAGGGTTTTTTTTTTCCTGAGAAATAGTTTCTAGTGAGAAAGATGGAGGCAGAATCACCAAGGAAGGAGCTATTCTGTCTACCAGTTGGCATCTAGGGTGGCAGTAATAGAGTGGAAGTGAGAGAATTCCCAGTGGATTTCAGAGGTAAAAACCAACAAAGTTTGTAATAGAATTAGGATGATGAAATGATTGATTTCTAAATATCCCATATTTTATGATAAGCTTGAATTTCTTATATAACTCTAATAACTGTCGCCTATTATCCATATAAACATATCACTTTCATAGCATAAGTTTGATTTGTAAATGTTTGATAATTTAGAAAAATGCACCAACAAAAACCTACACATGCTTGTTTTAAAAGAAGACTTTTATTTTGACATCTACTGCAAATAAGATTTATCATCCTAGAGTTATGAGCTAATTATGTGATATGTGCTTTCTGATAAATTATTTCTGGCTCTCTCCTTAGATGCAGTATATGTGGTTTATTGCCCAGGGTAAAGTTGAACAGAATTCCAGTATGCATGTTCATATAGGAGCCTTACAGATGGCTAGTTAATGTATGTAAGGGCTTTTGTGCCTAGTCCCTAGTGTCTTGGCATTACTTTTATTATGTCTGCTGCTAGATGAAATGCCACAAAACATTCTTTTACTATTGTAGCCTCAACCAATTTTCTTTTTTTTAAAGAATAAGCAATTACCATCATAAAGACTGGGGAACTTTCCATAGTGTGTTATCATTCCACAAGTCTAATAATAGTGGAGTATAAAGAATTTTTTAGAAGAATTACTACAATATCTAAAAATGATTTTGAGGCCTATAGCTAACTCTATAATGAGAAACACTAAAATTCTGGAGGAAGAGAAACAAAGAAAACCTGCCAAAGTCAGGGCTTTTAAAACTGGTACATGTTGGAAACTATAAATCTGAGCAGCTAAAGATAGTTTGCAAATCACACGCACCTTTCCCATTGTCCAAAAACAGTTAAAAACTTGGTCTGTACTTTTGAGATTGCTAATGCTTAGAACTGATCATGACCTGACTTTTATGAAAGTCTATGGACTTCTCTCTTCATAGCTCTATGTGCCTCAAAGCTAATTCTGTGTTTTCTGTGCAATTTTACAGTGGTGTTATCAGGGAGATTGTGTTCCTTTTGGCACTTGGCCCCAAAGCATAAATGGGGGCTGGGGCTCCTGGTCACTGTGGGGAGAGTGCAGCAGAACCTGCGGAGGAGGCGTCTCCTCATCCCTAAGACACTGTGACAGTCCAGCGTAAGTAGCTAAAGTAAGCCGTACGCCGGAGCCAACAAAAAGACACAGTTGGAAATGATTCAAAGCTGTGGTTTCACATGTTATCTGTAAAAACGTTTCTCTAGCAAGCCAAATGCTTGTCTTCAGAACATGCAATAGGTCCAGGATAGTGGAGGAGCTTTGTTAGAGTTTCCTTTTCTTCCTTTCCCCTAATTATGTAAGTGAAATAATAATAATAATAATAATAATAATAATAATAATAAAGAAAGTGAGAAAAATAGAGAAATCCCAAACCTTTAAAATAGAAAAGCATTGTCTGTCTACAAAGGCTAGTAATAATCAGATCTCCTCCTCTGAAACCTACTGAATTATGGATGAATCCAAGCCTGGCTTTTGCTACATTACCATTATTCCTAGGAAAAGAAGGGCTTTTCACATGTCACATAAAATTATTACTGCCACATTACTATTAAAAGAACCAATGAGAGTGCTTCAGAGGTTGAAATGCCTTGATTCACATCAGAAATCACAATGAAGATAATACTGCCCATGTGTTAAAATTGTTTCCGTTCATCATCTCCCAGAGAACTTTTCTCTCAGGACTGTTCCACACAGGTCAGCCTGCTCCTCTCCCCTACTCTTTTCTCCAGCCAGGGTCCTTGTAGGACAGGACCAGCCAGTCAGCATTCTTTGCCAGCTCTATTTCTTCTTCGTCCTACCAATGTACATCTTACAATGTAAAGTACTATTACTTTATTTTATTTTTCCCTATTCTATTTAAGACTTCTTGACTATGGCTGGCTACCTACCCATTGTGTCTAGAACAGAGCCTGGGTACCTTTTTTGCTACCTAGTATTTGCTGGGGAATTATGTTATACTGTCTCTATCCACCCTACCTCACCCCCATCTAGATAAAGGATGGTCTAGTTTAATTTTTTAATTTGTTTTAACCCCGAACTGTTGGCTTTCTTCAAATGCATCATTTCTATTCTTTTTATCCAAACATTTTTCCTTTATAGTACTTCTGAATTCCATCTTTCCACTTTCCAGCAGTTATTGCTCTCCTACTATAATTCTCCTGTTATAATTCATAAACTAGCCATGACTGCCACCATCCCCACAACCTTGTTTTGACTTTATAGTTCATTTCTCTCAACTTGGTTCAAGCTGATCAATCATTGGTGTTCAAAATAGATTCCAAACCCATTAGTACCAGTGGGCTTGATCCCTTTTTAAAGAAAGCCAAGCCTAAATTCAATATAGGCTGCTATAAACTAGTATCCCAAAATATGAGCACTTAAGATAAATTGATTGACTTGGGTATGTAAGGAAATGACCTGGACATTTTTCAAAGGGGAAGATGCTTTTTGCTCAATAATAGCATGTCCAAATGATGGCATATGCCCTTCCCTAATTCTAAGTACTTTAAGGATTCATTTATGAAAGAAAATATTTGATATTGTATATTTTATTATTTTGGAAGCAATAATAATGCTATATAGTGCAAAGCCATCTAATTTTTTAATTCAATGCTTTAAACCTTATATTGAAATGAGATGAAAATCATTTTTGCATTATTTACTCTGAACTGGGTCTATTCCCAGGAGGTCATTAAGTGTTATCTCTTTGCTTCCCACCTGAAAGAAAAGATTATAGTTTTTATTGAATGTATTTTAAATGGCTTTTCATTATAGATAAGGGTTTTTTTTTACTTTTTATAGATAAGTTTTTAAAAAGTCATTATATTGAACTGAGTATTGTACTGTAATTAGGTATAATAATTTAATTTTTCCTAAGAATATATATCATAACTCTAAGTCTTACAAATTATTTGTATATGCTGCCTTAATTTTATGTTGAATAGCCATACTCACTGTTAACAATTATCGTCATGATTTTTTAATAATTGATAAAAATTCCACATTTTATAATCTTCTTACAGTAAACTTTTATGTTTTCATCAAGCAATATATGCGCCCTTTGTATAGATAGCTGTATTATAATCACATGTTTAAAAATATTGCTTTGCAGACCTTCAGGAGGTGGAAAGTACTGTCTTGGGGAAAGGAAACGCTACCGCTCATGCAACACTGACGTAAGTAACCCAAACTTCCTATGAACAGTCAGCTTACTCTTCTCCAAGGCAGGGAAAGCTTTAACTTTTGGCTATTTAATCAGAAATCTGTGTGTGCAAGGGTCACATGAATTTCATAAAAAGCTAGCCTCAGCACTGTCAATTCCATCAATAAGTCCACAAGAAAGCTTCTGATGGAGAGGCAGGTGTCTTCTCCTTCAAGCGGAGATTCACACCATGAATAACCCCGCCTCAACTCATACTTCAGGGCCACTGTTTCTTGAGTCCACAAGGATCAATTGTCCATACTTTTCATCTTGTTTTATGTTCCTCAGTAAGAAGCCTCAGTCTCCCACATTCTCGCTCATGCCTTGGCATTCAGTCCCTTCAGAGTCAATATTATAGTGAATAGCCTCTTCTGTCCTGACTCCTGTCCTTGCCTTTGGAAAATATGAAAATATTTCTGTGCCCATGCAATTCATGATCCATTATCAGCAAAATAGTTCACTGTCTGACTTTTCTGACTTTTCCCTTATCTTTATTTTGTTACTTTCATCTCTGTTGCTGTGATGAAATACCCAGACAAAGTAACCCAGGCAAGAAAGGGCTTTAAGTTTGTGGCTCCAAAAGGGATCCAGTTCATCTTGGTGAGGAGAGCACAGCTATAGAGTATAAGGGCTGCTCATCACATTTGCACTGCAATGTAGACGCAGAAACAGCATTGGAAGTGGGGCCACATTCCAAACTTCAAACTTAGCCCCCAGTGACATAGCCTTTCTCTAGCAACACTCTGCCTCTCAGAAGTTCCATAGCCTTCCGAGTTAGCACCATCAGCTAGAGAACCAGGGTCTATGGAGACATTCATCTTAAAAACAGCACGCATCTTCTTGGTGTAGTGGAAACCATCTCTCCTTCAAATCTACTGTTTCTTCTGTAGTTTGCAAACTGGGAGCTTCTTATTTTAACCCTTAGTCGTTGTTGACTGGCTCTGAGAGCGGCTGGACCATCTTTTATTTGGTTGTTCCTTTGAGATCATTCTTTCTCCATCCAGTGTAAAAAACATAGCATTTTGTTTTATAATATCAGACTATTAACATAATAAACTTCATTCACATTCTCCAGTCTACTCCTGCCTTAATTCCTTATGAATTCGTAAATGTATAGATGATTGCCCATACATGTTCTTTTCTGGCTTTTTCTATAAACATATAAACACCTTTCTATTTAATTGCAAACAAAAAGCCCCTTGCCAGTTATTTCAACCATTTCTTTGCTGCCCTTTGGAAAAAAATTTCTCTAAAGACTCCTCTGTATCTACTAAGTGGAATTCACATGTTGTGATTTCATTTTAAAATTGCTCTTCCATGCCTCCACCCCACCATAATGTCCACCCGCTGTTATCAAGCCACAGACTCCTTCAGTATCTGCTCAGCCTGATAGCTGGCTATAGTCTTCATCTTCCTACTCGTTCTAACTTTTTGCTTATTGTTATTAAATTGCTTCTCCTCGTTCTCCTTTGCTGCTTTCTGCTCTTTTCTCTGAGTTCCTAATATTAGACATTCCAAACTTAGCCCCTGACTATTTCTCTGTTCTAGCAACACCCATTTTATTGCTGCACTCATCCAGCTTCAGTGATTCTGATACTGTTAAATATTACTCAGTTTCCAAGTTTGTATCTTTCAGTCCAGTTGTCATTTCTGGATACCAGACCTGTACTGTACTACTTGACTAGACTTTTTAATAAAAATGTAGTATTGAGTGTCTACTTACATTGTCTATAAAACTGTTTAAACTATTCTCTATCCATGTTTTTCACCTCAGATGTTAATTCCATTAGTGTGAACCAAAATACTAGAGTTTTTCCCTCCAGTCTCAGAATTCTTCCTTGCTGTCTGTATTTGTCCAATCACTCAGGAATACTGTTGGATTTTGTCTTAAAAATATATCTCAGATCTGACAACCTTTTGTAGCTTCTACTCTGGTCTGAGGTACTAATTTCCATGATTATCAATTTAATAGACTTTTTATTTTTTGAAGTGCTTGTTATCAAGTCCAGGGCCTTACACATGCTTAAGCAGGTGTTCTACCACTGAACTTCATCATCACCTCCTTTAGTAACGTTGCATGTCAAGGCTGCTACCACTAATATTATGCTCTCCAGTTCTCAACATAGGATGCAGAGTAAGTCAGATTTTCCTCACTCTTTAGTCCCTTCCACCCCATTCTTTTCTTAAATCTGAATCATCATTCAAAAGCTAGCAAGATCTATACAATCTGAATTTCACTGATACTTTGGACTAATCTATTAGAAGCTTCCTCATCATTTACTCTGCCCCAACTACATGGATCTCCTTCCTTAAACATGCTAGTCATGCTCTCTCCATAGGACTTTTGTTTTGACTGTTCCCTTTGCCTTGTGCACTTGTAGTTGTCTGTCTCTTTGTCTTTATTCAACGGTTACCTTCTCAATTAGGACTTTCCTGAATACTGTACATGAAATTTAAAACTGCTCCTCTTTCCCCCCCCCTTTAAAAAATACACTTGTTTGTCATATTTTATTCTGCTAAACTTAGATCTCAGAGTAACAACATGTATCTTTGGTTTTAAGACTTTTCAAGTTAAGTGCACCATTCATTCATTTAAATTGGATGCCTACTGTATATTTCCAAGAAATCACTCAAATGCAGGATTCACAACAGAGAATAATTACAATATGTTGACGCAAGTCATATGTTATAAAAGTACGTAGAACTGACCCATAGCTAATAAGGAATTTAAGGATTCATTGCCATAGAGAATGGAAAGATAGTGACAATTAAAAGATAAAGACAGTAAAAAGCATTCTAAATGAAAGCAGAATGAAGTGTAAAGCCAGTTTGCTAATTGACTCATATCTGTTCTGAAGCATCTAGAAGCCACTGAAAGAGCTATAGTTTGGACTTAAGAAAACAGGCTGAGAAAAAGCACGAGTACAGCATAACAGTGAATAGCTCAAGAAGAATTTAATGACTACAGTGCTGAGACAGAAGCTTCATAAAAGGAATGAAAGTGGAGTGGAGTCAAAAGAGGGCTGTTTGAGAGAAAACTAGAAACTGGCTTTTAAAAAGCCACAAAATAAAACCAAAACCAAAATCCAAACAAAGTAAGACTAGTATAATAGGAAAAATAGAAATGGGTAGAAATTGAAATCGGAAAGAAATCTATTTGAATTTATGATGTAACAAGTGAGCATGTTCATAGTGATGACAAGTCCAAAAGGTGATGATGGCAGTGTGTGCCAAACTTGAGTGAAGACGAAGCAATTGAAAGAAGTTCACAGCTAGTAAGACTGATGAGAGTCTATGTGCCGTATGTTGCATACATGCTGAACTGCTGAACCCACGGCTCTTGGCTTCTGTAGTGGGGGTAACACAAAGAGAAGTAAAGCGCCCAGGGCGCTCACCGGGAGGAAGATTAAACCATCACAGGATTCTCTCTGCAGGAGTAACACAAAGAGAAGTGGACCAGTAAAGCCCCAGAGCGCTCACCCAGCAATATCAACAGAAGGAAGATTAAACTTTCACAGGGGTTCTCTCTGGAGAAGGAGATAGGACAAAAGTTATTCCAATGGGTTTTGTTCCCTAAGTCAACTTTAGTTTATTTATTATTAATTCTTTCTTTTGACAGGAAGCTATATCCTTACCCTTAAATCAATCACTAGTAAATAGAATAGATGTATCATAATTCATTTACATCACTTCTGATTTACCCTTATTATAGGGTTTAAGGTCACTTTTCCTGAAAAATAGATTAAGTGTTGTTCTAATGATGACTCAAGATCTGGTTATACCTACCTTCGCTTTATAAACCTGCCTAAATCATTATATATGATTGGTTCATTAAACAGCCTATACATGGACAGGGCAAAATGAGATAGGCGTGGCTAAGGTTCCTGGAGGACAGAGAGAATCACGGGAAACAGACAGATGGGAGGAGGGGAAGAAAGAGGACACCACGATGGGTTAGCATGGAGGAAAAAAAAAAACATTTGCGAGGAGGAAGGATTCCAATAACGGAGTGAAAAGGCCCAGATGAAGAATATAAGAAAGTACCACAGGATTATGGATGAAAGATAATCCAATTGAGGATTAAGATGGGTGGCATTGGATGGAGGCTGGGAGATGAATGATAAGATTATTGAGACAATGTAAATAATACATCTGCCTGGTCCAAGGTAAATAAGGGAATTCTAAGTCTAACAGATGCCTATGTTTTATTATTTATGATAACAGGTTAAATAATACCACCACGATAACCGTAGGGCTAATAATAAATATAGCCCAGCAACCATTTTTAAAATTAATACAACAGTAGATTGCTAAGCAAACTGTCGAGAGTTGTGTTAAGAAGAATCAGGAAACAACAGACATTGGGTAAAGCACAGATATTCACCTCTGAACTCTTTAATTTCCACCATTAGCAATTAAAGTGTTAATTACACAAGTAATAGTAGAAGGAGCTGGTGGAAAATCTTACTGAATGCTTAAATGTGTATGTGACCTATTACTGCAATCATCTTCTATTTCTGGACCAAAAGGTGTTTCCCCCATTTTCCTTAGTAGTGAGATGGCTTGGGATATTTAAAATCCCATTCTTTCAATATAAATTTACAAGAACTTAGATAAGAATAGGTGTAATGTGTTCTCTTCTTACCTTGTTTATGTAGAATAAAAATAGCTCATAAATGATGCATTAACTTGTGCCCCTAGCTAGTACAGCAGGTGAACTCAAGCAGAAAGTAGTACTGTACTACAACTCTTCCGTTTACACATGCTCTGTGTCACAGGAGTCCTTGTGGATTTCTGCCTGTTTTTATTTGTTGGCTTCTTAATCCTATAGCTCAATAGCCTTGACTTTTCCACATTAACTCATTTCAATGTTTTCAAAAAAGAAAGTCGTATAAATTTTTTAGTATTTTGTTGTTTAGAAATTTTCATATTTAAAATACATGAACTGTATTTGAATTATATGTCTTTAACCCAGGTTTTTAAAAGTCTGTAATTTTTACCATGGAGTTTTGTGAAAGGGACTTTCAGAATTATATGTCAGATTAGATAAAGTAAAATCTGATATGTTAAAAATCTACCAAAAGGTCTCCCAAAACAAAGACTATTTTATAAGACAGAAATTAGTAATAAATCATGAAGAATGAGTTGATTATACCAGATTAAGATAAGTAAGAATTCATTGTGTTTCTGTTAGCAAAGAAAGAATGAACATTACATTGAGGTTATTAGAGGACTATAATTTGTATTCTTTAAAGTGACCTTGTTACTCTTTTTAAATGCATAATAGTTTAAATGTTCATTTTGCATATATTTCCCATTTGTCTGTAATGTCTGAACTACTCTGATTTAAAAGAGATAAAAAAAATACCATTTTATCAGGTCAGCCTTGTTTCATACTGTGTGTTTCTATAACTCAGTCTTAGGTGCATTATATTTTATGACCCTTAAATGAGAGCTGAGTAAAATGTTTCCAATTAGTTAGAATTAGATAGTTAACAATTAAATAACATTTTCAAGTATTTTTGACTTGGTCATTTGTTTGATAAAATGTGAATAATACAATTTATAAGTTCAAATGATCCTGGAAAAACATTTTTAAGTAATTTATTTATTTTTATATTAATCACAGGTTATATATTTTTTATCCCAGCCGTAGCCCCCTTCCTCATTCCTTCCCACTCTCCCCATCCCTCCCTCATCTTCTTCCTGCCCCCCTCCAAGTCCACTGAT
>CM053750.1:9599220-9623204 GCA_028658305.1 Pachyuromys duprasi
CATAGAAGACCCCTGTGCCCTGATCTACTTGGTCTTTGTCTTCGCCAAGTCTTACTAACTCCCCCTTTTTTCATATGATTCCCTGTACTCTGGCAATGGCTTGGTTGTGAGTCTTAATATCTGCTTTGATGCATTGTTAGTTAGAGTCTTTCAGAGGCCCTTTGTGGTAGGCTCCTGTCCTGTTGCTTGTTTTCTCCTACATTCAATGTCCATCCCGTTTGTCCATCTAAGCGAGGATTGATCATCCCACCCTGGGTCCTCCTTCTTGCTTATCTTCCCTTAGACAATTAGGAATAGTGATTCCTCAAGACCCAGCCACTCTTAGGCATATATCCAAAAGAGTCTCAAGTACACAACAAGGACATTTGCTCAACCATGTTCATAGCAGCTTTATTCGTAATAGCCAGAACGTGGAAACAACCCAGATGTCCCTCAGTTGAGGAATGGGTACAGAAATTGTGGTACTTTTACACAATGGAATACTACTCAGCAATTTAAAACGAGGAGATCATGAAATTCACAGGCAAATGGTGGGACCTGGAAAAGATCATCCTGAGTAAGGTATCCCAAAAGCAGAAAGAAACACTTGGTATATACTCACTTATATAGACTAATAGGATAGGATGGACATGCTTAAACCTGGAAAAATTTTTAAATCAAAACCCAGAATTAATGTCAAGCAGTCAAAGAGCAGAAGAAAAAGATTCTTTTGTTTTATTTTTGTTTTGGGAGATGGTCTCACTCTGTAGCCCAGAATGGCCAGAAATTCAATTATGTATTCTACATTAGCTTTGAATTGTTGGCAATTCTCCTGCATCAGCATCCCAAGTGCTGTGATTCAAAATGTGAGTCACCATTATATCTAGCATCAAAGTACTTATTTCTTTCGAGATTAAACCAAGGGCCCAGTGTTTCTTTGGTACAAGCTGCACTAGGGAGCTATGAGCTATATATCTCAAACAATGTTTTAGTCTCATGCTGGGCATGCTCTGTGTTTTCTAACTATTTGCTAATAATATGCATTATAACAGAAAGTAGAAAACCTAGGGTATTGACTGATCCATGTAATTTAATAGATTCTGTTTGAATTATTTCTAGGTCACACAATCTATTCTATATAGCTTGTCAATTTCCCATATAATGTGGAAGTCTTGCTCATTCCCTTCTTGTGACTGGCTGGTTGAGACTTTGTATTTCTGCTTATTTCTCATTTTACATTAAAAATTAACTCTGTGTGTGTGTGTGTGTGTGTGTTGGCTGGGAGAATCCATTGATAACATACTTGCTATGTAAACATAAAGACCTGAATTCAGTTCCCCGGATCCCATGTAAAAAAAAATGGCTATTTAGTCTATTACCCAGCATTTGGAGTAGGGCAAGTGGAATCAGGAGGGTCCTGGAGACTCAGCCTAGTTGAATGAATGAGCTCCAGGTTCAGTGAGAGACTCCATCTCAAAGAATAAGGTGAACAGCAATCAGAGAATATTTGAACATCAACTTCTGGCCTTCATATGCTCATATACACAAGTGTATATGCACCTGAAAACACATGTGTACACACCTACATTAACATATATATGGTCCACACATACATATGCACATAAATTTATAGTATTAATAATGCTGCTGATAATTGTTGGTTACTGCATTAAAATCATGAGTGAATAGCAATGAATTTTTAAAAATCAGAGAATTGAACTCTGAGTGTGCTTCATACTGCCTTAAACGACCCTTGATTGTTTATCCTCCAATAGTTGTTGAAGTACAAGGAATCATCATAATTAATTGCTACAAAAGTTGAATAGGGTTAATATTAATAACCCTGATTACAATCCTAGCTAATATTCTACTTAGGGAATAATATAAACTTCATACCAGGCATTCAGAAGTCTGAGGAATTATTTTCTGAACTTTGCACTCAGTGCTTCCATATGAAGTCCCACCTGAGCATTGCAAATAATACTTCAAAAGGAAGAACACAAGTTGATTAAAAAAAAAACTAACAAAGCAAAGAAATAACACTGGCAAACCAGGGCAGTGCCAAGGAACACAAGGAAACAAGGCAGCAAAGTACTAACCTGACAGCAATAGCATCTGATGAAAGTGAGCTAGAGGAAATCTTAGACAGAGAACTCAAAATAACAATTATCGGCATGTTCAAAGACAAACACCAAGCTATAATAAAGAAGATGATAGAAGGTATGAAAGAAGAACTAAGCAAAGATAAATATAAAATCACAATCTGAAATGCTAGAAATAAAAAGAAGTTAAAGTTGTATTTTTTAAAAACAAATCTGTGAAAATGAAATACTACTCAGCAATTAAAAACAAGGAAATCATGAAATTTGCATGTAAATGGTAGGAACTAGAAAAGATAATCCTGAGTGAGGTAACCCAGAAAAACACATGTGATATATACTCATTAATAGGTGGATGTTAGCCATATAATATGGGGTAAATGTACTAAAATCCATAGTCCTAAAGAAGCTAAACAACAAGGAGGACCCTAGGGAAGATGCTTAATCTTTATTCAGAAAGGCAAACCAGGCCACAGAGGAAGATGATGCAGCCAGCTTTGATGAGACCTGATAGCCTAGGGTCAGATAGAAGGGGTTGATGTCCTTCTCTATCAGGGGACTAGGGAAAGGGCATAGGGGGAGAAGAGGCAAGGTGGGTGGGACTGGAGGAGATGAGGGAAGGGGCTGCAGTGGGGATACAAAGTGAATAAATTGTAATAAATACATATATATATATATATAAAATTTAAATTTAAAAAAATCTGTGAAAGCTCAGTAATAACGTGATAAACCAGGGTCAAATGGAAAGGGAGGACGACCTCCCCTATCAGTGGACTTGGAAAGGGGCAGGGAGGAGATGAGGGAGGGTGGGATTGGGAAGAAATGAGGGAGCGGGCTACAGCTGGGACACAAAGTAACTGTAACTAATATTTAAAATAAATAAAATAAAGAAAAAATAAAATAAAAGAAAGCTCAGCAATAGAATGGAACAAGGAGAAGACCAAATACCTAGAACATTAAGACAAGTGGGAAGAACTAGAACAAACCTGTAAGACAAAAATAGTAAGAAGGGATCCGTTGGAATTATAGGATCTATGCAAAACATTGAAAACACCATATTTATGAGATAAAGACAGAGAAAAAGGAAAAGAAGCTTATTCTAAAGGCATAGGAAACATTTTCAAAAGAGTCAGAACAGAAATTTTCTAAGAGATAGGAAAAGAAATGCCAGTTCAGATACAGGAAATATTTAGGTCGTGGAAGACACAAGAGCAGAAGAGAATCCCTCCCTTGTCATGTTATAATTAAAATACTAACTATACAGGACACACATATAAATACTTAGAGGAGTCCTTCACATTGAAGAGAAAATTCCATCCATGAGGCCACAGGAATTAATAAACCACACTAGAATAATACTAAAGAGAGTAAGGGGGGGGGAACACTATGAAATTAACAGAATGGCAGGAATCAATGCACAACTTTAATAATTGAATAACAACTATCAATCAGAAGACAGAGTAGTAGATTCGTTCAAAAAGCAGGAACTATCTATTTGTTGCCTCCAAAAAGTATCCCCCCCACACACAAAAGTAGGAAATACTAAGCAAATGGATGAGGTTCCATCTCTACCCAGTTAAAAAAATAAATAACAACATATTCTAGTGAGCTGTGGGAAAATATGAATGCTTATCTGTTGTTGGTCAGAGTGTACTGCAGCCTCTGTGAAGTCAGCGTGTAGGCTTCTTAAAAAGCTAAAAAATAGAATTACAATGTGATCCACCTATAGCATGCTTAGGGTTCTATATCCTCCTACTGAGAAATTTGAACATCCGTGTTTACTCCTGTTCTATTTATAGTAGCTAGGACATGGAATCAGTTTAGATGCCCTTTAACTGATGAATGGAAAATGAAAATATGGCACATATATACAGTAAAATTTACTTAGCTGTAAATAAAACTGAAATTATGAAACCTGCAAGAAAATGGGTGGAAAATATTATACTGAGTGAGGTGACCCAGTCCCAGAAATTTTATGTTCTTTTTCCTCTGTAGATCTTACAGTTGGATATTTAGATTTGTATATTAAAGTTGGAGTGCCTGGAGAGAGTGCAGGAAGCTAGGAAGGGAAGAGGAGTGAAGCTATAGTAATCGCATTATAAGAAGAAAGTGGACATATAGGGAGTTAAAGCTTTAAGTGAGGGTGAGGATTGGGGCTTAGGGAAGTAAAGAAGGTGGGGTATATGTTACCTCAGACTTAGCACATATGAAAAATCCTTAAGGAAACCTATTTCATGGGAGAAGGAGAAAGAAACTCAGAGGAAAGGGAAAACATTATAAAACTGGGATATAATCAGTACATTAACCATGTACCATAAGGTTCTTCTGCTTACTAAAGGTGGCTCAAAATTTCAATCTGAGAGTCTTGGTGAAATAAGACTCATAACATCTGTAGACTTGACAAAAGGAGATATATCTGCACTGGAACACTTCACTGCTTAGAAGCTTGGTGTTACCTATGTACAACCCTGTAGTGCTGAGTTATATTTAAAAATATGACATACATTTCTTGCTTAAATTCCAGGGAAATTAAAGCCTAGAACCAAAGTAGGTCAAGTAGTCTTACAAATAGCAAGCCTTAATTTTATATAATTCCAACCACAGACATATGAAGTGCAGGAAGAAAAGAACTCAATGGTACAAAGTGGGCAAGTATGTGAGTACTTGGCCTGCATGTGTGTATATGCACCACATGCATTTCTGGTTCCCTAGGAGGTCAGAAGTAGGCGTCAAATCCTCTGAAACTAGAGTTAAAAATGGTTGTAAACCACTGAACTTAGCACCTGTGCAAAACCAACTGGTACGCTTAACCACTGAGCCATCTCTCCATCGCTGGCCTGTTGCTCTAAGCAGAAACTAATGAGTCTTTTTAGGTTCTGTGCAGTGAGGCTAATTAACTGCATTAGGATGTATGGGGAAACAAAGGTCACAATACAGTCTCCCAAAGTTGCACATAATGCATACTAGATAATGGGCTTAGTATTAGATATTGGCAACAGTTGTATCTGCAGGAGAAACAAATTTGCTATTCATCTTAAGTTACTGGGAGACCAGGATAATTTATTTAAGACATATGAAGGAAGGCTGGAGGGATGGCTCAGTGGTTAAGAGCACTTACTGCCCTTGCAGAGGGCCATGTTCAGTTCCCAGCACCAACTTGGCTGCTCACAACCTTCTGTAACTCCAGTTCTAGAAAATCTGATCCCCTCTTATGCCTCCACTGGCATGAGCCTACATATTGACAAAAAACTCATGCATATAAAATAAAATTTAAAGCTTTTTAAAAAGACATATAGAAGAATTGGAAAAAGTTTGTTCTTTTTCATCACTTGAGTATTTGACACTAGAAATACTCACAAACCAAATTCAAGAACACATCAAAGATATCATACACTATGACCAGTAGACTTCATCCCAGGTATACAGGGGTGGTTCGATATACGGAAATCCATCACTGTAATCCACCATATAAACAAACTGAAAGAAAAAAACCCACATGATAATCTCCTTAGATGCTGAAAAAGCATTTGATAAAATCCAACATTCATTTATGTTTAAAGTCCTGGAGAGATCAGGGATACAAGACACCTAAACTAGTAAAGGCAGTATGCAGCAAGCCTATAGCCAACATCAAACTAAACAGAGAGAAACTTAAAGCAATCCCACTGAAGTCAGGGACAAGACAATGCTGCCCACTCTCTCCATATCTCTTCGACATAGTTCTGGAAGTCCTTGCTAGAGCAATAAGACAATTAAAGGAGATCAAGGGGATTTAAATCAGAAAGGAAGAAGTCAAAGTATCACTATTTGCAGATAATATGATACTATACATGAGTGACCCCAAAAATTCAACCAGGGAACTCCTACAGCTGATAAGCAACTTCAGCAAAGTGGCTGGATACAAAATTAACTCAAAAAATCAGTAGCTCTCCTGAATACAAAAGGGCTGAGAAAGAAATTAGGGAAACTCCACCCTTCACAATAGCCACAAAGGACATAAAGGACCTTGGTGTGACTCGAACCAAGCAAGTCAAAGACTTGTATGAAAAAAGTTCCAGTCTCTGAAGAAAGAATTAGAAGAAGATATCAGAAGATGGATAGACTTCCCATGCTCATGGCTTGGCAGGATGAACATAGTAAAAATGGCAATCTTACCAAGAGCAATCTACAGATTCAATGCAATTCCCATCAAATTACCAACACAATTCTTTACAGACCTTGAAAGAAAAATTCTCAACTTCATATGGAAAAACAAAAAACCCAGAATCACTAAAACAATCCTCTATAATAAAAGATCTGCTGGGGTTATCTTCATCTCTGATTCCAAGCTTTACTACAGAGCCACAGTAATAAAAACTGCATGGTACTGGCAGAGAAACTGACTGGTATATCAATGGAATAGAATAGAAGACATTATTAACTAGTCTAATAGACATAGCTTACTGGAGAGTGGGTTTGGGCATCATAATTTTATGCAAAGCATAAAGCTATCTCTCACTCTGTTCTGTGAGTGAGAGATAAGTGGCTGATCTCTGACAATTTTTATTAATGTTTAAAGGTAGGCAATGATGTGACTATCCATCAGGCCATTGTCAGAAGTAAAGATATTTGTTCTGTGTTTATCTTTTGACAAAAAAGTTTGCTTAGAAGTTGCTCAAAAATTGGCTTTGGTTGTTACCTGTGTGGAATCTCCTATGCACTGGCATCTAAAACATTGACTGTAAAACAGATAAATTTATTTTCATGAGCAGTTTTCTTTTCATCTTTCCTAAAACTTTTGCCAAGAATGCTCTAAGAAGGTAAAAATTCTTGTATATAGTATACTATTTAAGTAGCATGATTTAAGTTAATGATATGAGTACCTACTAGACAATAGAAAACAATCTTTAGAAAAAATAAAGTTTGACTGTATTACATTAAGGTCATAAAACAATTAAAAATTTTTTTAAATAATTTCTCCCTCTCTTTCTTCCAAACCCTTCCATATACCCTTTGTTGCTCTTATTCAAATTCATGGCCTTTTTTTTTTAGTAGTTGCTGTTACATGGATATATGTATATGTATATCTACTCCAAAATATACCTGTTCAGTTGATACAGTGTTATTCATTTACATAAGTGTGTGTGTGTGTGTGTTTCCAGGCCTGTCCATTTCCTTTTGGTAAGCAATTGGTGTGATATTCCTGGATAAAACTGTTCACTATTTCTCCCACTCTCAGCATTCCTTAGTTGCCTATAATTCTTTGTATAGTGTTGATGCCTCATGCATTTTCCCCCATCCACTTGGACATGTCTGTTGTTGGTGTCCCTGTTTAACTCATGTTTAGGCAATCAAGTTGGTGATACTTTGTGGGTGTAGCTTCTGATATTACTAGAAGGCACTGTCACACAGAAAACTCCCTGGTCTTTTGGATCTTGTAATCTATCAAAAATGTTCCCTGAGGCTTAGGTATGTGAATTATTTTGTAGATGTGTCTGCTGGGACTAGTTTCTAAAACTATGCATTTTGATTGCTTGTGTTTTTCTGTAATAGTCTCCAGTAGTGGCATCCATACTTTGGTGGTTACCAACAGCTCTCTAAGTGGACTTAAGACCCACTCAACAAGAAGAAAACCATGCCCGGTACTGGAAACCTAACCAACTACCTAGGGCTAATGATTTCATAGATGTTGGAGGAGAACCTACAACCTCCACCCACCAATTTAATCATTAACTACACTCTACATATTTGCCCTATTCCACAGATAGGGTAGTCTTCATCTCTCATCAAGGAAATTTCTCTTTGAAACAGATGAACCAATTGTATATAAAGTCTAAGTAAAAGATATTAGGGATAATGAAAAAGATTTACTTACATTTCTAGAAACAATTTCCTTTGGTTTATTTTTTAATTCTTTGGTTTTTGTGACTAAAATGGAACTACTAGTGACATGCCTAAGCTCTTAGACTAGAAAGTTACATCTTTCTAGTTTATTAACCATCTTCTTCGCTTCCTTTGTGCACTCAATGTACAATAACAGTCTGACATAAATGGGCTATGGTCTCCTGTGATCTGTCCTAAAATTCATATATAAATTGTGTAGTATACTTGGGTGTATTCTTAGTAACTTTTTTTCAAATGTTATTTTAATTTTTATTTTATTTCTGTGTTATCTTGGTGTTTTGCCTGCATGTATGTCTGTGTGAGGGTGTATAACACTGGAGGTACAGACAGCTGTGAACTGCCATCTGGGTGCTGGGAATTGAACCCAAGTCCTGTGGAAGAGCAGTTGGTGCTCTTAACTGCTGAGCCATCTCTCCAGCCTTCTTAGTAACTTTTATATGTTCCTATTCAGTTTTATTTTCTCAGTTACTTGCTGAAATCTTAAATAGTATTGTTGTCTTGGTTGTGTAAAAAGGAAAATTATAGTATATATTTGGAGCTAAGATTGTGGTGAAAAATGGTGTTCACTAGGGAATTAAATTGACTTGAGTTTGAATCCTGACTCTGACTCTCCTTTTTTATGTTGGCAAGCCACCTAACCTCACCAAACTTCTGTTAGCTTCTAAATAATAGGATGTAAATATACCAAGATTGGGAGGTTTTTTGAGAATTAAAAGATGCAACATACATAAATAAATAGCATCATAGAGCTATTTCCAGTCCCAAATTGACTATAGCTAATTACATCTATGACTTGTAGGTTGCAATGTAGTTTCAAGTATAAATAACCTCACTCAATTTTCAAATCACTTTTATAAAGAAGAACAAATACTCTAAAAATATTTTTACATGAAGTAGCTAAATCTCAACAGTAGGTTAACACTGTGGAAGTGATTCAATAAAGAGCTGGTTACTGGTAATCTGGTGCTATTACAATAGGTGAAGCCTTAGGAGTAAGTGCATCAGAGCTGGCTTCTCTGGAAGCCATTGGTCACTTTTGACATTGTCTTACTTCCAGTGTAGTAAGTGAAGCAGAACCAGATAGCTGAGAACATTCTGAATCTACAGATCTTGTCCCCAGAGAGAGAGACGTAGGGTAAGTGATGACATGGAAGAGTTGATCCACTAATTATCAGTGCTACAACTATCTCAGAATATAACTAGAAACATACTTTCACCAACTATTTTTTCTTAGAAATATATTGAATATATGTGTGTGCATAAATGTGTGTGTCTAAGTGAGCAATATCATTATGTCTCCTAGATTAATTTGAATTTCAGGTGTGTGTTATGTTTTCAGAAGCAGGGATTAACTTTTTTAAGTATTAAAACAACTTTTAACTTTCAAAGAAAATTTCATAGTGTTAAACTTTTTTTACTTTTTAAATTTTTTCTTTATTATTATTTATTACAATTTATTCACTTTGTATCCCGGCTGTAGTCCCTTCCCTCATTTCCTCCTGGTCCCACCATCCCTTCTTCTTTTTCCCCTATGTCCCTCCCCTAGTCCACTGATAGTGGAGGTCCTCATTCACTATTATCTGACCCTAGCCTATCAGGTCTTATCAGGACTATCTGGATCCTCTTTCTCTTTGGCCTAGTTAGGTCACCTCACCATGGGGAGAGATCAAAGAGCCAGCCACTGAGTCCATGCCAGAGACAGCTCCTGCTCCCCTTACTAGGGAATTCCCATGGATCTTGAGCTGCCATAGGCTACATCTGAGCAGGGGGTCTATGTCCTCTCCATGCATGGTCCATGGTTGATTCATGGGATTAACATTTAAAGTATAGAATAGAACTTGATGTCTTTTGTTCTTGCAAGAGTCTTAAGCATCACAAAGTATGTTTGTTTCTTAAACTTTTTCTTATAATTTCTGCTACAAATAGATATTTTAAATTCAGAATATATACTGTAGAAATAATTTTAGTTTGAAAAGCTTTCATATAAGGATATGGTATCAGATTTGACAGCAAAGTTCAGATTTGGAAAATCTGAGTTATCAGATTTTCATTTATTTCATAAAAAGTAAATGAGATACTAACAATGTAGCTCAGTGGTAGAGTCTTTGCCTAACACAAATAAGGCCCTTTATTTCTACCAGTACTACAAATGAACAAATAAATATTGAAACTACTAGAAACAAAAACAAGCAACATCATCAAAACCACCTAGAAAATACATAAGGAAATATATGAGAAAATTGTATTAAAATGAGGACTGAGGTAGCTAACAAGAATGCTCATAGGTAAAGGCACCTGCCACTGTACATGACAACTTAAATTCCAATACTTGCTTGATGAAAAGAGAGCAGACTCCTGCAAGTTACCCTCTGCCCTCCAATGTGATATATAGATGGATTGAGCCCAGCCAGATGTATACAGCTGCACACACACACACAGACACACACACAAATGCAATTTTAAAATTAAAATGAGGATTGAGTCAGATAAAAGTTTTACTTTCCACTGAGTTCATGCCAGAGATAGCCCCTGCTCCCCTTACTAGGGAACCCACTTGGAGACTGAGTCTATGGGCTACATCTGAGCAGGGATTTTAGGTCCTCTCCATGCATTGTCCCTGTTTGGGGTATCAGTCTCTTTAGGGTCTCCAGAACCCAGATGACAGGCTCTCTGATTACCTCCCCCTGTGGGTGCAGCCTTGTTGGGCCTCAGAGGAAGACAATGCAGCCAATCCTGATGAAACCTGATAAGCTAGGAGGGTGGAATTGGGAGGAGACAAGGGAGGGGGCCACAGTCAGGATACAAAGTGAATTAATTGTAATAAATAATAATTGATAAAAAATGCAAAAAAGTCTTTCCAATTGTTGTGACAAAACACCATGACTAAAGCAACTTATAAAATGAAATGTTTACTTTGGGGCTCACAATTGCAGAGAATTAGCGTTCATGATCATCATCATGGAAAACATACTGGAAGGTAGGCCAACATCGTGTTGGGCCTTATCTGCAAGTAAGAGGAAGAGATGAGAGGGAGAGAGAGAGAGACAGGGAGGGAAGGAGAGAGGGAGGGCGAGAAGAGGGAGAGAGAAAGAGAAACTCCATGACATACATCCTCCAACAAAGGCCACACCTCCTAATCCTCTCCAAACAGTTCTACCAACTGAGAAACAAGCATTCCAATGTATGAGCCTATGGTGAACATTTTCATTCAACTACCATACTCACTGAACATACTGACTACTATCTTTAATTTTGGAAATATCCAGGTTGGATCACTTTAGTTCAGCAGGTAAATAGGATGTGATAACTGGAGAGTTGGGTATCTTGTTTGGACTTGTGATGAGAAGTCCAGAAATAAGACCTTTATCTTTACTGTATCTTTATGTAATATTGACAAAGATGCCTGTCAGGCTAGACAAGCAAAAGTGTCTATGCTTCACACCAATTTGCCAAATGCATGCCTTGCTGAGTAGAGTAGCATTTGCGTTTGTAGCACCTTCAACCAAAACAGGGTACAACCTGCAAAATGTATGTTACTGTCCTGAAGAAGAATCACATGTACACAGAAAGGAGGAAAATGTAAAATATGGGGGGAGAGTAGCACAAGAAAGTGAAGCAGCTTTCCTGCTTGTCTCTGATGATGTAGAAGTCGATGCCACCCAGTCTGTCAGTTCACGGTCTGGAGAGGAAAGGGGAAAAGACATAGTTTCACTCTCAGCCCACTCCTTACCAATAGCCAGTAAGATATACATCTGGGATGTTTCCTTCTCTCGTGATATATTCTATTCTATATGTAAGGGGAAAGTTTTCTTGGTGTTCCAAAAATTTTACAGGTTTTTTTGTAAGTTCCATAATGCTATATTAATCTAAAAGGTTAATCAAATTGTCCTATTGCTCAAACATTCCACGAGATATACTTTCAATCTTTGTGTACTTAGAGTTGAGTAGAGGGTGACTGTGGCGTTTTATAATTTAGACCTAGCTAGATTGGCATGATTTTTCTCTTTAAAATTTTTAAACAGAAGAAACATTCCAAACTTTTATAACCAGTTATTGTTTCCTTACGTTTCCTTTACCCCTAAAATATGTGCACATTTGGTATCAATTCAACATTCATTTTCTGTAATATTAAAAGATGAAATTTACATTATAATAAGTCCAAACCTCTTGAATTTGAAGGTACTTGTAGTTGAATCCTTGCATTTTTTTCCATTTAAACTTACGGTTTTCACAATGAAGTGATCTCAATTTACAAGCTGAACACCGTCTTAATAATATGCATCTCAGTGCCTTAAACAAAATCTGCAACCAGCTATGGCACCTAGACTTCAAATACTATTATTAAGGAATTCTGTTTTACTTTCTTGTGTGGTTTCTGTGTGTCTTTGTAAAGTGATATGATGGCTATGTAAAGACAATGTGATGGCCCATGGCAACAGTTGAGCACTTAGGTTAAGTCACTGAAATCATTCTTCTCAACATACAGCTTACAGTTCAGATACTTCAGTACGAATCTTTATTGTAAAGTGGTAAAATAAAAGTCAGAATGACACCCAAAGGTGATAGGGTGGCAGTCAGTAAATATGAATTTTAGGGACACTGTTCCTTGGCTTTGGTATTTTACAACAATGGTACCATTTATGATTTTATTTTATTTTAGCCATGCCCTTTGGGTTCCCGAGATTTTCGAGAAAAACAGTGTGCAGACTTTGACAGTATGCCTTTCCGGGGAAAGCATTATAACTGGAAACCCTATACTGGAGGTAACGTATGACTCAGCAGAGCACTCAGGCTTGAGAGCTTTGCAAATATACGAGTATGTAAATATACACATTCAGACCTTCATGGACATGGTAGTTAGAATTAGTGTTTGCTAGTCAAAGCAAGAAAATGCATTTTCTTTTTCTATTTTACAAGGATCATATTTTAGATTCCCTCTGATAGTTTATATGCAACAATTTACAAATTATTAAAAATTATAGTTTAAAAACTAATGTTCTTTAACAAATTAAAAATCCTAGAATGTATTTCCATAAAATTAAAAAATATGAGCTCTGCTTGAGGCTTTCCTGTAGTAAATTATAATCATTAAATATTTGCAACTATGCCCTTAAAACAAAAAACATGTTGACATAAATCAACCCAACCAATTCCAAAGAGAAAGGGAAACCTGTTTATTTTTTCTTAGTCAAAGGCCAGTGATCTTTTTAAAGATCTCTTGTTTGGTTTGCTTTTTGTTTTTACTTTTTAAAAGTTATCGTATGTGCACACACATGAGCCCAGGCTGCCCCAAGACTCATATGGAAGTCACAGACAATTTACAGGGGTCAGTTTAATACTTTCACTTTATCTGGTCTGTGGATTAAACTCAGGTCATCAGGCTTGGAAGAAGCACCTTTACCCATTAAGCCAACATGTTAGCCCTATTTTAATTTTTGTTTTGGGTAAGGTTTTTGTTGTTTTGTTATATTTTTTGAAACAGGTTTTTCAGTGTAACTCAGGCTTATCACAAACTCACTCTCCTGCATGCTGGGTTTACAGTTGTGTTACCAGTCTTGGCTAGGTTAAATGTTTTTCTTTGTTTGAAAACTTTTTTTTTTTTTGCTGCTGCTGCTTAATTTGGACATATGTCAAAGTCTAATACTTGTTCTTAAGCAAATGAAGTTTTTGCTCTCAAAACATAAAAACTAAATTTTGTTGTGTGGAAAATTTTAATGTGCTATTAAAAAACACTTTCATGAAATCTTGCTTTAAAATTATGCAAGAACAGAGTATTTAAAAGGTTTTGGCCACCACCAATATTTTGTCATTTCATTTTATTATATATGCGTGTATGTTTATCTCTCTAGTCACTTATTAATCATCCTGATTTTGATGCATTTTAAATTAACCTGTAGCTGTTTTCTTCTGAATGCTTTGACATGTGTACCATTGGCCATCATTTAGCTATTTGATCAGCTTTTTCTTTTGCCATAAGAATATGGACAGTGAAATGCATCTATCTACCTGTGTTCTTTCTGCATATACACATGAAGCCTAAGTGACATACAGAATGTCGCCATTACCTCCAAAATTACCCTTGTCCTCACAGGTTTAGATCTATAACTGTCTTAAGCAACAGAAATTTACAATTCATAGTTTTCGAGGTTGGAAACCTAAGATCAGGGTGCTTGCAGGGGTGAATTCTGGGGAGGACCCTTTTCTGAGTTGCAGACTATAATCTTCTCATTGTACCTCACATGACATAAGAGGGGAGAAAGCTGCTGGACACTCATCCCATTCATAAGAGCTTAATTTCCATGGCCCAATTACTTTCCATCATATGTGCTTCGTCTTTAAACATTGAAGTTTGGAGAGAACATAAATGTTTAGTCCCAAAACAGTCTTCATGGTTCTTCACAGTCAGCTGTCAACTTTCTCATCCAAGAGGCAACCATTGCTTATTTTACTTGCCTGCTCAAGAACTTCATAATGTTGAATTTGCCCACTTCTCTTGCTTCAAGGCTTCCTTCTAGCCAGTGTGATTTTCATGTTCTTCCATATTATGATATGTAGTAACTTAATCTTTTTTTATTGCTGAGTTGTATTTTCTGTAGTAATCACTTTGTTCTGCTTTCTGCTGTGTATAGATACCTAGGATGTTTTCATTTGTCATGCATGAGCAAGCTGATGTGAATGTTCCGTTAAGGTTTTTTTATGAGCATACATTTCCCCTTCTCTTGGGTAATGAGCAGGGTGAAATACTACACAATAGCAGAGGCGAGAATTGAGTTTTAAGAGAAATTGCCATATGTTTCTCAAAACTGACTGTACATATTACACTACCACCAACAACATCTGAGAGTTCTATTTGCTCTAATGTAATAACCAATATTTGATGTTTCCATAGAAAGTTAGTTTTCATTTTTGATGATTGTGTTAAGCATTCTTTCATGTACTTGGCCATTTGTGGGTTTTTTTCTTTTATATCTCTTCCTGAAAATTTTCTTCCCTTTTAAAGCAATTTTTAATTTTATTAATTTTTAGTTAATATCTATTTATACTTGTGCAGTATAATTAGTTGAAGAATTTAATGATCAAATCAGGGCAACTGGCAGCACACACAAGGAGCCTTCAAACTCTTCTCTAATTATTTTGAGGCATATAACAACTTGTCATATACTATAGTTGTCTTATTATGCTACATAGAATGGGAAAGCCAATTCCTCCTTTTTAGCCATATTTTGGAATCTGTTATCCAACTTTTCTCCATTTCTCTCTCCCCTTTCCTTTCCATCTTAAAGTGACCATTATTGTTCATTCGGTGTGATGAAATTTTTCTCTTTTACAGATGAATGAGACTATGTGGCTTTTGTCTTTATCCAGCTGTCTTATTTTATCCAATATAATTACTCTAGTTCCATCAGTGTTCCTACAAATGACATGTTTCATTTGTTTTTTAGCTAAATAATATTCTGTTGTGTTTACACACCACAATAAAAACTCCATTCATCCACAGGCAGGCATGTTCACTTATTTCATATGTTGAATATAGAGAATAGTGCTGCAATAAGCCTGTGGGGCGGGGTATCTTTGATGCAAGGATTTTAGCTCCTTTGGACATACCCATCCTTAACATTATTGCCTTCATATCATGGTTCTGTATCTTTTTGTTTGAGGCACTTTTATTTTATTTTTCATAATGGCTATATTAATTTAATCCATAGCCCATCTGCCTAAGAGCTCCTTTCTCCACAGAATATCAGTATTTGATACTTTTTGTCTCTTTAAAGATATCTGCTCCACCTGAGTTGAGATCTGTATCTGTGTGAAATGTGAGAGATATCTAGTCTTTTGCCCATTTTTAAATAAGGTTATTTGGTCATTTGTTTTGTTTTGTTTGAAATAGGGTCTTGCTATGTAACCCAGGCTGGCCTCAAACTCATGATCCTCTTACCTCACCCTCAGAAGTACTGGATATGTCCCTGCATGCTAATGTTAGTTCATTACTGTGTGTGTGTATGAGTGTGTGTGTGTGTGTGTGTTTGTGTGTGTTTCGCAACAAAATCTTGCTTTGTAGCCTAAGGCTTACACCATATAATTTATATGTATTCCTCTGTGTGTGTGTGTGTGTGTGTATACAGGAAAGAGAAAATAAGAGACAATGCAGAGAGAGACTACTGTAAATATGATTGAATATTCTCATCATATATTGTTAGTATATAAAATGCTACTTTTCTGTATTGATTTTATATATTCCAGTATTACTCAATTTGCCTATCTGTTTTAATACTTTTTGTTGGATATGGTCTCTCATTGACAGTGGCCTCTATACTGATGGATTTTCTGGATATTGATGAAATTTCAATAAATGTCTATTAGGTCTATTTGCTGTGGTAGAATTGGGTGCTGTCGACTGGGTGCATATACATTGTTTATTATTGCTACTCCTCTTATTCAGTGATCTATTTATATCTCCTTTTATAATTTTTAGTTTAAAGTCTTTGTTTGCTGATGAAAATGTAGCCACTTCTGTTCACTTTCATTTTCTGTTTGTGTGAAATGTCTCTTTTTAGCTTTTTTATGTACATCCATATGTAGCATTACTGGTGAATGGAGTTTCTTGTAAGAATATTGCTGAATTATTTTTAAATTCACTTTATTACATTAAGTCTTTTTGATTAGGGATATTAGTTCATTTTCATTCATAGCCATTCCTCGCAAGTAAGACTTGATTCGGTCATTTTGTCAATTACTTTATGATAACGACCTATTTTTATTTCTTACTATTTAGCTTTGTGGTTTGGTAGGTTTGTTTCTCTTCCCAGCTTCATCTATGCATCTTCTTTACTGGTGTGTTTTATTCTTTCGTGCATTTTCTCAATGACAGCTATAATTTTATTGCCTCCACATTTAGGGCATCCTTAAAATTTTATTTTATTTAATTACTTTAGGATCAGTGAATACCCTGTATTCTCCATGACTGTTCTTTGTGTATATGTTTCTACAGTTTTTAGATTCAGTGTTCTTCCACATATTCACAAGGGCAGACTGCTTGAAAGTAGTATTTATCTTTTGTATTCTTTCTGATTTTTTTTTCTGCTCTAGTTCTAATAACTGCTGAAAGAGGTATGTTAAATCCATGCTTATTATCTGGCTCTTCTTTCTCTCTGCTTTTATTGTCATGTACTTGATATATTTCCTTAGGTTTAAAACAGTTAAGATTCTTTGTATTAGAAATGTCTGAAATTACTCAGATATTTAATAATTGCTATCTATGTAATTGTTGTACAGTGCATTAGCTCTAAATTTATAATGAGATATAACTTAGGCTAGTTGGTTGATAATCTCTTTTATTAAAGGAGGTACCTTCAGTTGCCTCTTCTAAAAAGTTATTTGTTACTAGTATGTGTTTGTATGTATGTATGCTTGCACTGGCTCTTTTGTGGAGATCAGAAGACAGCTTTTTTGGGAGTCAGTTTTCTTCTTCCAACAAGAGTTCCAGGGAAGGGGAAGGAGGACCTCCCCTATCAGTGGACTGAGGGAGGAATATGGGTGGAGAAGAGGGAGGGAGGGTGGGGTTGGGAGGGAGAGAGGAAGGGAGCCACAGGTAGGATACAAAGGGACTAAACTGTAATTAATAAAAAAATTTTAAAAATGAAAAAAAAAAAGAGTTCCAGGGGTCAAACTCAGGTCACCAGGAAAGAAGCACTTTTACTCGTTGAGCCATCTCTCTGGCCCTTCAGTTATTTCTTTGATGAATAATTATGCTTCCTTTTATATTAGCTTCATTGAGGAATGATTGATAAATTGTATACAGGACAATGTGATGTTTTTATGCATGTAAATAGTGTGAAATAATTATAAGTGAGCTAACATATTACCGACTCACATAGTTCTTCCTTTTTATGTATGATGAAAATGCCTAAGACCTTAAGAAAATTTTACATGTATGGAACAAATTTCAAGTACATATACCTTACTACTAACTGCAGTATTTCCAGACTTTTTCTTAAAACTTTAACTTTTTACCCTTTGACAAAAATATCCTTATTTTTCCATCTCAGCCAGTCTCTGATAACCTCTGGAGCTCCTTTCTGTTTTTCTAAGTTTGACCTTTTTAGATTCTACTTAGGTGAGATCACAGAAGATTTATCTTTCTGAACATGGCCAGTTTTGCTTATCTTAATGTTTTGTAAGTTTTTCAGTTTGATGCAAAAGTTAGGATTTACTTCTTTAGGAAGCTATATATGCTTGTAATATGTTCATGTCTGATTACAGTTTGTGTGCATTAGCATTTTTGTATCTATTCATCAATATTCAGGTTGTCATTATATTATGGCTTTTATTAAATAATACACCAGTCAACATGAGAATGTAGTAAAAGCTTTGGGATGATGATTTATATTTTCCTTGGATATTTACCCAGAAGCCAAATTGCTAGGACATAATGTAATTCTACCTTTAATTTTTAAAGAACCTCGGTAATGTTTTCCATTATGGCAGTACCTGGCAATGATATAGAAGGACTTCCTTTTCTTAAAATTCTTGCCACCTCTTATAGTGTGACTTTTTTCATTTTTAAAAAATTAATTTATTTTACTTATTGTAGTGTATTCACTTTGTATCCCAGCTGTAGCCCCCTAATTCATCCCTTCCCAATCCCACCTTCCCCTTCCCTCTTCTCCTCCCAGCTCTTCCCCCAGTCCACTGACAGGGGAGGTCCTCCTTCCAATAGGCTTCCAAGTAGTTGTGGGGTAATATCTCACTGTGGTTTTGGCTAGTGTTTCTCTAGTGATTAGTGAAAAAAAAAGTCACACTTTCCCAAGAATTTATGGGCCAAATATAACTCTTCTTGGGGGAAAATGTCTACATGATGCAATCTATCTCATTTGGATTATTGCTTCTTTTTCTAAATTTTTCTTGTTCCTTATGTATTTTGGGTATTAACCCTTATTCCATATGTGCTTTACAAATACTTTTTAGCATTCCACAGATTACCTTTTTGTTTGGGGGATTACTATCTGAGTTTTTAAAAAGTGTTATAATTTTATACAGCCTCAACTGTTTATTTTGGCATCTATTGCCTATACTATAGGTGTCATTTCCAAAAATCCATTGCCAAAACCAATGTCATGTGATGTTATCCCTGATCTCCTCTTGTTGTTTTATAGCTTTGGCTCTTGTATGTAAGTCATTAATTCATTTTGAGCAATTTAATGTGTGGTGTCTGATAAGGCTATGATTTCATTTTTCTTCCATGTGAATTTCTGGTTTCTTAACACAACTTATTTAAGAGAATATCCTTATGCATTCTTGGCAATATTGTTGAAGATCACTTCCTTTGTAGCCATGGGTTCATCTCACAGATTCTGTTATGTTTCATTGTTTCACTGCCTATGCTAGAAATTACCACACTGCTCTGCTTTTTACAGTTCTGAAAAACAGTGTGAATTCAGGAAGTGTGATTCTTCAGCTTTATTCTTGCCCAAGACTTCTGTGACTATTTTGTATGTTTTGTGATTCTGTAAGAATTTTGAGAATGCTTTTCTGGCCTTTTTTGCCGATTATTTCAAACAGGATTTTTGTGCAGAATCTTTAGGGTCCTCTAATCACAGTGACAGCAATAAGTTTTCTTTTTTCTTTACTATTATTTATTATAATGTATTCACTTTGTATTCCAGCTGTAGCCTCCTCCCTCATCTCCTCCCAGTCCTTCTCTCCCTTTCCTCCCCCCTCATGTCCCTCCTCTAGTCCACTGATAGGGGAAGGCCTCCTCCCCTACTATCTGACCTACTAGGTCTCATCAGGACTGTCTGGATTCTCTTTTTCTGTGGCCTGGTAAGCCCACCTCGCCAGGGGGAGGTAATCAAAGAGTCAACATCAGAGATAGTCCCTGCTCCCCTTACTAGGAAGCCTACATGGATACTGAGCTGCCTATGGGCTACATCTGAGCAAGGGGATTAGGAAGCATTTCACTTCCATTTCTTCCCTGGTTAGTACTTCAACTACTGTGTTCACTAGCAGGGATGAGAATGGGCAGCTTTCTTTTCTTCCATAGGTTAGAAGAATAGCCTTCAACTCTTCTAAAAGGAAGCACTTAAGTGGGGGCTTACTCACAGTTTCAGAAGTTTAGTCTATTATCATCATGGTGGGAGCATGACAGCATGCAAACAGGCAGGAATGGGAACAGTAACTGAGAGCTACATCTTGATCCATAGGCAGTGGAAGAGATAGAGAGACTGGGCCTGGCATAGGCTTTTGAAATCTCAATGCCTACCCTCAGTGAAAGACTTCCTTCAACAAGGCCACACCTCTTAGTCCTTCTAATGCTATCAAAGAGTTCTAGTCTCTGGTCACTAAGCATTCAAAAATATGAGCCTATGGGAGTCATTCTTATTAGACCACACAAGAGAGCTGCATGCTGATGCTCAGCTGGCTTTTTTTCTTTTTCTTCTTTCTGGCACTTCAGCCTATTGGACGATGCTGTCCATATTCGGGCCTGGCCTCTTATTCTCAGTTAAACTTTTCTAGAAACACTTCACTTCTAGAGACAACCCAAGAGGCATACTTCCATGATGATTCTAGTCCAGCTAATAAGACAATGAAGATTAACCATCACAACAATATCTCCTAACAAATAAACTATAGATGTCTTAAAATAGTTTTGCCTGTTAGCAGTTATGCCAAGGTTAGAGTTGGTTACATACTGCCATAGCAGTATTTATATTATCCTGAATTTGATTGTATACTTAACTTTTACTGGTGATTTTTATACTTTGATGTCACTAGTTGGCTTGTTTTTATTTCGTTTTGAAGAACTCCGTTGGCATAATTTTTTCATGATTTGTCTTGTGATTATAAAGTCCTTCAGCTCTTATTTCAAAAGTCTTTATCATGCATACATTTCTGAAGAGTTTCATCTTAAAATATACATGGTGGCAGTGTTTTCTCTACAACACTTTAACTCTATCACTTTGCTTTTACATAGCTGTGCGTGGAAACCTATGGAGTTTCCTTCCATGTTATAAATCTCTCTTCTCTTGCTGCTTTCAGCATATTTTATTATGTTTTTGTAGTACTGAGGATTTAATTAAATGCCTATACATGCCAGGCAAGCACACTACCACTTAGCTATATCCAAAGCCCAATAATAATATATCTCTGTGAAATCTTTGGTTGCAACTTGTTGGAGAACTTTGTGTTTCATATACCTGAATGCTCATCTCTTTCCCCAGATTTGAAGAGTTTTCATTTATTTTTTTCAAAATGACCTTATTCTCAGTCCACAGATTCTTCCTTTCACTTCACTAAATCCACTGTTACTGCTTTCATATACCCTTTTCACTTTATGTATTATATTCTGCAGTTCCAAGGTTTCTGTTCTATGTGTCTCTATTGAACTCATTTTGTTCATATTATTTTCTGATTTCACTAAGATGTTTGTCTATGCTCTAGCTTTCTTAAACTTGCATGTGTGCTATGTATATTGTGTGTACTTGTACATCTCTCTGTGTGTAGGAAATTGATCCCTGGGACTCCAGCTTGCTAAGCTCATACTCTGCCATTGACTTATATTCCTTGACCAGACCATTATTTTTATTTCTTTGTTAAACTGTTAAATCTCCATTTTATTGGAGTTGTTTCCTACAGTATTATTGTGCTCTATTAGTGGCGTCATATTTCTTGATGAAGCCTTTTTGTTGATATCTTCATGATTAACAATCTTCTAAAGTCTCTACTGATTGGCTTCTAGACAACTAAATATCTTCACCAAGCAGCTTAGCTAGGTGCTGATTGTAAACATGTTAACTGCAAACTACCTGTTCTCTTTTAAAAGTAATTATTTAAATTCTACACCCTCTCTGGACCCACAAAGACAGTCCATGTAGTAAGAGCCTCCTATTTGTTTCTCCTGGGACAATGGCCCTAAAGTGCTCAAAATGTGGGCATTTTTTCAATCCAATGTTGGGGCAGGTCTGTGGAATTTGCGTCTGCCGTCTGTGGAATCCCATTCAGGCTGCTGGCCTTGGGAAAAAAGGGAGGAGGCTTGTCAAGTTTTAGGAGGGTCTGTGGTCACTTGTGGGAAGGTCTACAGATGAATATTCCAAGTAGCACATAGATGGAATTTCTAAAGAACCAATTAAAATTGTTCCTCTAAGAATTGTCTTTGTGTTTCAAAGGTTCTTATATATTGTGCTTTCATTTTGCCCTTAATTCTACATAGTTTTAAATGTCCTTCCTGATTTTCTCAAATGACTCAGATCACTCCATGTATCTGTATATTATCTATAATTTCTCTTGATATTTATATTTAGTTTCATTCAACTATTATCTGATAAAACGTAAGAAATTATATGGTTTTTGTTTTGTTTTTACTTTGTGGCCTAAAATGTGATCTAATTAGATGAAGTTAGGGTACAATATTCTGTAGATATGTACGTGTTAAGTCCATTTGGTAAATTTAACTATCAAGTCTTTTTGTTGAACTTTATATTATCTGGTTGATCTGTTTATAAGTCACTCAATTCTTAGTGTATTTGGATTTAATTGCCCATTTATCATAAAGTTTATGAAGTTGGATATATTATAAACAGGGATACAAGCCAGGTGCAGTTGTATACACCTATAATTCCAGCACTCAGGGAGGCAGAAAGAAGTGGATCTCTGTGAGTTCAAAGCCAGCTTGGTCTACAAAGTGAGTCCAGTAAAGCCAAATCCACGCAGAGAAACTGGGTCTCAAAAAACCATAGATAGATAGATAGATAGATAGATAGATAGATAGATAGATAGATAGATAGATAGATAGATAGATAGATAGCATTGGCTACATCAATGTTTGATGTTTCTATATTTATAGTTTGATGCTTCTATATTTATAAGGGAAATGATGTGTTATTTCCCTTAACAGAAATAAGTAGTGATATTTTTAAAGCTTTCAGTGTGCTTTATCAGATATAAATATAGTCACTCTTTCTTTTTTACATTTTTATTTTATATTAATCACAGATTATGTACTTTGTATCCCAGCCGTAGCCCCCTCCCGCATTCCCTCCCTCATCTCTTCCCTGCCCCTTTCCAAGTCCCCTGATAGGGGAGGACCTCCCCCTGCCCTTACTTCTAACTCTAGCTTATCAGATCTCTTCAGGACTGACTGCAATGCCCTCTTCTGTGGCCTAGCAAGGCTGCTCCTCCCTCGGGGGGTGAGGGGGTCGAAGAGCCAGCCATTGTATTCATGTCCAAAATAGTCCCTGTTTCCCTTACTAGGGTCCCCACTTGGATATTGAGCTACCATTTGCTACATTTGAGCAGGGGTTCTAGGTTATATCCATACATGGTCCTTGGTTGGAGAGACAGTCTCATAAAAGACCCCTGTGCCCTGCTATATTTGGTCCTTGTGGAGCTTCTGTCCTCTCCAGGTCATACCAACTCCCCCTTCTTTCATATGATTCCCTGTACTCTGCCAAAGGATTGGTTATGTGTCTTAATATTTGCTTTGATACACTGCTAGGAAGAGTCTTTCAGAGGCCCTCTGTGGTAGGCTCTTGTCCTGCTACTTGTTTTCTCCTACATCCAATGTCTATCCCATTTGTCTTTCTAAGTGAGGATTAGGCCTCTTACCCCAGGTCCTCTTTCTTGTTTATCTTTAAGTGTTTTTCTGCCATTCTACAATCCTTTACAGAAAGTTCTTTTTTAGCTCCATACCCCATTTTTTAATTGGATTACTTGATTTGTTGCTTTTTAACTTCTTGAGTTCTTTATATATACTGGATATTAGCCCTCTGTCAGATGTAGGATTGGTAAAGATCCTTTCCTAGTCTGTAGGCTGTCGTTTGGTTTTGATGACAGTGTCCTTTGCTTTACAGAAGCTTTTCAGTTTCATGAGGTTCCATTTATTGATTGTTTCTCTTAGAGCCTATGCTGTTGGTGTTCTGTTCAGGAAGTAGTCTCCTGTGCTGGTGAGTTTTAGGGTCTTTCCCACTTTTTCTTCTAACCGATTTAATGTGTCTGGTGTTATATTGAGGTCTTTGATCCACTTGGACT